>OX596205.1:13358611-13958611 GCA_951394215.1 Glyphodes perspectalis | reverse complement strand
ACGCGCACGCACACGAATCCCTTTCCATGGAACCACAAATAGACCAAGCATATGAAGAGTATGCCTCCAAATATCTATTCAAACATTATTAATAGCTACCCATTGAACTTCAGCGAAATCACTGAAAACGATAAAAATAGAATTGTTTGACAAATTTCAAATAACGAAAAGTTATTTCTGATATTTACTTTTCATTGGCGTTGTATCTTTGTTCTATTAAGAATCAAATCGCTTCGTTTTTATAAATAAGTTTTTTTTTATTTAACATTTCTGAGTGCTTTGATACTTAACAAAGACACTGCATGTATTTATATAAAACAAAGGAAGAGTTATGCCATTGATAACTCCAAAACCCACCCACCAATCCAAAACCAACTAGGGAAAAATACAAACGTGTTATAAATTTGAATAATTCGATAAATAATAATAATTTAATATTTCATCTCGAGGTTGTCGGTCACCATCTGTCTATTAACATCTGACAAAAATCGACTCTGCCTACTAACTTGAATTTAGCATGTAATTCTATAGCACTCCCCCCCCCCCCTCAAAAAAAAATTAATATCTTCCTAACCAATTCCGGTCTCGACAGCCAATCTCAACGAGGGTTAGACCGCTACGCAGAAAATATAATAATGCACAAGTGTGAGCGCAAACACAGGTGCACTCTCATAGTCTAGTAAGTCAGCGCTCCGCCCTAATACCCCGTGGGCATCAATACTTCACCAAACGCTACGGCAAGCCAAATTACCCGGTGAAATAAAGCAAACATCTGGAGACATCGCCATTAAATCTTTGAGTGGCCGTAAAAATATTGCCACATACTAATTTAGAGGGTCGGCGTATATTACAGATGTTCGTCATAACGACGAACTCGTCTTCACAGCAGTAAATCTGCGTAATGCTCCTATTTGGCATAACATAATTGCTTGTGATATATTGAAATTGATTTGTAGATAAGTACCATTAGCGCGAGCTGGAGTATTCGTGGTACCAATTTTGGCTGCAGTAATTTAATAAGCAGAATGTTGTGCATGTATTAAATGAATATTATTGTCTGTTGTTTCAGTATATATTGGAACTAAAGTGAAATGTTTTTAAAACTTTCACTAATGGAAATACTTTTTTAATGGAATGCTAATTCATAGGCGCATGATGTACGGTACAAATCTCATATTTTTTGTTAAAAAACACAAATTCTCTGAAATAAATACAATAATGTACATGTGTATTGAATTAACTTAATATATAGATTTGTAGTTACGTAAAAAGCCGCGCATCAAGAAGATAGATGTAAATTTGTTAAAACCTAGTATATTTTCTTTTCTAAGTGAAAATATATATTTTTCTTATACTTGCATGAGACATTGCTAAAAAAATCTCGTTGATTTCAAAACGTCACGGTTTCTTTATTTGTTTCACAGAATTTTAAACTCGTATTATACTTTACACTTAAAATGAAATTAAATGCTAATATTCACATACAAAATATTATTTTAAGTCCGAAAAGGTAACTCGTTTTGGTTGTTTCTTATGAAATCGAATCGTATTAACGAACAGAACGAAAAAGCTTTTTATACAAAGGTCGCTCGTAAGTGTGTGAAATCGCACCAAAGGTCACGGGGCTTTGACATTATCTTTATAATAAAATACATTTATGTGGGTTGAAGATTTTTACATGTGAACCAATATATTCGCGAACTTAATGTTCT
Organism: Glyphodes perspectalis; assembly: GCA_951394215.1. Lineage (NCBI taxonomy): Eukaryota > Metazoa > Arthropoda > Insecta > Lepidoptera > Crambidae > Glyphodes > Glyphodes perspectalis. The sequence continues at coordinate 13,956,899 of OX596205.1, read as the reverse complement.
TTGAGTAACTTAGCGAAGCGAAACTCCGTGTATTTAGAAGAGACTTTGCAAGTACAGTGAGATAAGTAATATATTAATTTCGTATTCAAATATCAGGCCATTATGTCTGGTTATGAAACTAAAGGTTGCACGATCTAGTTCCGTTAGGAGCAAATGTGTGTGAGGTCAAAATTAACGACCATATTGACCATATTTATAAACAATTATGATTACATAGACTTCTTACTATGTCTATTTAAACCACAAAAAAAACAATCTATAAGGCAATGCACATCATTTCTCAACAAGAACAAGATGACCTTTAAATCTTAATACTTAATGCTTTCTAGATAGGTATTAGGTATGTCTGTATAAACAATTAAGGTAATACTAACCTTTGCATTTGAATACGGTTCTCAATATAAGTCGGAATCGTTAAGACTCGCGTACCTTCGTACTGCGTACCTTCGCGTCAGAATGGGCAATCAAATTATACTACCAGAGCCGTGACATGTCACATGTAATGTTCCGTCATTCGTTTTTCTCATTGTCAAGGGTGAAAGTGAAATGAGTGGAGTGGTAACAGCGAAATGTGCTGTAAAAGTGTCGATGATAGCTTCCAACAATATGGCGGATATGAATTTTATTTTGCTTAGACCTTTTGGTCAGGTAAAATATAACGGTCAAATAAATTTCAATATGATTCCTTCTTTTTTGAAGATGTACCTATAATTTTTAGTTTTTGCTAGTTGGACAGTCAACGACAAAACAATAGAAGGATATTCATTAACCAAACTACTTAATTATCATCATAGCATATATGTAGTAATAGATAGTGCTAATTATGTAAATTCAAAAATTATATATACTTAATGAAGTAGAACTATTTTACTAGTAGATAGTATTTTTTTTTATCCTACTGGTAAAATAGTTCTTATAAATGCGAAAGTTTGTATGTATGGATGGATGTTTGTTACTCTTTCGCGCTGAAACTACTGAATGGATTTTAATGAAACTTTGGAATATTATAATATTTCATTGATGTACCACGCGAGCGAAGCCGCGGACATAAGCTAGTGATTTCATTTAATTGCGATTTGCGTCCAATATCAAAATTGAATTTAAGTAAATATTAAGTTGTCAGACACATCATTATTATTTGAATGTATCTATTCGTAAAACAAAGCTGAACGTTTTTTTTTTTTCAGTTACACCTTAAAAATATTGGCTACATAAAAATAAAATTAAGAACTTAACTTAAAAGTTGGCTTTACAGTCGATTTTCATAGCTCACATTCACATTCAAACTTTATAACTACGTACATAACTTTCAGTAAACAGTCATCAATTTGCATACAGAAGCAGTTGCCTCGTAAATAACAAAACTTGAGTTTACAACAGGCGTTGTACGTCTTAAATGGCAAACGAAATTTCTCATGCATCGATAGCTTGAATAAAATATCGATAAATCCCAACCAAATGCTCGCATCTTTAGCGCGAAAACGCGGTCCTGTCATATGAGATTTGTAAAATATCGCCCTGATATCTTGAAACTTGACTTGGCAATGTGCGGTAAATGAAAAATGTGGGATATGTATCTTTGAATTGGCCATGGAACACCTTGGAAGCATTGGCGATTTGTTAGCTTTGGAAAACTGGAACAAGCATCGGATGAACAGTTCGGCTCTCATTCATAGAATTCTGATATATTTCTTTCTAGTGCTATGTCTGGTACCTTGACAGGTTGCGCTTAGTCCAAGATATTGGATAAAGTAAACCTCTCCGAGCTTCATAATCCTTAGACTGTATATACCAATAAGAATGTTGACACATGGTACCAATTCATGTAAAGTTAAGTATTATACATTAAAAACAGTATTTAAAAACCTATATCAACATTTTAAGAATATATTTATTCGTCGTAAATTAACGAAAATTTATTTAAATTGCGTTATTTTATACTCATTCACATCACCTGACTGCGAACGCCTCTAAAGCGCGATGAAGTCACCGACCGCAAACAAGCTGACATATTCTTAGAACTCACTCAAGATTAGGTTAACTTTGACAGCGCGAAAATGTTCCGTGACGTAATCATAGTCATGTGACAGTTTAGAGCTTTTGGCGGTAATTCTAAAAACTAATTTTAATTACGTATTTTTTTATTGAAATTTGACGTATTTTTTCATGAAATTATTATTTTCGTATTTAAATAGGGTCTATCTATAAAACAAAATTATTTCCAAAAATAAGTCAACATCCCTATTGAAACATGGTCACACATCCATAGTTATTTTGAATATGTGGGTGGTATAAATACGAACTTAGATTTTAAAAATACATGTATTATCCAACCAAAAGATTTATAATACTTCATTGCAACAGATGTAAGCATCAGAAGGTTTCAATAACATTAAATTAAATGCCTACGATATTCAAACTCCCGGCATCTATACCTCATTACGAAATATTAAAGTTGTTGATAGCTAATAGCTTTCCAGTGTTGTTGTCACCTACCGTTAATTGGAGAAACGTGTACAATAAGTATTGATATTATTCTTAATGTAATAAATGTGATGTACATTTATTTCTCTCGCAAATTTTCTCTACTTTACAATGATAGATTTAAAATTATATTTGCAATTCGCTTTAAATAAGCTCATTAATAAACGTCTTGCGACTGTCATATTAATAGGTACATTTAGATACTTATGACTTGAGCCTAATCTACACTGGACATCGTGAAATAATATTTGACTAATATAGCATTTTAAAACCATATTTTTTTGTTATCTCTCGTTTTTTAATCATCAATCATACTTAACAAGAGTTTTTACTTAACTTTGGTTCATTAGCAATAAATCAGCCAAGTGCAAAACGTATATATACATAATTATTAGGTTCCGTATCACCGTATAATATTTGATATTACGTACAAGCTTATGCAGCTAAGCTGATTTCGTTTGGTTTAAGGGGTGGTTGAGTAAAAAACATCCAAAATAGGTATATTATTAACAAAAAAATATATATGATAAAAGTGATTGATTTACATAAATGTATATGTTGATTTCTAAATTATCTTTTAAATTCTTCAAAAAATTACAGTAAATTGTTTATGTTTTAAAATACATACATACAAGCAGCTGTTTTCCTATTCTCATAGTTTTTTTTCTGAAAAAGGGGGTGTTTATAAGCTAAAAAAGTAATACCCCCATTACAAGATCAGCCCCAGTCTTAGTTTCCCGGACGCACAAAGAAGCCTGACATTGATTGATCGCTTCCCTATAAAATTGATGGGTCGATAACTATTCAGCATTTTCTATTGTGATTTTTAACGAATATTCTTAAACTCGCTTCCAGTTCGATCCAATGGTGTAAAGTGAGATCAGTCAAGTTGGATGGCTAGACACAAGCAGATTGTAGAAACACAGCTTATCTATAACTATAATAATTATAATAATTGAACGCGCTAATCTCAGGACCTACTGGTCCAATTTGAAAAATCCGTTCAGTTTTAGATAGCCCATTTATCGAGGATGGCTATAGGCTATATAACATTAACTATAAATGCGGGTAAAACCGCGGACACAGCTAGTTTTTTATAATGAAAGGCGGTCTAAACTTGAGGCGAATTTCTATCCCGATTGGTTAAGCCGCTTACTTTTCAACAATTTCGATCTAACTAACCCAACTAAATCAATTATATTTTTTGGCTGAATGTAGTTTAGAGAACTTATTGCTCCTTAGACTCTGCCCCACGCACTACCATGGACACTACCCTCTCGGAAATATATATGTATGTATATATTATGTACATACATACATGCCATTATGCTTCTTACATACATTGGTGACCGACCAAAGTTACCACTAAGATCAATAGTTGATGACCACTTTAAATATAAGATTAATAAACTGGCAACCGCAGTTATAATTTATTCTATCTTTCAACTCCTTCAAACACTCCAAAGTGAAATTCGTCAAGCCACGCTCAAGTAATCACTTGTTATAAGAGGGACTTTCTGATTTGATTAGATCCTTGTGGAAACTTTAGACTCTTCTCCTTAATTAGCCGCTAAATAGGTAGGAACTGTCAGATGAAATATTTTATAAATAGAAATCAGAATTCACGTAGATAGTTATTTATTTTTATTTTTTTCTTTATTTACTCTCTCTAACAAAGACTTACAACAAAATACATTTAAGTATAACAAGTTAAATTATATCAAACGTCTGAGTGAGAGACTGGCGACTGTACTAGGAAGATGTCGGTACGATTTTTATACCTGGACAAATTTTAACTGTTGTAAATGAAAATATATTTGTTTCTATGATTGTATGTGTAAACGACTAGCTGGCCACTTATCAGTACTTTTTCACAATTTTCCATCTAACCCAGCCCAGTTTTATTTTTGGCTGAATGAGGTTAAAGGAGCTTGCTTCCCTTTTGACTCTGCCTACCCCTTTGGGGATTGCCGGCGTGATGTTATGTATGTGTATTTATTTGTTTCGTGTTTCTGGTACCTTCATTGATTCAATAAGTTTAATTCAACATTTTGCAGTACCCGACTGGGTCCATAATTAAATTTAATTACTGTACCTAAATTATGGAAACAATAAATGATTTGATTTAAGCTACTTACTGTGCAATCAGATCACTATCTATTCTGATATTTTTTTATTTATTATTCGTGTTATATTTCTCCGCAAATCCCCACACAATTATATACATTTGATCATATATCATATTTTTATCGAGAGTTTATTTTAAACACCTAAAAAACAGGGGTTATCTTTATGAAACTAAACTTCACGCCACTTCCCTAGCGGGGTAGGCAGAGAGAATCGAACGCCATATGGCACGATCCTTACACACCTCACTCGCCTCTTCAACATTCATAATCCTTTTCATACAAGCTCTACGATTTTTATGACTCCTAACATCACCTTCTTTTTATACACGACCAATCTGGTCGTGGTAGGTGAGCCTGGGCCTTCCGTTATCTTTATGATACCATATATTTCTTAAGAAGCACATATTAAACTATTAATATTAAAACATTTAATAACGAAGTGTTCCACCGATTATTATTACAGAAATATTCATTGATCTCTGCGATTACTGAGTTACAACCTACCAAGCCAAATCTCGTTGGATATTATATTCCTACATACCCAATCTACTATTAAGTACAATTCCGGAGTCCACTTCTTTACGAGATAAGCTACAAACGGACCCGAAATTTAAACACAAAATGTCCAAAATCAAAAGGTCTTTCATTTCCCTATCTTGAAACTAAGACGTTCCTCATCCTGTTTGCTTCCGGGGTCGCCATAAAATCGAAGATAAACACAAGTTTCGGTTACCTTTATTACGAAAGTTGCAAATTGTTTATTCGGGTGAAATCCTGCGTTCCTGCGATCAGCAATTTTTAAACTGGCCTTTTTTTATGTTCACTCAAAGATATAAAAAGAGACAGTTAAATAATGCGCGATTTCCGGTACAAAATTGTATCTTGTAACGCACTATGAAGATGATGCTAAAGTTTTATTAGTTTCTTTTGATTTTTATTTATAAAATACAATAAAATTGCTATTAAACTCGTCAGAAATTCGCGTTGGACGCATGAATTTATCATTTCTGTGTTTTGTAAAAGCAATTGATATTAAAATAACTAGGTATACGAGAATGATCTGAACATAAAATTTAGATCGTCAACTGTTCATTTATTATCTAAAAATACGAGTACCTATACGTTTATAAACTAGTTTGAATGTCATAAAATCTTATTATACATAGTTTATTGCTACGCAATTCATCAAGCATAAAGATCTCGCTAACAGTCGAGTAAAAAGCAAGGAACTCCAATCGAAGTTAATATTCGCATAGGTGAACGTGAGCTGGTGGCATACACACATATATTGTAGATTAAATAAAATACCTCCTATTATTTTTATGGCACAATATAATAAATCTATAATATAAAAATAGAATAGACATATTTGATAGGCCCGTCGGTCGAGTGGTCAGATACCCTGGCCACGAAAACGAGGGTCGCGGGTTCGAATCCCGCTAGGGGCAAATGTTTCGTGTGATGAACATGGACATTTGTACTCGAGTCATGGATGTTTATAAACATATTTATGTATGTCTATCCGTTCACCTTGTATCCATAGGACGAGCTTATAGCTTAGTTTGGAACTAGAGAATTGGTGTGTCAGTCCGGAGAATTTATTTATTTATATTCATAAGTATAAACTAGCTGACCCGGCGCACTTCGTAACGTCTCATTCTCAGATTTTCAATACTAATTTTTTTTCCGTGCAACTTTTTTATTTTTTTCTTTCATAAGAACCTTCACCTAATAATAACAAACACAACTTAAAGGGAATTAGCAAAATCTGTGCAGCTGCTCGCGAGATTCGCGCTTAGCAACACATTCAGCAATTCATTTTTATATTATAGATATTAAAATAATTGTGCATTTCAATGTTCATAGGCTAAGTACTTTCATCAGATAGACCGTATGCTTAATTATACATCAAGATCAGAGGGCCACCAGTTACTTATTTTAACAGAATTTAAGTTAGGTGAGAAATATCTTTTCGCACTTGATACCTGCTAATTAGCCAACTACCCAAATTAGCTAGTACCCGTACGTTTATAATACTGCCCTTTACTTGGGATCTTATTCTATTAGCAACTTAAAGATAAAAGATAACGTAATAACACCCCAAAAACAATCAATTAAACGATAAGGACCTTACATGACAGTTATGCCATCGAGTGAATCAGCACCAAACCTGTCGCGCGACACCAGTCTGCTTATGACTAAATCCTTTGGAACACAGCAGAAACGTCAAACTGTATACTCCTCATCATCTTAATAGAGCTATGTCTCGCCGGAATACCAGCGCTTCTGCGGTGTTGACCCGATGCCGTAGCAGCATAATGCTGAGGCTGGGACCTAGTTGGTAGCACATACGTTTCTTTCCTATTCTTATTATCTTTTAATTTTTCTTTTCTATTTGTCTATTGTATAATGTCTGTTTAATTCTTGTTAGTGTATGTGTTGTCTTTCTTTCTTTCTTTATGTCCCTTAGTCTTAGTTAGTTAGCTTAGTCAGGGTTTGAAGAATTGATAGGGGAACCCGTGGGGGAACCAGACAATTTTTTATCATTGTTACACATCCATAGTTGTTGTAATGTGCAGGTTTCATCACGATGTTTTCCCTCACCGCTGAGCTAGTGATGTAAATACGTACTTAGATTTGAAAAATCCAGAGATACATGCCCGGTTTGAACCCGCACCCCTCGGTTAAGAGGCGCGTGTCCTCGCTACCACCGCTCTCGCTTGAGCTACCACCGCTCCATCCAGGTGTACGCATTATGCAGTACATTATTACCCGATTTGCGATTAGTCCCGTGAGTATTATTTCTACTGACAATGCAACGCGAATATTTAAAATTACAAAATTCAAAATTAATTACAGAGAACTATTTTGCAATCAAAACTCGCAATCAGAAACAGATTTGTAAAGGTTCGCAACCAATATTTGTTTCGCCAATTGCCCTGTCAATCAACCTATTACTTATCCATCCCATCGTCTCCCCTGGGCGTCTTTTGCCCTCAAGTAAAAAGGGCCTGCGACTTTGAGGGAAAAGAAACTAAGTTATTGTTTTTGATAACAAATTGGCATGGATATCGTTTCAGGAACTTTGAAAGTTATTTTTGGAAGTGCATTACAATAAAATATTCTTATTTCGGTAGGATTTTTTCACTAGGTTATTTATTGTTAATCAAAATCTATTCTTGGTTATAAAAATATATGCCTATGTTTACATGTTTCTTTGCAACATAAAAATTAAATGGCACTATAATCTAATTGTAAATACTATTCAACAAGTCAGTAAGACAGTTTCTTAAAATATATTTGTTACGATTTCACGACTAAATTATGCCACCGATCATTATGAAGCTATACTTACATTTAAAATGCCAGCATATTTTTTTTTACAGTTTTGGGGCATAATGATTCGGATTTATAAAAACTAAGTACATTAACAATACAACAACGATTTACTTAACAAAGCGTAAATTAAAGTTAAGAAACTTATAAATGATAAAACTGCCAAGCTGTGAACAGACGTATATTTTCCAAAAGACTGTAGAAAAACAATAGATGCTTCATATCAAAATAAAATTGGAATTCTACACTTGAATACAAAAATAATAAAAGGTGTAAAAAGTATCAATATAAAACTAAAAGAGCCAGCGTCGGCAACATGGCGCCCCCCGTGCACAGCACAACTTAGGTGCCGACTATGTTGCCCGGTACAGCACTGGAAACCACCGAGAACCTTATTTTACTTTTCAATCGTGTCATGCTAAAAATTAACACAATTCAAAGTTAAAAAATATATATATATTGATTGAACGTCAATGAATTATTTTTATATTATATGAGAGCCTTTAAAAATTCAGCTCAATGAAATTATTCGTAACAGTAATTATTAGTTTGTTCAATATTGTAAGCGCCAGGAAAATAGGTCTACCGCACGGATCCAGAGTCCATTAAAAATCGCATTAAAAAGAACGATTTATGGCTTTTAAAAAATAAGATTAACGGCATGAGCGCAACGTAATGAGTAACAGTAAGGTATATTTATGTTGAGGTTATTATAAATGTAGAAAAATATAAACTCCTAACTTAAATAGTATACAAAATGACAATTCTTCCTCTGAAAATGCTGAGTGTTTGATGATATCATGGTATACCTCGGTAATACCATGAATAGGTTAGAATAACTTCATCAGCGCATTATTATAGAATAAAAGTAAAAAAAAAACTGTGATTACAGACGTGACGTTACACAAACGTGAAAACGTGAAAGAAATTATAGTAGGTTACTGACTGAATATGTAGATGTCGATCTCGTGCTAGGAATAAAGTATTGTGACAGTATTATCATATTGCATGGCATTTCTAGCAGGAGTTATCTATTAACGATCGTAATTATGTAATAAAATATATTAACATTTTCTTTCCTCCTCCAAATCTACAATGGATTCACAAAATCATCGGCATACGAAAAAAGTAATGATCAGATATTTTTACTCATGAAGCATATGAATTTCATACCTATATATTCTGTATATTCCATAAATGAAGTCGTGTCAAAAATAAATTTAGCTAATCTCCATAAAGCATCATATCAAACTTTTTTTTTCTGGTATATATGGATGTGACTTCGTAACCGGTTGGTTCACTGTCCTTCATGCACTGTGTCGTTATGTTACACCTCGTTAGCGATGAAATACAGCAGACTTTTCTCCCACGAGGCACCTCTTAACACTAAAAGAATCCTGTTCTGGAATCGAGTAATTAGATCAGGACACATATAGTTCGTAATAGATTAAAATGTCGCAATATTTTGTGGTACCATGTTGCGCATTAAAAAAAATATCAACTGTCCTTTGTGATTGTTTAGGCGATGGGCAAACTATTTTGTCCCTACTTTTTCCTTTTTTTTTTGGACACAGTTTTTTTTTTTTGGACACAGACTACTTCTTCAGGATTTGTGGACATGATGGTATTTATATCTGCTTACTATCTAATAGTTTTAGCAAATGTAGTACATTTGCAGTAGCAAATTCCACCTCAATATTTTTTTAACCTTAGGAAGTTTGTTAAATATCTCATACCCGTTTGTAATATTCCAAGTATGCACCTTGCAGTACAGTCACGTAGAAAAAAATTAATAAACTACGCAAGAATCCCAATAGAACTAGTGCCATTCCCGTCTGCTTGACTGACCGGGATAGCTATTCTGGAATCGGAACGGTTTTTATTTAGAATCTATTTCTGTTCGTATATTTTGGTTTGAATGGTCGCATTATATCATACTATCATCGTTGATATACGCATGACAGAAGCACTAATTCATGTGTTATATTATATTAATATACAGGCTGATATGAAATGTTAAAATACCTATAATAATAAAGACTTTTTAGAAAAGACGGAAATTGATTAAGAATTTCTTGGGCTTCGACTTTGGATGCAAGGTACATAAATAGTTTTTGGATCTAAGTGTTGCTGATTCTTAATTATATGACATAAAACACACTTCACCAAGAAGTGTACCTAATATGCAACAAAGAACACTATCTACTTTCTTGTTTTAAAAAATCAGTTCTCACAATTTATTTATTTCTAAATATTCCTCTAGGTCCGTTTCACGTAAGATGATTCCCGTGATAGATGTCAATACTCCTTTTCATGCATCGTCCTTTCTACGAATCAAAATATTCAGTTTTAAGCATATTTTACTTTATAAGCTAACATTATTGAAAAAAGTATTAATAATCTCCATTCATGAATGTAAACACGTTTTATCAATATTTTCTTAAATTTATTACTAATTTAAATTTATCAAAAATATCTTATGAATTGCATACAACGAAAATCGTAGAGTTTGATCATGAGATTGACACTAGTATTCACATCACATCATTAATCGATATGGTGGGCACCTTGTCATTGAGTTAGGATATTTTGCTAAAGATATTTCTTTAGCGTACATTTCAACTGAAAAAATGTTTCAAACCGAACCAAAACATCCTTATTTGAAAGATTCCGAGTCTATCAATCGCGTGCGCTTAAGACATATCTGCATATAATTTACGTGAGAATTAATACTGGTAGTATTAATAGAACAATAAATCATAGTTTGAAATAATTTTTTGTATTGTATTGATTTGTAATCAGGATTCAAAATAAAATACATAAGAAAACGATTTAACTTTTTGTCGAATTAAAAAAAAATTGAATGGCTTTCATACGGATGCATAACAATTAACGTCAAATTCAAAGTGTCACGGAACTCTTTATATGAGAATGGACTATAGTAGTTCTATGACAAGTCGAAGCTTAATCCAAAGTTATACAAAAAAAAAGGATTTTTAAATTAACTTCACTAAGAACTGAATCCGGAAATCATATCTTGCGAAACTATAAATACAAATAAAATTAACATTTTAATGCTATATTAAAGCTTATTATTCGAATATCATCAATATGGATGGTGACGTTGTTCTTACAAAAACGTCCCGTATAAGTAAACGTTTCGGTATCTCAAAGCAAATTTGTAAAATTATTATGTCAAGACGAAGAAAATGTCAAAAAACAGAATTATCAGTCTATTAAACATTGTCGCCTGCTTACTCGCGAAGAGAAACATCATAAACATATGCGCCTACGCAAGTCGCCACCATTGATGTTTATTTTAAATGCAGAACTAAGAATCTGAAATATAATAAACTGCTAATATTAGATTTTTGTGTGATATTTTTTTACCACTTTTCGTATAAAGTTATTAAATATTTTATTGGTGTTTTACTGTGTATTGACTTTTTATAATTTCAGGTATACCTATAGCATGTATATACAAACGACTTTTGACTCTTCCTACCCCTTCGGGGATTATGGGCGTAATATTATGTATGTATGTATGTGTATAAGTTTGTTGTTATTTTCCTTAGTTGTTAGTACTTCCAATTGTCAATAGATGACTTTGCAAATTGAATAAGTTTATTGTTGTTGACGTCAATAGATGGCGTTATAATATTTTGGAAATGTTAATTTCAAGATCGCGGTGACGAGATTTTTCTCGGGAGATAGACCCCCCGGCCATATGTTTGAATGTGTTGACAGGAATTACATGGATTAATACTTTGTGGGACTTTTATTGCTTATATCATACCTTGTCCACATCACGCAACAAGTGAAGGTTGTACATTTTGGTCCTTCGAGCCGGATTTTGGGTAGAGTCGGCAAGTACAGTAGTCGTGCTGTTTTTTTTTTTTGGACGGTGATTGGCTGGGCAAGTGGATCGCTTGCGCAAACTAGCCAAGTTTTCAGCAGCAGCAGCAGCTTGCAAAGGTGCAACGGGCTTACTGCAGGCGGTATCAAGAGGAGCGGTACCAGTCAGGATTTTGGTTGGAGGCAGTGCGACTATGAAACGGAGGAGGATACAGAGCTGAGCGCATCAAGCGCTTTGTACGTCATCTACTATACAGTCCATTAAGGTGAACTTCGAAAAAACTGTAAGTGATTTTGAACTTTATTCATACTAGGAGATTTACTTAGAAGAATGAACTTATATTAGTGAAACCAGTGAGTGAAATAATAAAGTGGCAATTTTGAACTTTATTTCATAGAAGATTTGGACTTGAAAATTTCTTACTAATTTTAACTTACAGTAATTTTAGTATTGTTTACATTAACTTAGTTAGATTTTAAGCAAAATTGGTTCATACGGGGAACCTATGCCCAATTTTCTATAGACTTCTATGAACCTTAAAACACTTATAAATTTTTTAAGGAAGAGTCAAAATAATTTGTAACATATGTATACAATGTAGTGTCGTGTCATTGTAGGGAACATTATTTTGTTTTTATCGGTATCGTTTCGAATTTAATTATCACTATACTATTAATTTTTGTTTGAAAATGGAGGAATTAGTACATGTACAGGTGGATACATTTGATCGTATGAATAAGGCAAAAATTAATTATAAGAAATCGCCAAAAGATAGAATTAATCAACACTATGTACAAGTTAGATTAGACACATTAGATGAACTTTGGTCGAACTTCAACGCTACACATAAAGAGATTGTAAAAGGTACATTAGATAGAGAAATTAAATATTTTAAAGACAACATGTACGAATTGGTTGAGGAATTGTATGTGGAATATAAGACCGAATTGAAAGTTGTATTAGATTCATTTAAAAGACCTACAGCTTCTCAAGATACATTTACTCAAAATGTAACAGAGAGTTCGAATTTAAAGTTACCCCGGATTGTAATACCTATTTTTACCGGTCTTTACTCAGACTGGATCACTTTTCGAGACCTGTTTGTGTCATTGGTGCATAACAATACGCACTTGGACAACGTGCAGAAACTGCACTATTTAAAGGGCTATTTGTCCGGCGAAGCCGAACAATTAATTAGACAGATTCCGATCTCAGACTCTAACTATGATAGATGTTGGTCTTTGTTAAACTCGAGATACAATAACAAAAGATTTATGTGTCATGCTATTTTGAAAAGGTTACTAAGTCAAAAGGGCCTTACTAATGAATCGGCAAATTTGTTAAAAAGTTTACTAGATACAACGACAGATTGTTTGAGTGCTTTGACAAATATTGGAGTGGATGTGAGCTCCTGGGATATACTTATTATACACCTGTTAACGCTCAAACTTGACGTAGATTCCAGAAAAGAGTGGGAAATCTATATTAGTAATCTTAATGAATTAGACGCTTTGCCCAAGTTTTCTCAATTTAAGGATTTCCTAACGAGACGATATCGCGCGTTGGAGTTTCTGGAACCTAAGTCAACAGGTTCGTATAGGGTTACAACCTTTCAGACACAAGGTAATAACAAGCCCAGGACCTTTTATGCATCTCAAAGTCAATGTGAATATTGTAACGAACAACACAAAATTGGTAATTGTAAAAAATTTGCAAAAGAGGATGTAAATGGTCGTAGAAAATTTATTGAACAAAATGGGCTATGTTTTAATTGTTTTGGCCATCATGCTGCCAAGATGTGCCAAAGTATTATGAGTTGTCGAATTTGCAGGCGCAAGCATCATTCGATGCTTCACCCTGAAGAGAAGACTAATGATGGTTCTGGGAGGTCTGGTAATTCACCTTACGGAAATAATTCAGATAAGCCTGGTAAAGTTTTTGTTTCTACATCTGGAGAAGATGACGAGGATCCATACGCTCAAGAGGCCTCTGACAATATGCCAGATAATGATGCTGTAGTGTCATGCTACTCCTCCGGTCAAATACCAGTTCATAAACAAGTGCTGCTAGCTACAGCTTTAGTTAAGGCAGAATCAGCCAATGGAGAACGACATCTCATCAGAGCTTTGCTCGATCAAGGCTCTCAAGCCTCTTTTATAACAGAAGCAGTTGCTCAATATTTGGGTCTTAAAAAAATAGCAATACAGGGCCGCATATCAGGTTTAGAAGGAAATGAAGATGTAAAAGTAAAATATATAGTGCAGATAAAAATCCGTCCTAGGTTTGATTCTGCCACTGAAATAACAGTTCAAGCCTACGTCCTAAAGTCTATTACATCCTTTCTTCCTAGCAAGAAAGCAGTAGAAATAGATTGGTTGGACTTAAATGAGATACTCCTTGCCGATCCACAGTACCACACTCCTAATAAAATAGATATGTTGCTAGGAGCAGAGGTGTATGGTCAAGTGATCGATTCTGGAATAAAAAGGGGACCAAGAGAGTTAACAGTGGCGCAAAATACGTCACTGGGCTGGATTGTTTCTGGTATAATTCCGAAAGATCAGGAGGACAATATAATTACTATGCATACTTGTACCACAGTAGAAAACGACGATTATTTGAAAGTATTTTGGGAACAGGAAGCCGATCCCAAGAATCAACCAAAAATCTTATCACTCGAGGAAGTGGAATGTGAAAGATTTTTTGCACAAACAACGTGCAGGGATTCGCAGGGTCGCTATATGGTGAGGCTTCCTTTCAAAAAAGAAGTGGATATAGAATTTAAAGATTCTAAACGAATCGCAGAAAGAAGACTAAAGTCTCTAGGTTCAAGGTTTGGAAAAAATGAAACTTTAAAAAGAGATTATACGAAGGTAATACAAGAATACAAACTTTTAGAGCACATGGAAGAAGTTCCTGTAAAGGAACGAAGCAAGACAGATTCTTTTTATTTACCTCACCAAGCGGTGATAAAAAATGACAGAGATACAACTAAACTCCGAGTTGTTTTCGACGCTTCGTGCAAAGATAAAAACGGCAATTCATTAAATAATTCTCTGATGACAGGTCCAAGATTGCAACCTGAACTTAGGCATTTGATAATGAGATGGAGATCACATCCTATTTGTCTGGCAGCAGATATAATAAAAATGTATCGTCAGGTCAAGGTGGCATATCCTGATGTAGATTTTCAACGGTTCTTATGGAATGAGCAGTGGAATGAATTAGATGCAGGGAAAGAAAATCTAGAGATGAATGATAAATTAAAGGCAAGTCTTCAAGAATTTCGTTTATTGCGAGTAACTTTTGGAGTTTCATCAGCTCCCTATCTAGCAGTCAAGGCCCTTCAGCAACTGGCATATGATGAATGTAGACCGTATCCAGAAATATCTGAAAAAATACTAAACGATTACTACATGGATGATTTGTTATCTGGTTGTCAAACTGTGGAAGAAGGTATAAAGATTTACAGACATATGAACTTTGTCTTAAAAAAGGGAGGATTTGAACTTCAAAAATGGATGACAAATAATGATGAATTACTAGAAAGATTAAAAAAAGAAGATGAAGGAAAGGTTTTAGGAGAAAGCATGAATTTGAAAACAGACGAGATTGTTAAGCTATTGGGTCTTACCTGGAATAGACGAACAGATGAATTTCAATACACGGTGAGACTTCCGCCGCAAACTGCACCTGTAACAAAAAGAAAAGTTCTTTCAGATATAGCTAGATTGTATGATCCGTTGGGATGGCTTAGTCCGTGTATAATTACAGCAAAGACTTTCATCCAAAAATTGTGGTTAGTTGGAATAAATTGGGACGATGAATTGCCATCACAAATCTTAAACGAATGGAATACTTATCGGAAGGATTTAGAAAGTTTAAATGACTTCAAATTACCTCGGTGGATGAAAACTCAAGTTGATGACCAACTAGTCGAACTTCACGGGTTCGCAGATGCGTCGAATGTCGCCTATAGTGCAGTGGTCTATTTGCGAGTCATTGATTCAAAGGGAAAAGTCCATGTTAGCTTGGTTACCTGTAAAACAAAGGTTGCTCCCATAAAACAAATATCTATTCCGAGAATGGAATTATGTGGCGCTACATTATTGTCCAAGCTTTTAAGAGAGGTGTCTGAAGTTCTAAAAATTAAGAAATGTAATATTCATGCCTGGTCGGATTCTGAAGTTGTTTTAGCTTGGTTAAGAGGACATCCAAGTAAATGGCAGACCTTTATTGGAAATCGAGTGTCAACAATTCTGCTTACTCTTGATTCAAGTCAGTGGTCACATATATCCTCCAGTCAAAATCCTGCAGACTGTGCATCGAGGGGATTAAGTCCTTCAGCTTTATCAAGACACATGTTGTGGGTACAAGGCCCCCCACTCATTCATGAAAGAGTTGTAAGATATCCCAAACAAAGAATTGAAGAAACCCAACTGGAAAGAAAAAAGGTTCATTTTATAGAAACAGATGAATTTATATGGAACAAGTACTCGTCGTTGACAAAATTGTTAAGAGTAGTGGCATATTGCAGGCGATTCTTAAACTATAGGAAATCTCGACCGGTCCAAAGCTATCTCACCGCTCAAGAATTATCAAAAGCTACAGATACATGCGTAAGACAATGTCAGCAAGAACATTTTGGAAGAGAGCTCGTGTTCTTACAGAACAACGAGTCCAACAAAATAAAGGGTGCATTAAAGCCGTTGAATCCCTTTATCGATGAAGCGGGGTTGTTAAGAGTGGGAGGTCGACTAGAAAGATCTCAACTAAATCTAAATATGAAACATCCGATCATACTTCCAAAAACATCAGCATTGACAAATTTACTTGTAGCAGATGCGCACATTAGGACACTTCACGGGGGACCACAACTCATGTTGACATATTTGCAGGCTAAATATTGGATACTGGGTGCCAAATTGTTGGTCAAGGCTTTTGTCAGAAAATGTATCACGTGTTATAAGGATAGGGCAACAACAACAGTTCCTTTAATGGGTCAACTTCCAGCCGCAAGGGTTACGCCTAGTAATCCATTTAAGTGTAGCGGTGTAGATTATGCAGGACCTATAAGTATTCGGACGACAAAGGGCAGGGGATACAAATCGCATAAAGGTTACATTTGCCTATTTGTTTGTATGTCTACTCGTGCGATACATCTTGAAGTTGTTAGTGATCTAACAACTCAGGGTTTCTTAAACGCATTCAAGAGGTTTGTTTCTCGACGAGGACCGTGCACTGATATATGGAGTGACAATGGGACGAATTTTGTAGGTGCTTCTAAGGAATTAAGACAATTATTTGTATCGGAACAATCTGGAATGTTAAAGGAAATAGCAGAATCTCTAGCTTCAAATGGTACCTCATGGCATTTCATTCCACCACATTCACCTAATTTCGGAGGTTTATGGGAAGCTGGGGTTAGGTCCGTGAAAACTCACTTAAGAAAGACTATCGGAGACTTAACTTTAACATATGAAGAGTTAGCTACTGTGCTTTCACAGATAGAAGCATGTTTAAATTCTCGGCCTCTGTCTCGAATTGAAGCAGGCTCTGATTCGGTGGATGTACTGACACCTGGCCATTTTCTGGTAGGTAGGTCATTGGTTTCTCCACCAGATTACAACTTTGAAACCTCAAACATTAATACTCTTCACAGATGGCAACTTACTCAGAAGTTAATGCAACAATTTTGGCGACGATGGTCCCAAGAATATTTGACTCAGTATTTACATAGGTACAAATGGTCTTACCAAACCCCTGAACCTCAAATTGGAGACATAATACTAGTTAAAGAAAACGACTTACCTCCTTGTAAATGGCTTCTTGGTCGTGTGGTCGCCAAACATCCTGGACACGACAATGTTACTCGGGTAGTTACATTACGGACAAAGAATACCTTGATCAAAAGACCAGTGTCTAAACTTTGTGTGCTGCCTTTAGCAGAATAGTTTTATTGTTTTATTGCTTTTATAAGTATAAGTTTGTTGTCTTTATTTAATTTTTTACTCTCCAAGGACATTATTAGTTAGTTTTATAACTGCACGTCTGGCACTAGTTGGTGAATGGTGGGCGGTGTTAATTATTTTTTTTATTTATGTTTTGGTTTGTTCTTTGAAGATTAAGGACTACATAAATAGTTTATAATAGTCCTTGGTGGGCGGAATGTATAAGTTTGTTGTTATTTTCCTTAGTTGTTAGTACTTCCAATTGTCAATAGATGACTTTGCAAATTGAATAAGTTTATTGTTGTTGACGTCAATAGATGGCGTTATAATATTTTGGAAATGTTAATTTCAAGATCGCGGTGACGAGATTTTTCTCGGGAGATAGACCCCCCGGCCATATGTTTGAATGTGTTGACAGGAATTACATGGATTAATACTTTGTGGGACTTTTATTGCTTATATCATACCTTGTCCACATCACGCAACAAGTGAAGGTTGTACAGTATGTATGTATATTATACAAAATTATATGCCGC
Organism: Glyphodes perspectalis; assembly: GCA_951394215.1. Taxonomy (NCBI): domain Eukaryota; kingdom Metazoa; phylum Arthropoda; class Insecta; order Lepidoptera; family Crambidae; genus Glyphodes; species Glyphodes perspectalis. The sequence goes on along the minus strand of OX596205.1, from coordinate 13,938,607 downwards.
CTTTTTTTCGAATTTTATTTTTTTATATATTACCTATCTATTTAATAAAAAAAAACTAAATGTACACATTATGTTTTATATTTTATTAAGAAAAATCTAAATATTATGCTCTAAGAGCTTTTTAGTCAATTAATTATCATATATTTTCACACAAAAAAACTACATATTATAATTCACTTGAATAGAGTCATCATCTTCCTAGCGTTATGTCCCGTGCTTAGACGGGGTCCGCTTTGACCATGATCCAGGATTTAGCGAGTCTGGTAATTACATTGAAGCGACTGCCGATCTGACCTTCGTAACCCTTACATAGGGGAACCAGACAATTTTTGGATCATGGTTACAAATTCAAAGTTGTTTGAATTTGCAGGTTTCATCACGATGTTTTCCCTCACCGTCGAGCTAGTGGTATAAATATGTACATAGATTTTTTCAAATCTAGAGGTACATGCCCGGGTTTGAACCCGCACTCCTCGGTTAAGAGGCGCGTGTCCTTACCATTGAGCTACCACCGCTCCAATCCACTGAATAGAGTATGCATACAGTATAATCTCTAAAAAACGATGTTAATGAATAAGCTCTTTTTGGTTCATTTAAAAGTAAATATTATATTTTTGTCGGTAACAATTACTACGAAACAAAGAAAAATAACTTCTCTTCAACCGCTTTCCAAGACGATCGTACCCTAATGCTATTCCGAAAATTAAAAGGAGAAATGTGAATCCTCTCAAAATGCGGAGGTCACAATTTTCTCCGTAACAATGTTACTATGTAAATGATTCAATTAGTAAAAAAATGCAAATCTCCGTTGAAGATGACGACAGAATATCTCGCCCGCCGCAAAAACTCAGACACTCCATTTCAAATGAACTTAAGTCTTTCTCATCAGCTTTGTGCGATGTGTTGAACATCTTTTGTCCCTTTTGTCTGTCCCCTAGTAATTGGTAGATGTTAAACAGTGTGCTGTTTGCTTGGCTCCTTATTAGATTGCGTTGAGTTGGTTTCTATCGGGTCTCTGCTTGCATACCTATTTTAGGAATATATTTGCGGTTTTGAGTCAAATTAACATTGAACAAGTTAAAATTATATTTTAAAATCTTAATATTTTTTCTTTTTAGTGGAACTTTATCCCGTTCCTGGTTGGGGTTCGTTTAGAAAATATTACCGGATTTAGCAAGTCAGCTTATTACGTTGATTGGAACCAGATCCGTTTCATTACAATTACACATACCTACTTACTTATTTAAAATATTGTTTCTCGCAATTCTACGGAGAATATATCGTCTAGAGTTATGAGATACTAGGCTTATATAAATGCGTTAATATTTGATAATACATTCATGGACTTGACATGAAATTATGAATGTTGAAGAGGCGAGTGAGGTGTGTAAGGATCGTGCCATATGGCGTTCGGTTCTCTCTGCCTACCCCACTAGGGAAGTGGCGTGAAGTTAGTTAGTTAGACATGAAATGAGCATACCACAGATGTATTCCGCTGCAAACTGATTCATTTTACTAATCAATAAAGTCTAAAAATCGAATGCCCATAATTAATTAATTTAAGATGTCTGGCTGTGGCCATGAAAACAAGCCGCAATGTCATTTCCATAAGACATTTGTCACTGACAATGCAACGGACCCTCCCACTGAGTTTCTAAGTGAGTCTCCTGCAAGGGACACAATGTTAACCGATTAGACATAACAGAAGCATGGGATACATTTTTGATGTTTAGGAAAGAAAGTATGAATGAAAGTAAGAAGTTTGATGTCATAGTAAAGACAGCAACCAAATTCAATTGGAAAATGTTAGACAACAGCTGCTGTGACCTAAATTTCAATTAGTGACAAAATTAAACTACATATCTATACTTATAATAAATCTGTAGAGAGGTCAATTCTGTACATGAAATATATTTTCAAAATAACTATCAGGGGGTGATTTCTGATCGATACTGATGCCAAAAATGCAATCAGTAAAATTTTTGTCTGTCTGTCTGTCTGTCTGTCTGTCTGTCTGTCTGTCTTTCTGTCTGTCTGTCTCTCTGTCTGTCTGTCTGTCTGTATGTTCCTTATAGAAACAAAAACTATTCGACGGATTTTAACGTAACTTGGTACAATTATTCTTCATACTCCTAGACAGGTTATAGTATACTTTTCATCACGCTACAATCAATAGGAGCAGAGTAGTGAAGGGAAATGTTAGGAAAACGTGAGAAGTTACTCCATTTTTTAAGCTTCCGTAGCGTGTGCAGCCTTAACGGTTAAAGTTACATAGAAATCATGTATGACGGAAATAGTCTTTATAATATTAACCATAAACGCGGGTGACACCGCTGGCACAGCTAGTACTGAATAAATATAAAAAAATGCAGACTGACACCAATTCCCTAGTTCCAAACTAAGTTTATGCTTGTGCTAAAGATTAGGTGAACGGATAGTTTTACATATGTATGTATATCTATCCGTTCACCTAATATCTTTAGCGTTTATAAACATCCATGACTCGAGTAATAATGTCCATTTGGCCCTAGCGGGATTCGAACCCGCGACTCTTGGTTTGATGGCCATGGTCTGGATCACTCAACAGAGCGGTGGTAGCTCAATGGTAAGGACACGCGCCTCTTAACCGAGGAGTGCGGGTTCAATACCGGGCACGTACCTGGATTTTTCAAATCTATGTACGTATTTATACCACTAGCTCGACGGTGAAGGAAAACATCGTGATGAAACCTGCAAATTCAAACAACTTTGGATTTGTTACCATGATCCAAAAATTGTTTGGTTCCCCTATCTAAGGGTTACGAAGGTCAGATCGGCAGTCGCTTCAATGTAATAACCAGACTCGCTAAATCCTGGAACATGGTCTAAGCGGACCCCGTCCAAACACGGGACATAACGCTAGGAAGAAGAGAGGTCTGGACCACTCAACCATTGAGCTAGTCACACTGACTGAGCACTATAAATAACACAAAGTCTAACTGTTATTGTGTCAAGCCTCGTGGAAGAAAAATTATTGCATTATCAAATACTTAAGAGATACATCGAGAACCCTGCCAGATCAGTAATTTGTTGGTGGATACTAGATTTACTTTTTAAACTGAAATAGTTAGTTGAAATAGTAGTTCTAGCTTTAACCTCATTTGAAATGTCATGACCGATAATTGTAAAAAAAAATAAGCATAATCCTCCTGATATTAAAATCAAATGTATTCATCGGGCAGTCATTAAAATTATAATTAATATGCTGCTATTAAATCCAACACTATTGCATATTAATTGCTTGATGTTCATGGAGCGTAATAATTAACACTGCTAGTAGACGCGCGTTCATGTAAACGGTCTCATGTATTAACTTCGTAATTCATTACGCGCGTAAGGATCAACGCGCGTTAATGCGCGATCATCTGAACTTAGCCTAATTTATATATTTATTTAAATCCTCAGTTCATTTAATAAATGCCAAATTAATTGCATCTGTCTCTTTGTGTGTTAGGTACTTTTCCACGTTTAGATAATTAATTAAACCTACTGTAATCAAATTTGATATATCCTACTGTAAATCGAACGGTGTGTACAATATGGTATCTTTAAAACCAGACCCGACGCGGGCAAAATCGCAGGCAGCTGCTAGTATAAAATAATGAGCGGTAAATGAATTTCAGGATTAAAATATAGGAGCCACATCAGACACAACAATCTCATTGTGTTTGTAGCGACTTGATTTCTCAGTGAACACTGACAAACTAAGTAATCTGTTAGCGTCTTGAAGGAATTTAACTCTTTACGATACACACTGTTCACGTAAACAGCCAACTTGGTCCAAATAGACTCCAACTTCAATTGGAATACGACGAGAGGTAATGTTTGCATTAATCGTAGGCCCTAACAATAGTATTTTTATTTTTATCGTTTGATTGTGTTTATGCACCGTTCCTGACATTCAACAAGTCCAATAGCAACAGTTTGGTAAAATGAACAGAAAAGGCTGACATTTTAAAGATCACGTTACTTTACTAATATTATAAGGCTGAAGAGTTTGTTTGTTTGTTTGCTTGAACACGCTAATCTTAGAAACTACTGGTCCGAATTGAAAAAAGCTTTCAGTGTTAAATAGCCCATTTATCAAGGAAGGCTACAGCCTAGCCTATAGGCTATATATAACATTAACCATAAATGCCGATGAAACTGACGGCATTAACCCGGCGTGAATGAGGTGACAAATTGTTACACCAACTACGAGGTGGGTATGAGATACCCGAAACTTTGATGTTATTTTTTTTTTATTTAGATTGTGTAATTATACTTTTAAATAGATAATATAATAAAAATAGGATCCATTCAACAAGGTAAACAAAGAAAATCTGCTTTAAGTCTAAAAAGTTTTATTTATTATTAAAACAAATATTGTAACAATTTTTTTTTGTGAAAAACTACGAGTTTCGGTAGTTGTACTACTTTTCGCATAAAAATCTAACAAAAATCCAACTTCTTCGGTAAATTAACATAAAAATAGTATCTTCTTACAGTTATAATTAAACAAGGAACTGCAAGTTTTATGAATCACTTTTTTCACTTTTCTGAGAAACGTTGTCAATTTCTTCTTCGCTCTCAGAGTCACAGGAGCTGGCACTTGAGCAATTTTCTTACAATTCTTGAAGCCGACGTTCATTCTCTTCATAAGATATTTTAATAAATCTAAAAACAAATCACAAAATACTATAAATAACAATAAAATATAAACTTACCGTCAACACAAATATGTGACACCGACTACGAGGTCGGGTATAACATACCCCTGCAACGCTTGCGCACGTGTATCTTCAGTCGTCGCCGGCGCAACACTAAACTCGATGCCGCATCTCGTCCCCCGCACCCTTACCTCCAGCTACTGCAAAGGCGGGACTCGCATAGCACCAATAACATTAAATAATTTGCGTTTAAAAACTAAGCGGGTATGACATACCCCACCTCACTCACGCCGGGTTAAATCTACTAAGATATAATAAGTAAATTTAAAGAGTCAATTTTTTTTAAAACTAACTAACTAAACTTCACGCCACTTCCCTAGCGGGATAGGCAAAGAGAACCGAACGCCATATGGCACGATCCTTACACACCTCACTCGCCTCTTCAACAGTCATAATCCTTTTCATACAAGCTCTACGGTTTTTATGACTCCTAAAATCACCTTCTTTTAATACACGACCAATCTGGTCGTGGTAGGTGAACCTGGGCCTTCCGCGGCTCCTACATCCTTCCACTTTTGCATTGTATATCTGTTTAGTCAATCTTTCGTCATCCATTCTTTCCACATGTCCGAACCACCGGAGCATGCCTCTTCTTACCTTGACTCCGACGCTGTCCTTCAGACCGACTCTCTTTCTTACATCATCATTCCGAACGCAGTCTGTGAGTGTTTTTAAAAAATATAATGAAAATAAATAATTTGATGTCCGCGTTAACAGTATGTCAGTTCAACTCGCATTTCTGTACTCCGCAACGCAATTGTGCCTACTTCGTTGGCATGAAACGTTTCTCCATAGTTTATTCAAGCAATTTTCTTTTATCTGATCGTTGCTTGCTGATTGCTTGCTGATTAACATAGCTTAAGAAACTATTAGTAATTATGTGTCGTCTTCTTAGTATATTTCGTTCTTAATATTGGCGAAGATTAATCCCTGGAGTATGTTGGGATCGCTTTGATTTTTATTCTAGATTTAACAATCGTAGCCTGAATATCACATTAAAGCGGCTATCTTCATAATCCGTAGACAGTCAAACTAGATATAGATGAATTTACAGGTTTTCATAACGTTCACCTCAGTATCGAGCTAGTGATATAAATCCGTTTATAGATTTGGAAAATCCAAGAATACGTATTAAGAAATCATCTTGCCTATGTGAAATGAAATTCTGAATCACTGAATTTACATATTTTTCAGCTATATTTATAAATTTGTGAGAAATTTATTTGTTACTTAACGATGGTTCAACATTTAGCACCCCCTATTTTCTTCAATAGAGTCTATAAGTACGAGCGATCACATTCTCAAGTTCGAGAAAAAAAAAAATGAATGACAAAAAATTGTGTTTGATGGACACAATCCTCACCACAGGTCTGCGATTAACGAGAACGATGCTTATGAATGAAGCGAAAAAATCTTGACGACATAAAAAGAGTCGTTTTGTAACTCGAATTTTCTTACACTTTTTTGCGTACAATATTATCTTGAATTGTAATAAATCTCTCGGTCCCATCTGTAGAGGACTAAAAATAGACAATAAGCCTGGATATGAAAATGTTTTTTTATCTCTAGGTATTTATAATTTTACGAGACCGTAAAATGTTTGGAGACTGAGGCGTTACGTCTGCAGATGTTTGAATTGTAAAATATCGTACGTAGGTATTTACCGTAGATAAGTATATGAATTATGTGGTACAAAACATTGTCTGATTGTCAGTTTTTGGAGGTAATTACTTCACAAAGAACATTACTAAATTTGTCTCAGATTTTCTCAATTTCACATTCACATTTTGCGAGGTTATACCTGGGTGCTTAGCCAAATACACGCCAGCGATTCCATAACGAACTTCGCTATCGCTCGTATCGCGCTACAGACTTATTCGGGCAGACAACTTAGTCGGGAACTAACTCCGAGATCCGCACTATGAGTTCTTAGTAAACAAGTTTGTGGCGCAATACGAGCGGTAGTGAAGTTCGTTATGGAATCGCTGGCGCGCATTTGGCTAAGCACCCAGTTACGTCAAAGTGACAATTATCAGATTGTAACTGTAAGTGGAGATGAAATTCGATATGATTTATATGGAGTTACTCATTACTTACACCCATTGAACCATAACGGTCTGATATCATTGCGTTTATGATTATGAGTGAGGCCGTGGCTGACACATTAGTCATGGTGCACAGGTGCCACCTTTGGGGGCTGGTCTGCATTCTGGTTCATCATCAAAATAGACTGCGACTAGGCACTAGACGCAATACTAGGATGAAGAACAGAAATCAGATAGCGAAATCATATTGCTGTATGTATTTTATGCTTACTAGCGTGGCTAATTTACAATTCTGCGGTCTTGTAGTCTCCGAATTGGGTTGTTAATCAACTTGACTCAATACCACCACTTGCACTTCAGTTCGAAACGTCTTTCCTCAAAGATACATAACTCCCCTCCAGCTTTTATCTCCCGTCATTTACCGTCGGGTGTATTTTGCTAACGCGCTTCCTGCAACGTAAATCTCCTCAGGGGCGGGAATAGGGGTCAATCACCCACTTACTTGGTGAGCTCGGGTTAATATCGATATATCCTAAGGAGGCTGTTACCCTAGTAGCAGACTAAGTGGTGTTAATAAATTAGCATATACCTAGCTAACTAAGGAGGTTGGAATATATGAGATGGGACCTATTTACCCACCCTTGACAAAGGACCGTCTGAGTATATGACGCAAACAAAGCACTCTATCTTAGCGGACATGACCTATATGATATGAAATTTGTACATCTAAGTATTAACGCTCTATGCTAGCTCAAATGTTTATTAACTCGTCATCATCATCATGCTAAATGTCCCGAAATGCGAAAAGCTAGCCAAAGTAAAGCCTGCCTTGTAAGGCAAGAAGAAGGAGAAGTTGTATGTTAGTCAGCGCACATTTTATTAAATTAATCGTGTAATATTTTTAGTAAACGAAAACATTATGACATAGCTTGTTATTTTTATAAACCCACTAGCTGTCCCGGCGAACTTCGTATCGCCCAGTAATTGACATTTAACATTGACAGATACGAATCCCACCGGTTTATATGAGAAAATACTTTTGCTTTTATTTTGTTTTATCGTCAATTTTTCAATGTTTTTAATAGTTATTCTGTTATTCTGGACGAAGACAAATCCAACAAATCAAAAACAACGTAAATCGGTTTAGCCGTTCTCGACTTATAAGTGGTGTAACAAACACGACTTTGTTTTATTTATATAGATTGGCTGAATAGGAATTATGACTGCATTAAAAAAACTATTATATAATTATATTTAGTCCGTCAGTTATATTATACAAAAATATCAGACACATATTTTTTGCTTTATCAAATTAACAAAAAATCTCAAAGATAAACAGCATCAAAGTTTTAGAGTGGGGGCTTGCGACGGCATGATTTAGTAAAAAAATTACGAAAGCGTGACGTCACGCGCAAATTGAATGCACTGTATCTTCGTCAATGTTTGTTTGATGAATAAATAAAAAAATAGGTGTTCAATATTTTTTATAATCTAAATGACGGACTTAACATAATTGTTTAATTACCATGCCTATTGTATGTAAGGGACACCAATTCCCGCATCATCTCTCATGTCAGCATCTTCGTCTTTTGTTAAAATATGGTACTTAGTGGATTCTATCGTCTATGCTATTACTCTATTCCCGCCCTTTTTGAGAACGAAGAACAATGTTACTATCACACTAATATTATAAAGGCGAAAGTTTGTGAGTGTGTGTGTATGTTTGTTAATTCTTCACGCAAAAACAGCTAAACGGATATGGATGAAATTTGGCACAGAGATAGATTATAGTCTGGAATAACATATAGGCTACTTTTTATCGTACGCGGGCGAAGTCGTGGGAAACAGCTAGTTACGAATAAAGTAAGAATTTGATTCATACATTAGAATGCTCCTGTTATTTATTTCTATTCTATGTAAGACAATTCTATTCTATGACGTTGACGTAATAACTTTATTTTGAAGGAGCATTACAATGCTCCTCCTTTATAATATTTTCTATATACGTTACATAACATAATGAAATGTCTATTTACACCTTACAAAGAGAAAAAATAAAACATCCCAGACATACTGAGCTTAACTAAATTCAGCTTTTGGAAGCATTACATAGTAAAATGAAAACATGGAGGCATGTTAGATCTGGTGCTGAGCAATTTTGAACCTGACCAGTTGACAGTGTCTCTTGGGGTCAATCCTCTGGTCCAGATTGACAAATATCACCCTGTACTAGATGTTAAAATAAATATTTCATCATTTACAATATCTGAAGAGGTTTTTACAATCCAGCAGCCGTGCCCTCGTTCAGGAGCTAGTACTAACTGGAATTGGCATAAGGCGAACTTCCAAGGGTTATATACAGCGGTGACAGATTTGGACTGGTCGGATGTGCTGGCTGAGAGTGATGTCGATATGGCCGTACAGTTGTTTTACAACAAACTTTACGAATGTATTGGACTCTTCGCACCCATTAAAAATCCGACTAGACATTTCCAAAAGTACGTCTACCCTAAATGGTATAATTCTGAAATAATTGCAAATATAAAAAACAAGCACTTTCATCATAAAAGGTTTAAAAAAGAAGGTAATCAATTTAATAGGGAAATGTTTATTTATTACAGGCGAAAAGTTAATAGTCTTATTGACCACGAATATCGACGACACATTCAGTCAGTACAAAATGACATCATTAACTGTCCGGTAAGGTTCTGGCAATATGTAAAGGACAAAAAGAGGGATGGAAAACGGCTAGATACATATACCTATAAAGATACTGAGGTGCAGGGTCAAGCTGCAGCCGACTCTTTCGCCGAATATTTTGCGTCAGTATTCCACAAGGATATACCGCAATTGGATTATGCTCAGGCGGCCCGGGCAGCTCATGTTTGTCTGGATGCAACCTCGGTGTCTATCGTGACAGTTGGAGAGACAGACTTAAAGAAGGCAGAAAGACGCCTTAAACCACGATCATCTGGTGGACCTGATGGTATTCCGGTATTTCTCGCTAAGGATTGTGTATCGCAGTTAGCTACTCCACTGCTTTATATATTCAACCTATCCCTGACTCATTCCAGATATCCTAAAGTCTGGAAATTATCTAGGGTGACCCCGGTGCCAAAAGCGGATGTGGGAGCTGACGTTTCGACCTTCAGACCGATCGCAGTTTTATCAGTCTTTGCCAAGATCTATGAAACAATTCTTACCGACAATATCAATAACCAGATCGGCCATCTATTGCACAGTAGTCAGCATGGATTCCGCCGAGCTCGTTCTACCACAACTAATCTAGTTGCACATGTTGATTATGTTCAATCACAAATGGACTGTGGTAAGCAGGTGGACGCAGCCTACTTTGATTTCAGGAAGGCGTTTGATCTGGTCGATAATGACAGGCTTTTACAAAAATTGGCTATAATGGGTTTTACACCAAAGCTTCTTCAGCTGTTCTCGTGTTATCTAAGGGATCGCTCTCAATATGTTCATCTGAATGGCTACGATTCCAGTGATTACTTCACAAGATCGGGGGTAAGCCAGGGTAGTAGCTTGGGCCCAACGCTTTTTTTGGTATTTGTCAATGACCTACCAGGGATTGTTTCTGTATCTAGGTGTCTCCTGTTCGCTGATGACCTGAAGTTGTGTCTGGGCATTGAAACTTATACAGATGCAGTGAATTTGCAGAGAGACATAGATGCTGTTTTTCAATGGAGTCAAAACAATAATCTTCCGTTGAACAATCTCAAATGCAAAGTAATCACTTTTACGCGCAAATTAAAACCGATAAACTATAATTATAATTTAGATGACGTTCCTATGGAAAAAGTTAATGAAATTAAAGATTTAGGCATAATATTAGATTCTAAATTAGACTTCCACTTACATGTACTACAAATATGCAAGTCGGCACATAGGATGCTTGGTTTTGTCATAAGAACAGCATCGCAGTTTGACAATGTGACAGTAGCAAAAGTACTGATGTTTGCTTATGTTCGCAGCAAGCTGGAGTATGGAGCTGTTATTTGGGATCCATTTGAGGAAAAATATGTTTTCATGATAGAGAAAATACAACGTAAATTTGCCCGTTGGCTCTACAAAAAACTTTACGGGTATTACCCGTACATGTATCCGTCCTTATTCGTCTCCGGAATGGTTGGAATCGACACTCTGAAGTATAGAAGGACTATGCTTTTGATAGTTTATTACCTATCTGTGCTGCACCAGAGGATTGATGACCCAGACACACTCGAGAGTTTCCGTTTCCTAGTCCCTTCGGTATCATGGAACTCGGTAGGTCTGGTGGCGCCGCGTCGCAGACCACGCCTGCTGGCATTGCCGGTTGCGAGGACACAGCGCGGTAGGCATGCGCCCACAAATCGAGCTGTGCGTGTTATCGGGGACATACTTGCTCGGCACTACGACATAGACCTATTTGCTTGTAGTTTCGGACAACTGTGTAATCAATTTAAAAAAATCCTAAATGACATGTAATCTACTTGTGATAATTTTGTTTTTCATTTTTATATATTTTTAATTAATTGACATGTCTAATTTTATTTCATTTATCTAATTTAATTCAACAAAGGACCGACTATTTGTAATGTGACTCTTGATTTTCAACGTTCTAGGTGATTTTGTATTGTATTCTAATAAGTCATTAATTCGACAAGGAACCTGTTCTGATATTAATTTCTATGAATATTATTGTATTGTATTCCATAATCTAATCTTTTTTGCGTTTTGGACGAATGTCTGTTAGCACTAAGATGTTTGTTAAATAAATAAATAAAACGACTACAACAAAATCAATTATATAAATGTATTTTTTAAAAAGATTATTGTTTTTAATGTTATTTTCTTTGAGAAAAGCTCTACGATCTTTGATGGGCCTATCTAATCTAATATAATATAATACTCTATCTCAAAACATTTTATTCCAACTGCTGTAAGTATGTGTATTCTAAAAAATAAGAAAATATTTTTAAAACTTGGGTTCAAAGGGCAGGGCAACAAAAGAAGAGATGGATGAACGGTGTGAAAGATGACATTAGTAAAATAGGAGCGGGTAGCTATGCGATTATACTTTAAAGTACTAGCTTCTGCCCGCGGCTTTGCTCGCGTGGTATATCGATAAATCATAGCTTATATGTTAATCGGGTATATAAGCTATATTATTTTAAGTTTCATTTAAATCCAATCAGTAGTTTTTGCGTGAAAGAGTAACAAACGTCCATTATAATATTTTAATATTATTTTATAGGAGGTATGAAAATATTCAGCGTCCAATTTTTGATTCAGCGTGGAATTTGAATTTGGTCATTATTTTTTTAATAACGTCCGTTATAATATTTTAATATTATTTTATAGGAGGTATGAAAATATTCAGCGTCCAATTTTTGATTCAGCGTGGAATTTGAATTTGGTCATTATTTTTTTAATAACGTCTGTTATAATATTTTAATATTATTTTATAGGAGGTATGAAAATATTCAGCGTCCAATTTTTGATTCAGCGTGGAATTTTAATTTTGGTCATTATTTTTTTAATAAGGAGATAGACATGTCTTATCTTAATTTTGAATCCTTGAGATTCACGAAATTTCATTATTTTCGTTATGTTTATGTAAATGCAACGTTATTAATTAATCCATGTTAACCACGAAATATTTAGAAATTTTTAAATTTCACGTAATTGCACGAATAGAAAGATATATTGGAGCAGTTCAAGGGCAATCTATATCCTACAAACGTCATAACACAACCCTTTTATATCTATAGGTTCATTGTTTACTGGTATGGCCTTTCAAATTCTACTTGAATGGAGAGCTTAGACATCTCGAGTGACATTCACGCGTCCACATATCACGGGAGAGGCGACCACTTTAAACTGAAGTGGGATGGACGGATTTATTTACAGGGAAGCTATGATTCATTCAGACCAAACAGTGATTATAGATAGATCTTTCTTCGGCGTTTTAAAATGAAGTTAATTATTTCTCACTTTATTAATACTATTTAAATTTTCACTAAAATTATAAATGCTAGCTATGCTCGCGGTTTCAGCCGCGTTTATGGTTGATTTGTCTATTTGATTTGTCCAGCCCACTGTCATATGTTGGTCTGGGACTTAAAAAGAATATGCCAACTGTGGTTCTGGCCTAGCATGTCGTAAAAGGCGACTAATTGTATATCGGGTTTTGGGTGTGTGATTGTGTAGGCGACAGGTTAGCCGCTTGTCACTGCTTTTTCACAATTTTCTATCTAACCCAGCCCGGCTTTATTTTTGACTGAATGTGGTTGATGGGGCATGCTGCCCCTTTGACTCTGCCTACCCCCTCGGGGATTATGGGCGTGATGTTATGTTATATGTTATGGTTGATGTTATGCCTTCCTCGATAAATGGGCTATATAACACTGCAATAATTTTGCAAATCGGACCAGTAGTTCTTAAGATTAGCGTTCAAGCAGACAAACAAACAAACTCTTCAGCTTTATATTATTACTTTAGAAAGTAAATGTCCGTCTATGTTATCTTTGTCTGCCTTATTGTTGTCCTTTATTATGTTTTTACACCTAAACCACTATGAACTGATTAAGGAATTTCGAGGTAGCAAAACTTTAATCCGAATAAATAAGATCTCACAAGATAATTACCATAAAAAAGCCAAAGTTTACGCCGGTGGAATCTCCGGAAAAAACTAGTTTATACATACGTATGTAATACATTAAATGGAAGATTTAATGGCAGCTATAAGTCAATAGTTAGCTTCGTAGGTACCTTTATGAACTTTCTGCTGCGGATATGCGCCCTGACCTCGTTACTAATTGTTCCGTTCCACTCTCTACCGATTTATCCAGACGCTTTGTTGCGTCATATATCTCCTATCATATGTATACGTCGATTGAAACAAAATATCCAATTGCATCCAGTTTTCAATTAAACAGAATTCATACATACACAAACAAAATACATCTGTTGAGATTGTTGCGGCACCGCTTAGCAGGCCATTTACGTAGGCTGGTAGATTTTAAAAAAAATTACGTGCTAAAGAATTTAGTATAAATCTGCGAGTACTTGCAGAAAATAATCATTTAATTTAATACCATTACACCCACGTCCCCGAAGCGATAGGTAAAGTACATGAAGCAATAAACTTTTTCTAAGAAATGGCATTTGTAGATATTTGTCGTGTTCATCTGATTTATTGAGGTGAAAAAGTAGGGGACAGGACATTGTCAACATTCACTGAAGTCACTAATTTACCTAAAATGATTCCATGTTATATATTGATTAGTTTAAATGAATATGCATTTTAAATTCTGTAAATATTTTAACAAAAGTAATTCTAATCAATATATTAGCCACAAAAATCATCAATTCAGTGATCAATCGAGTTTATTTCTCAGGTAAAATGATAATGAAACATTATCTTTTCATTAATACACAACAAAATAAACATAGAAATTTCTTTTTTGGAACAACTTTAAACTATCAAGAACGCTGCAAATTGTTACTTTCAACAATATCATATAACGGAATTCGACATTGTCCAATCAAATCTTTAAATAGATATCAAATACTGAAAAGACCTCACATGTTGTCCTTCAATTCACGCCTTGTCCTTCAAATCAAACATAATACGAAAAGTCCTTCAAGTCGACCACGGCCATGGGAAATACACCAGATGCCATGTGAAAGAAACTCCAGTACTTCAATAGTAGTTAAAAATGCATGAACATCTTTGTAATTCGTTTAGCCTTGGCCATGTATTACAACAACATAAGTGTTAATTTCATTCTTTTTGATGTCTTCTTCATTGTTTTCATGTGATCCACAATCAGGGATAGCTTCAAAGCAAATTATTCTTAGATTTGGGACTTTAATGTAATGTAGTTCTCCATCTACCATTTTACTTCTAGATTTTCTATGACAGACCGAAATTCACGCGGACGAATTGAACGAACTAGTTTGTTCTAATGCGCATTGCCGCAAACATATTTTAAGGCCAACAATGGCAGAGTGCTACCCAGCAATAAACATAGCCACATGCGAGTGAATGAACAAATGAATGCTTGTAAAGATAAAGGAGAACTTTCATCATTATGCGCAATTGTTTCGTTCCACGCCCTGCCCGCTGTCCCTAATCTGTGTTACCTGGACTTGCTCAGGGATGTGTGTTGGTGCCGGCATAATTTAATGATAGTATTTGTATATGATCGGGCTGTGCTCGCATGTACCCATGAGAATATACAACACCCGTATGTGTAATATTTACATTAATTAGGTTGCCTACGAGTATTATGAAGCAGTATAATGATTAAGTATACTACTATTCCTCTTAAAGTGGAAGACGGTTTTAACAATTATTTCAAAACATTAGTTTTCTCTTTCTCCTTTTCTTTACTTTCAGTAAAACTATTACTATTTGTTTTTAATTTATAGATACATTTTTATATCTGATTGTAGAGATACTAGGTATCACTAGGTCATCTAGGTAGCCAAATCGTTTTTATTATATGCATAACTAATGTATTCGTACATACATTAAATCATTTCACATCTTCCGCATTATTCCTTCTTGACAACTTTAACTAATTCAAATCTTGATTGACTAGACTCTATTTTGAGATAAGATAAATTTATAAAAGGTTTTTAGCATATAACTAATTACAGTTAAATTAATAATTTGTATAACTAATATAGCGCTTTCGCTAAAGGTTAGCCCTGCATTCGTTTCCCATTCATCAACCCACCGCCCCACTTTTGATGTTTACATTATATAGTCATGTTCCGTTAATTGTTATGATAACCCCTGGCCTGCAGGTAAAAGGTACATGTTAATGTACATCTCGCTGAAATATTAAACATCACTCAAAGTAGCCTGCGTAAAGAATACAACGTTGGTAATCTGTGAAAAATTATTGTTTTGATATGAGACGAGATAAAATTAAAGGTTTTAAAATGTAAACTTCTTCGTAGTAGTAGTTAAATCTTTATTGGTATCAATATAATTACCTTGTGCGACGCAATGTTTTTACGTTTAATAAATACATAAATTGTCTAATAAATATAATAAAAAGAGTGAAAACGTTGTGTTCTAGACTGTAGCTGAAGAATCTTTCTTGAAACATTTTTGATTAGAATATGATAACTTAAACAAAAATAAATCTATCCAGATTCTCACCTAAATCTAGCGATTGCCAATCTCCTTAAAACGGGAAATTCGTCCAAGATTCGCTATTGTCATAATCTTTATGATGCGATTGTTAAAATAAATTCTAATAAATCCGTAACATATGACGTTCACATTATTAATCCCACTTACTAAGACTTTTCAGGCTTTTTACCACAAACAGCAGTTGGCGAGTATAAATGATACGTTCAATTTATGAAGACTATAAAAAGTATAAAGGCTACTTTTTCAAGAATAAGGCCGGCGACATGAGTACCTTAGGACTTTAAACTTTATTGCTAAAGACATAAGAGCAAATATGTTCAGCTACTTCTGTGGATAGCAGTTCATACGTTTGGGTTTATAAAAAGCTTTCTCTTCTGAAAAGTCGGCGCTAAACAAAAGTAATGGACCCTTTGCCACTTTCAGAGGCCAAGGGTAATGGTTGAAAATTATTTCTTACTTTATGAAATAAACTACTACAAGTACCTATATGTGTAATAATTAATTAACAAATAAATATCCCACAACATCACATTCATAGTAGCGTAATCACTTGTATTACGGATATCAGAATCAACAGTGGTTGTACAAATATATACATAAATATTAGATATTAACACCCAGACACAGAACAAATACAAGTTCTCATCACACGAACGTTTGTCCTAGGTGGGGATCGAACCCACAACTCTTGGCGCATAGGGTCACTACCAAATACGCCACCGAGCCAGTCAAGGTCGACTACCTTTATTAGATTTAAAATCTTTGCTGTATTTTATTACTATTAGGTTATTAGCTTATTGTACTCTTTTCGATCCCTCTTGGACCATTATCCTAGATTTAGCAAATCTGGTTACATTGAAGCGCCTGCCATATGACTTTCGAACCTTTAGATAGAGGAATCAGAGGAATTGGATCACGATAACAAAACGGTATTTGTTTGTGCAGGTTACTCGTGTATGTGTTAGTTTAACAGTTGCACGGGATTGAACCAACACTTCGCGCGTATGAGACGGCCTTCCAGATATCAAATTTGACTAAATAGATTTTCTTCTAACGCCCCAAGCCAGCAGCTTCCTTCGATAGCAATAGTTTTTTATAAGATACAGTTAAAACAGATATTAATAGTGCTGGTTTAATAATATATTAGGAAAATAAGTACGTTACAGACAATAATTCTATAAATTGTTCAATCTACGATGGTTCTACCTTCAAAAAGAGCTCTTAACCGCAATACATAAAGACCAAAATGCATGTAAACTACTAGTTTGTGAACGTTTACACAGCACGTTTTGTACATCAATCACCCGCTTTTTGTTATGAAATCGAAACGCCATACAACAGTGTGAGGCTCAAATGATCGATGGAAACGGATCGACCGCTTGGAGTGGACAGATTAATTTCTTTTCACTTTGTTAGGTGCTTTTAGTGCAAAGAAGTGGGTTAAAGCTCACTAAAAGCCATTTTTGTAAGAAATATGCTCGGTAGACCGTAATTAGATCCTCGATAAAGTTTCTTCGCTGGACTGCAGTGTATTTTTCTATAATATATATGTTCTATAAAGAGAGCCGGATAATTCTACTATCCGAAATTTGAAAAAGTTGGACGTTTTTTTAAAAAAAGTATTTTTATACAAAAAGTACACATACTGAAAAAATAGCTTTTAAATTAAAACATCATATAGCTTGTTTTATTTAAAGAAAGTTTAATAAAACCTACACTATCACAAACACAATACTCATAAAAAAAGAACTTTAAAAAAAAAACAGTCGAATTGCGAACCTTCTCCTGTTTTTTAAGTCGGTTAAAAACGCATGTACTCACTTTGCAGTATATGCTAGGCAAGTAACATTATTCTTATTAAGAGACATACCAACTTGAGATGAACATATACCATAATCCCATATTATATACAGAAAGGATACATACATTTCTGTAGTCGAAAATACGAAGACTGCTGGTATGATGCTATTCCGTAAGCTACATGAAACAAATATTAGTACATTAGGATCAAGAAATAGATTCCCTCGCTCCACCTAGGGAATATGAAGCTACTACCTTATAAATTAATTAGAAAGTGCTGGCAACACGTACGTGGGTATTACATAGTTTCCAACACATTATACGGCCACCTATATAAATAATGAATATCTATTTAGTTATAGTACTTAAAATTCCGGTATGGAGAGCTATCATAATTCTATGTTAATCCAATTCCAACTATCTAAAACTCAGTAATTACTTTTCATTTTGTATTCCTACTATTGAAATGTATTAATAACTACGGATTGAAACTTATTGGAGAAATTTTATTTAAGTTTTCAATAACTCAAAATAATGAAAACCAATTTTCGGCTTAATTATATTTATTATATGTATTTCTAAAAACATAAAGCCGATAAAAATTTAAAAGATAATATTTCACTCTTAACATATTTTACTTTAAAGTAAAAAAGGCGAAGATAAAAGAAAAAACGGATGGGATTATAGGTACTAATCAGCAAAATGTAAGTATCAGTAATGAAAAAATAACAGATTTCACTCAATGCTAAATAAATATGGGTATTTTACTATTATTAAAAAATCCATTATCATCTGTGTATTCGTTTTGGCTAATCTAACGAAACTAAATTTTAACCCTTCTATAACTGATATTTTAAAGAGTAATGTCACTTTTATTAATGGAGAAATGTTGGTTCTCGCGCAAAAATATAAATAAAACGCGTAAGTTCTGATATATTCACAACATTCTTTTAATCCCACGCGGACTAAGTAGCGAGTAATGTCTGCTAGATGTTATAATAATGTAGGATGATCAAATAATTCGTCCAGAAACTGGAAATACACGCTTATTCCACTGTATTTAAGATTGTTATTACATTAAATGCAATAAAAAGTGAGGTAGTCGACCTGGGGTTATGTAAAATGTAAAGCTATCTGTAGTTCAGGGCTGCATACGAATGGCAAGGTTCAGTGGAACTTTATCCCCGAGATCTAGCTTCCAAGATAAATGATGCAAAATGTAGTTTTTATTTAGGTTGCAAACAATGCTTCAATGTTGACGCTAGTGGTCTTGAGACTCATGTTTCTGTGTTATATTTCTATTATTTTACATATTACCTTTTTAATAAATAATAATATTTTTAGTGAATTAATGAAAACTTGAAGTAATTAAGTCCATTGTGCTTGGGCGATATTTTTTTAAATCAAATAGATGACAAAGTGTTCCTACATTAAACACTTTGAAGTTTTTTAGTGTCAAAGCCATGATAATGGTATTCGTATAATTTTAACGTAGGTATGTTGAAGAGGCGAGTGAGGTGTGTAAGAATGATGCCATATGGCATTCGGTTCTCTCTGCCTACCCCGCTAGGGAAGTTGCGTGAAGTTTAGTGAGTTAGTTATGTTCTTGGTGACGATAATGGTTAAATCTAACATCAAGGACAAATAAAGACAATTTATTTTAATGTTAATAAGAAGAAAACAAGTTCTAAGGCAGTTAATGTTATTTCATCTTCATCTTAAATTTCACAATTCAAAAACAGTGTTGAAATTTTGCGACAATAGGTGTTATCCTTCCATTGCTCTTTTGGAATTTATTTGGGTACCTTAAACATTTGGATTACGATCAGATGCGGCATTAAAATAGAACATGTAAGAACAAAAACATCGAAATAAAGTTTGTGCGTAACACCAAAAATATCCGTTGATTAATCCGCGAAGAATTCGCGTTGATACCACATCGATTGCGTAAGAGCATCGCAAATATGCCCGTTTATCTAATAGTACGTGTCAGATAATGGATGCTCAAAAGCTTAGTATCTCTAGTCATGCTCAATCGCTTTGGGTATTAAAACACTGACAAAAAGCGAGCCATGTGCAAAGATAGTTCGAACAATTTATGGCATGTTCCGTATAAAGAAAATTTTGTGTTTTCTGGATCGTGTTTCTTGTTTCTTGACTTTACATCAGAGAGTAAATTTTTGACTCTATATTTTTTTGATCGGTTTTCTACCAAAAAATGCGAAGGTACACCAAACACAAAAGACCACTATTTATCATTTGATTTTGGTTGATTTGGTATTAATAGAAGTACTAAAGTTTCAAGGTTTCACACAAAAATTACCTGTGTACTAAATTTTTATAATATTCTCAGCAGGATGAGGCTCTTTAATACATGTATTTTATCCACTATTGCGTTAAGTTAGGATTTCCACTAAGAAACTTATGTTGCTTACTCTACTATACAATTCGTTATACCCAAAACGTTTTTCAGCAGAAGGCAGCAGAGCTTCAATACAAATACACATATTGTCAAAGTGTGCTCCAAAACGGTAACTGTCACCGTTCTACATTTACGCTACTACACAAACGTTGCCAATTCCAATGTTACGCGTGAGCACTCAAAAGCTAACGTGTCGACACGAAACCGCTCCGCAGGTCAGCCAATACTGTTCGTTCTGATAATGGATCGTTTTGCCAATTTTTCGGGAACGCCAAAAAGCGTTTTTGGCAGCCACGCAGATTAGGTGAAACGCCACTCGAGATGCCTGGGCTAGTAGGCGCCGAATGCATTTTTGCAAAACACTGGCAGGGCTGCCTCAGGGCAACGTGCTACTGCCACAATACGTTCAAATAATAAATCGCAATTGTCAATCTAACCCAACAAAATTTTATCTTTAGCCAAATGGACTCTGCCTAATACTTTAAAGATCGCTAGCGTGATGGTATGTATATATTTCCTATATCCTCGGTTATCAGGGTCCGATGTTGTGTTTGGAAATAGTTTCAGTAATGTTCGTTCATAAGTAACTTAAAAAGTACCGTATTTAACACAAAATAAAAAGTTTTCTGTAAATATTTTCTAGATATTACCCTAAATTCGCTAACTGTAGGAACATGGCACTAAAACAAAAAAGTTCCGTATCTTATCGTTCTTAATCTATTGTAGGTATCTATCGAAGGAAATACAGGTTCGCAAATAAAATTCCCAACTTGAAAATATTAAGTTTGCCAGGCCTTAAAAATACATAATATTGTTTTGTTTTTTTTTTATAATAACAAATATCCACGACAACTTACTAGTAAAATGCTATTAAAATGTATAAGACCTTCCTTAACCATTTTTTTAGAACACAGTCATATCAGGAACATTTTCGTTAGAATACTGATATTCTTTTACCGGCCTTCCTTTACTAGAATCGATATTTTGAATATTTTTCTTTTTAATTTGAAAACGTCAAGTGTAATCTAATGAAAATATATAAATTCGGTAGTTCAATGTTGTAACATGCACCAGTGACGTCCACCAACTTAGTATTGCCAAGTTTTTCAGCATTTCCAGTATTTTGCTGTCCCCTGACGTTTTTGCTAACGAAAACAAACCCGCTCCCAGCTGGTTGTTTGTTTATAGTTCTATTCGTTTCCAGTTTTGTTTTTTGTGAGTGAAGCTAAAACTAAAATTAAAACAGGAATACTGTAGCGAATCGCGTGGGAACCAGAAACAACAACAAGGCTTTGGAAGATTGCTTTATTTAATAACACTATTTTACCTTGACGCTATGCAAAATAATGGTTAAACATTATAATGCCTAATTATTTTTTTATTGAAAAATATATACGTACACACTTATCATCTTTTTTAACTTCTTTATACCGGTGTTTTGCAATCTGTGGGTCAAGACCCTTAGGGGGTTGCGGAGCCTGACTCGGGGGATTGCCGGCAAAAGTAAAACGGCAGAAATTATTGAAAAACTGTTTTCTATCCATGGCCCAAGGGTATCTAAAATCAAACTTTTCAAACTGTAAACTTTGAAAAACACTTCTTTATATAATCTTTAAGTGCATGTGCAATATAATTGAATGGATAATAAAACATAACTGATAAGATTTTTATTAAATTATTGCATTAAGTAGATGTTATTTTAATGAGCACAACAGATAAATGAAAATATTTGCACGTAGGTAGGTAAAATGAAAAACTTAGAAGAATACATCAGCACATCGTTACCACCGTGAAATTGAAGCAAATTTTCATAAAAAATATCCTTCAAAAACTGTATTCGAGCTGTGAAACAAAATTAGATTTTTCCCAAGATTTCAACGCGTCCCTACACATAGAACCTTGTATTTTATAGGAGTCCTAAAACAAACTTACTTTGTGGCTGGAATGGTCGTAAGGAGTTTACGACTAAAGTGGCGGACGGGACGGTAATTTCTGTACTATAGTAAATTTTTACTAAACAGCCAACGAAACGATACCAATATTATTGAAGCTGTAAAAGAATTTACGTAAATTATTTATGATGGAATATAAATTCCGAATTATATTGAAAAGATACTCATTACGAGATGATTAATAGGTACTCCAAGAATATATACCTATGTCGAACCAGCCTTTCCACGACTTTGGCGACAAGGATGAACATCATTTTGAAAATCCACATGTACACATAAAATAAAAGTTACCCTATATACTAGACTAGCTGTTACCCACAACTTCGACTGTGTGGAAGTCAATTCTGTTAAAGAATATAAAGAATATATATTTAAAATTTTAAAGTAGATTAGACCAAGGAATCACGTTGTCCCATACTATTTCCCCCCCCCCCCCTCCTCCTTTTCACCCCCTTAGGGGTAGAATTCCCTACGTTCTATATATTCTACAAAGAACACACCCTCCAAGTTTCAGGTTTCTACGATCAGCGGTTTAGACTGTTCGTTGATCGTCAGTCGACGTCAGTCAGTCATTCAGGACAAAGCATTGTAGATGTATAGATTATAATAATGTCTACAGTTTCAGGTAATTCCATTCAGTAGTTCTAACATCCTTTTGTCACAAACTTTTACATTTAGTATATGAGCATTATTATTAAATTAATTATGAATTTGTGCGGAACCATACAAGCTCAGAGAAAAAGCTAAGACTATTATGGGAGGGAAGGGTCTATAGTTCTATAGTATATAGTCTCCCAAAGGAAAACAAGCCGCTTTTTGTACCTCTGGTTAATAAAAAAAGCTTCAAAACAAACATGAAATTCTTAAGTACTTCCGACGAACTAAACATCTGGCCCGATAGTAATTTTTTATTTTGTCTTGACGATTTATGAATGTTTTCAAAACTTTCTTATTTAAAAGTAAACATCGTCCATTTTATTTTGGTTTAACATACAGACACATCTATACTTATAATAAATCTGTAGAGAGGTCAATTCTGTACATGAAATATATTTTCAAAATAACTATCAGGGGCTGATTAGTGATCAATACTGATGCCAAAAATGCAATCAGTAAATTTTTTATCTGTCTGTCTGTCTATCTGTCTGTATCTTCCTTATAGAAACAAAAACTACTCGACAGATTTTAACGAAACTTGGTACAATTATTCTTCATAATCCTGGGCAGGTTATAGTATACTTTTCATCACGTTACAGTCAATAGGAGCAGAGTAGTGAAGAGAAACGTTGGGAAAATGGGAGAAGTTACTCCATTTTTTAAGCTTCCGTCGCGTGTGCAGCCTTAATGGTTAAAGTTACATAGAAATCATGTATGACGGAAATAGTCTTTATAATATTAACCATAAACGCGGGTGACACCGCTGGCACAGCTAGTAATAAATATTATTTTAGTTAAACTTACTTCATTTTCTTTTAATTATTAAAAGTAGTACGGAAACTATTTCCACCATTATGTAAATTTAAAAATTGTAATTTTTCGTCTCGTCATTATGAGTTAGATACATCTAAACGTCATTCTACGTTTTGTGCAATGCGCATCGTTAATTATTATTTTAATATGTGGCTATTAATCTTTTACTTGTTTCATATCAGTGTTTGGACAGTTTACTCAGAAGCTAAAATATACACAGTGTGTCATTTGACTTGTTTTCTGGAATTCAATATAGTAAACAACTTTTATATTTTACTTTGACTGTGATACCCTGGAGTTGAATAATGTAAATTACAGAATGGCGTAGCACTTGACTTGCTTTCTAGAATAAGTAGATAAACATCTTTTTTATCTTACCACAAACTATATCCATTAACTTGCGAATGAAACAAAAATTCTAAATTTAAAACGTTGGGTAGTAAACCCGTTTATTTAGACAACATGTAATTCAACGATTGAGTAAACATCGAATTGGAAGAAAAATCAAAATTACGTACATTTGGAACCCAAAATCTTATTCAGCTACTTATAAGAAAGTATCTATCTGAAGGACTCTCGCTGGATACGCCTCTTAATTCCGAACAGGCAGAGCCTAGACCAAAATCTAATAAATCCAGACAATATTGATTCTTTTAACTAACTTTAGTAAAAGAGTCGTTACTAAAAATATGCTAAATTATATGATAAGGGTATCACAACAATCATACTTAGTATTTATTACCACAAAAAATATGTATTAGAAAATCGAGTGACACAGTGAAAATATAATATCCGAGAAGTTAGCTAAACATCACACCGTGCGATGCGTGCTCATTCGAAAGTTCAATAAATCTTTCCGAATGGCTACAAATCAAAAATCCATGATTTACAGTGTCTCTCCCACGCGATCGGCCAGCCAACGTCTGCGGTGATTCGAAATAGATCTCCGTAAAATAAACAAAAATATTGAAATTAGAAATGATTTGTTTTATAGCGTGACTGAAAAGTAGCGAAGTGTGTCATGTACTGAGGATTCCATACCATCATTATATTGATCATCTTCGCGAAATTGCGTGTGCTTAGTTGAGGTCCACGTAGACCATGATCTTGAATTAAGCAATTATGTTTTTACATTGAAGGCACACCTGATCTTCGTTAACCTTAGAGATGAGAACCAAACAAATATAATAATGGTTACATTTCTATAGTTGGTTAATAATGCTGGATGCCTTACGCCAGCGTTTCCCATTTCCCCCCCGCCGGGGTCCTCGGTTTGTCGTACCGGGGGGGCTTAGTAGGCCCTGCCATGGCAGGGCTGAAGCGAAGAGGGACCCCGAGGTGAGCCGCGACTGCACGACTTGCATCCGGGCAGTTGCGGCGGTCCGGCTGTAACCTCCGCAGCCGGACCAGGGTTGCCGAGGAAGAGGAGGAGCTGAGTGTTGTCGTTGCTCGCCTCCCTATCCTCGGCAACCCGACAGGGACGCGCTGGGTCGCGTCGTGGCGGGTCGCGGAGGGATTGAGCGTCTCGATGCTCTCCCTCCGTGACGACAGGGCTCTGCCCTCAATTTGGGTCGCCGGGCGGAAGGCGGCCCCCTCTGACGAGACGCTCTCCGCATGCCCTCTGGCTTAGCAGAGGGCACAGCGCGAGAGTGGGCCCACGACGCCGGTCACGGGGACGATCGGCGTCTGAATCCTGGGCGGAGTAGTTGAGACATGCTGGGTGGCCTGGCATGTCTCGACGCGCGCGCGTGCTCGGTGCTGTGCATCCGACGACTGATGGCGTGGGCTGCACAGCATCGACCACCGCCGCGCGAGGTGAGCCGCGCAGCGCGGCACGCGCACTACCGGAGGAGCTGTCGTATAGTCCCGACAGTGGGGATACCGGCTCCTCCGGAACTGCGCCGATGGAGGCCACCTTGGGGTTTAGTAGGTTCGAGCCCGACACACCGCCCTCTGGGTGACGGCTCGTGGGAGTTCCCCAAGTAAAAAAAAAAAAAAAAAAAAAAAAAAAAAGCGTTTCCCATTTGCCAGATCGCGACCCGGTACCGGGCCATCAAAATAAAATACCGGGTCACAACATTCCCGCCTTTTTTAAATATTATCCACTATCTACTATATACTACTATATTAATAAATGTGTATTATTTTACCTAATGGAAACAGCTTGGGTTTAAAAGTATTAAGTCGGTATTAAGCACGAAGGGGCAGTGTGAAAATTACCGGGCCGTGACAGAAGAATGTTTGGGAAACACTGCCTTACGGTATTTTCTCTAACCGTAAAGTTATAAATCCATACGTACGTAGTTAAAAAATCCTAAAGGTCCGGGTTTGAACCTGCGACCCTGGCTTGTAAAGTAAGGTAATAATCGCACATAACACTAGCGCCGCAAAAAAAAATATGTTTTTGATGAATGAAGAAATGAAGGTATTTTTATATTTTCCTTTGTTTATTCCGATATCCGTACACACTTAGATCCTAAATATAAGTAATGTTTTCCAATATATTTATTTCAATGGAAAACTACTCATATTACATCAACGCCGTAAAACCACTGTGAGGACTTTAACGTTCCTTTTATCTGTTTTTATCCACTCGTCGACATAAAAGTCTGTTTTATCCCGACTCTTATCAAGCCACGCCACGAATGAGTATAGTAGTGTTGTTATTGAGTAGAATTTTATTTCTGGCCAGTTATAAATAGGGATACCGATGAAATCGCCATATTTAACCTCTCGATACTTGCAATGCGGAAATGTAATGCGATTTCTATAGACATACAGAAGTTTCTTCGATAAACGTTTTTTTGTACCGAACCTAAATCGACCTTCACCGAGCTAATAATAAAATGAAACTTATTTTATAATAAATTCAGTATCATCATCTTCCTAGCGTTATGTCCCGTGCTTAGACGGGGTCCGCTTAGATGATGATCTAGGATTTATTGAGTCTGGTAATTACATTGAAGCGACTGCCGATCTGACCTTCGTAACCCTAAGATAGGGGAACCAGACAATTTTTGAGTATGGTTACGAATCCAAAGTTGTTTGAATTTGCAGGTTTCATCACGATGTTTTCCTTCACCGTCGAGCTAGTGGTGTAAATACGTACATGGATTTGAAAAAAAATTCAAAGGTACATGCATTGAGTTACCACCGCTCCATCTCCACCCAATAAAAAAAATGTTTTTAAATAATTAAAAATAGACAGTCCAGGATTATTTAAGTCAACCCATTTTTAATATATTTTCTAATGTACTTACTAAATTTATTATAAAGTATGTTTAATTCTTTTATCAGCTCGGTGAAGGTTGACTTATGTTCGGGTCTAAGACTACAATCCCCGAAGAGGTAGATGAGTCTGAGAAGTAATAAGCTCTTTCACCACTTTTTGTCGACAGTAGGTACTATTGACTTAGGTTATTAGGTAGCTTTTTCTAGTTTATTATTAACTAGCTGTGCCAGCGGTGTCACCCGCGTTTATGGTTAATATTATAAAGACTATTTCCGTCATACATGATTTCTGTGTAACTTTAACCATTAAGGCTACCCACGCGACAGAAGCTTAAAAAATGGAGTAACTTCTCCCGTTTTCCCAACATTTCCCTTCACTACTCTACTTCTATTGATTGTAGCGTGATGAAAAGTATACTATAACCTGCCCAGGAGTATGAAGAATAATTGTAAAAAGTTTCGTTAAAATCCGTCGAGTAGTTTTTGTTTCTATAAGGAACATACAGACAGACAGACAGACAAACACACAAAAATTTTACTGATTGCATTTTTGGCATCAGTATCGATCACTAATCACCCCTGATAGTTATTTTGAAAATATATTTCATGTACAGAATTGACCTCTCTATAGATTTATTATAAGTATAGATTTATTATAAGTATAGATTTATAGTGCCAAATAAGGGGTTTTTTTTAGGGTTCCATACCCAAAGTGTAAAACGGGACTCTATTACTAAGACTCCGTCCGTCCGTCTGTCACCAGGCTGTATCTCATGAACCGTGATAGCTAGACAATTGAAATTTTCACAAATGATGTAATTCTGTTACCCTTATATAAACAAATACTGAAGTCAGATTAAAATAAATATTTAAGAGGGGCTCCCATACAACAAACGTGATTTTAACTCCGTTTTTTGCTTGATATTGGTACGGAACACGTCGTGCGCAAAACCGACTCGCACTTGACCGGTTTTATTAGGTATTTCTATTTTCTTGAGTTGATGTAGTAGGTATTTGTATCGGATCTGGGTGTCTATCGTACTTTCATTGATTGTGATTTTCTAAATCCAAGTGCAGTCTTACTTGGGATCAGATCAATATTTATGATGGTATCTGATATAATATTATTTTTCTATTATATATTAATGAAAAAATAAATAACTTAATTAGACCCAAACAATGTAGAGCCAACTGGTTTTGCCTTACTTATAATTTGCTTCAATAATGAGCCCATATGAAAACAAATTAAGCCTTTCGATTATATATATTGTACAACAACATTTTGATTTACATATTTATTACTTATCGCACGGCCTGGCTTTTTCGAATGCATTATACAGCTGCACTAGCCCGATGGTTTGACCTTTAAAATAATAATATATACTGGAATTTCTGCGTGTAATTGTACCTACCTACGCTTTTGGTTCGAAACCGTTGTATTTTTTCTGTTACATGAGTCATTTGAATTTGCGTATCTACGTATTAATAATGTTTATAAGTTTCCAACACAAATGTAATACTGCAGTTGCAATGTTTACATGTAAGTTTCATAGCATCCTGAGTTGGGAAGAAAAAACTAATAACATTTATCACAAATTTTTTGAAAGTTAGTTTACTTATTTTACAACGCTAGCATTCTACCCAATATAGGTATAAATACTATATATACTATATACTGATATTATAAAGCTGAAGAGTTTGTTTGCTTGAACGCGCTTATCTCGGGAACTACTGGTCCGATTTGAAAAAAATATTTCAGTGTTAGATACCCTATTTATCGAGAATGGCTATACATTATATAACATTAACCATATTATATATATTGCATATTGGGTTTCTGATTGCGTTTTCCATCAATTATGTTGTAGTATTATGTTTTTAGCTGGGTGTAATTTAGGGAAATGTCTTTAATTAAATCTAGAAAACTCCTCCTCTAAGGAAAGCTCCTTAAATCATTACATACATCACGATCAATCACACCTGCAATCCTTAAACACCTGCATTAAGATTTGCAGGCGTGATCGTATGTTAACTTTCACGGTGGCTTAGCGATGAGCGATCCTGTGGACGTC
This sequence comes from Glyphodes perspectalis, assembly GCA_951394215.1. Lineage (NCBI taxonomy): Eukaryota > Metazoa > Arthropoda > Insecta > Lepidoptera > Crambidae > Glyphodes > Glyphodes perspectalis. The sequence continues at coordinate 13,909,695 of OX596205.1, read as the reverse complement.
TTATATAAAGGCGTGAACGGTACATCCCAGGGGTTTAGTCGGTATACCCCGCCCACTACCACCTTGGGCGGAGCAGGGTCCTCCTATCATCTGGAGGGCCCCGGGAGTCTTACACACCCCGCTGATTCCCCCCGGTTTCAGCGGGACGGTGCGTAACGCATTCCCCTGGGTCCACAAAAAAAAGGCGTGATCGTATGTATCTATTGCATCGCAATGTATGAATTGAGCAGGTTGTATGTATGTTTTCATACATAAATATTCCAAGCACAAAAATACAGCGTGTATATGAAATTTGAAATGAAATAGATATATATTTAACGCGCAAATCATTTAGTACAAGTGGAGTGATATTTGACAAGATTGATGAGCCTTGCAAGATAAATAGCGCGTAAGTATGATTTTATTCCTACTTATACAATAGTTATAGATTCGCACTTTATATCGAACAATGTATTTTTCTTGTATTTCATCGTATTTATCATACGATAAGATGCACTATGAATATCATATTCTAGATTGATATTGGACAAGCTCGATGGCGCATTCGGTAGTGAACCTGCGCCATGCGCCATTAGTTGTGGGTTAGATCCTCACCCAGGACAAACATTCGTGTGATGAATACTTGAGTTTGTTTTGTGTCTGGGTGTTAATATTGAATATTTAAGTATATATTTGTAATACCACTACGTTACGTAACGGTACGTTGATTCTAATATCCGTAACACAAGTGCTTAAGCTACTTATTTCAGAGTCAGATCAATGTATGTGATGTAGTTTGATATTTATTTATATAGGTACATACATATCATTACACTCGTAATCCCCGAAGGGGTAGGCGAAGGGTCAGCTAGGCCCCTTAAAAACCTATTTTATACGCTGTTAGTATTTAAAAAATAATTCTCTCTGAATTAAGTACTTACCGTTTGTTTTGAAATTGTATTTGAAGGAAATTAAAATTTTTTAGTTATTATTTCTAGCTTTTGAAGGGATGGCTTATGCGTGTAACGTGAATACATTACAAAACAAGTAAAAATTTACGTTATATTGCAATAAAACGGACTAAACTTCACGCCATTACCCTAGCGTGATATGCAGAGAGAACCGGATATACAGAATCAATTGATTATTCTTACCTTTTCTGTCGAAAACATGCAATATTCGCTTTGCAAAATTTATTCATTTGTGAAATAAAATATTCCTTCACTTCACAGCTTCTATATTCCATGTTCGACATCGCGTGTCTTCTCACGTGAGATCTTATTAAAAGCGGTCAACTGTACCACGGTGTTTTAGAAATATTCACAAAAATACAAGATAGAAGGACGCAACAACGCATAAAGTGGGTCATGAGAAATCGTACGTGTAAACCCTGTTCAGGTACGCAAGTACATATCGCATTCTGATTGTATTTTCTCCATATTACATTCTAGCTGGCTGCATTAATATGTGGCCGTTATGTAAGATGGCAGGTAGGCTAGCCAAAACGTAAAAGAAATTGCAACATATTATATATTTGATTAGGTTTTATCATTATTATTATGTATGTTTTTCGATAAACGATCATTTTTTTTTTTTTCTATACAATCCTTACTTGGACCTCCTTTCAAAATTATTTTATTTGATATTTTTTTTATACTTTTGAGATGATAACTTGAAATAAAATAAATAATTATGATAACTAACAATACGAAATTATTCAGTCACGGCTCGAATTATACACCCAAAACCACGTGCTAGTTCTAAAGACACTTTATTATATACTTATTATCGCTTAGAATATTGGTGATATGAAATTAGCATCGTTTTTTACTCAAATTGAAAGAAAGAAACATATATTAGCAAAATTATTAAAACATACTCAGGAAAACAAATATTTGACAATGGACAAAAATAGTGAGCTTCCTAAATTTCACTTGTAAAATAGTTATGAATCCACCATGTTTTTTTATCGTTAATTTAATCTCCACATAGTCTATTTAAAATTCCATCGCTTACATACTCTAACCACGAACACAAAAATACATTCGCAACCCATAAAACTTCTAACCAGATGCCTGACTTATATTGGCGCTAAAGAATGTAGTCCAGGAAAAATGTACACCAGCAGAGGTTTTGTTATGAAATTTGGATTCATTTTTAAGTGGTCACGAAAGAAAAAGACTGTTTACGATTCCAGTGAACACACAGTCCCTTAAAAATTGGATTGCGAGTCAGGAACATAATATTGAAACAAACAAGGCATAGCGTGTTGTCGTTCAATTTTGTGACGTAATCAATGTTGATACACAAACATACAAACTGTATTGATTTATGATGATTGATGGAAACTCTACATTGCGATTTACATAAACAACTGCTATAATTATAGATATGTCGCAGGCAATTTAGCGGTGGTAGCTCAATGGTAAGGACACGCGCCTCTTAACCGAGGAGTGAAGGTTCAAACCCGGGCACGTACCTCTGGATTTTTCAAATCTATGTACGTATTTATACCACTAGCTAGACGGTGAGGGAAAACATCGTGATGAAACCTGCAAATTCAAATACCTTTGGATTTGTAACCATGATCCAAAAATTGTCTGGTTCCCCTATCTTAGGGTAACAAAGGTCAGATCGGCAGTCGCTTCAATGTAATTACCAGACTCGCTACATCCTGGATCATGGTCTAAGCGGACCCCGTCTAAGCACGGGACATAACGCTAGGAAGATGATGATGTCGCAGGCAATTTGTATGATTCCGCCGTTTACATACGGCGTCGTCAGTTTAAAAACGCTCGCAGTTATGTATTATGCCGAGGCTATAACTCGCTCAATTGTTATAATTTCGACGTTGGTTGTTCTTCTGCGGTTCTAGCTGTAGGGTCGCAGTTGTACCTAACACTCCCCCTCGCTTCGTTCGTCGTCGTACCTATTATTTTAACTACTACCTTACCTGACCTAAACTAAATACTTGCGGCATATTATATAACTAGCTGTGCCAGCGGTGTCTCCCGCGTTTATGGTTAATATTATAAAGACTATTTCCGTCATACATGATTTCTGTGTAACTTTAACCATTAAGGCTGCACACGTGACTGAAGCTTAAAAAATGGAGTAACTTCTCCCGTTTTCCCAACATTTCCCTTCACTACTCTGCTCCTATTGATTGTAGCGTAATGAAAAGTATACTATGACCTGCCCAGGAATATATAGAATAATTGTACCAAGTTTCGTTAAAATCCGTCGAGTAGTTTTTGTTTCTATAAGGAACATACAGACAGACAGACAAAAATTTTACTGATTGCATTTTTGGCATCAGTGTCGATCACTAATCACCCCCTGATAGTTATTTTGAAAATATATTTCATGTACAGAGTTGACCTCTCTACAGATTTATTATAAGTATAGATGACCGCAATATACATTTTGCCTTCGGCATAATACATAACTGCGAGCGTTTTTAAACTGACGACGCCGTATGTAAACGGCGAAATCATACAAATTGCCTGCAACAGATACAAAGCATGTAAGTCTATACATACCAACAAGAAAACTATAGAGGGCCGGCAGTCTGTATCAAATATGAAGTTATTGATACAGATGGGTTTAGTTTTATTATATTTACCTTAGAATCAGTTACCGGACACAGTACATTTCTTACTTCGAATTTTTGTTAGTCTATTTTTTGGCACATCGTAAAAACGGCTGAATGGACTTGAATACAGATTAAAGAAATCTCCGGTCAGGGTACAGACTATTTAAATTGTTTATTTTATAATTCAAGGTTAAAAAGGTAGCCAATTCCGATTCTACTAGCTAAAAATTCAATGTAAATATTTAAAAAAAATATCGAAGAGAGTAAAATTAAGATTTTTTGAAACAATTTATTCAATGACTTTGTATGGCGTGCGGAGTCGCTAGCGGTTGCTAGTCAACAATAAAAATACAGGAAAATCTAAATTGAATACCAAGAGTCCCTTTGAGAACAAATCTGACGTACAAAGTGTAAATATAACCGCTGATTCGATTTTCCATTACGAGGAACGGAGGTGCGTAATAAATAATGTACAACCTGTTACATGTGAAAAGGTGAAAATGCGAATGTGGGACTGTCTGAAACAAAATTTGTAGGGAAGTGGGGAAATGGGGAGACGGGTAATAAGGAGATAGGGTTATCTTGTTAGATCGAGAGCAATTCGTGGCTGATATATAATTAACGGTTGCAATATTTAGGTGCTGTTTATAAAATTTGTGATTGAAGGTAAATTATCTCGAGCATAACATAATGTGAGTTTAATTCAATAATATTATAATTACACTTAAAACTCTCTCAGGTTTATTCTCAATTAGCTTCTGCCCGCGGCTTTGCTCGTGTGTTACATCGATAAATCATAGCCTAAATGTTATTTGGGTGTAAAAACTATATTATTGTAAATTATTTGGGTGTAAAAACTATATTATTGTAAAGTTTCATTAAAATCCATTCAGTAGTTTTTGCGTGAAAGAGTAACAAACGTCCATCCATACTTACAAACTTTCGCATTTATAATATTTGTAGGGATTGAGGGTATGGAGGATCAATGATTGAGAATTTAATGTAAATAACATATAAAAACTTGTAAAAGGGGTCAATGTTACGAACTCTTGAGATCTTACAATATAAAAATGTTCCTTCACAAACATTCTGCACATGACATTTGAGTAAATGTGCTCTTAAGAATCCGAACCCATCAAATTAAAAATAGATCGGACAGTTCTCTAAATATCCCAGACGTACCAAACTACCCAACAAAACAGTATTACCGTAACCGAATAGTTGCTGGTTTAGCAACTATTCGGGACAACAACGCTACGTAAAAGCCTAAACCTAATTCAATTCCCCATTACGAGGAAGGTAGAATCTAATAAATAACGTATCGACTGACGCACTTCCCGAAAGAGTTAGGTTTGTCTGGCTCAAATTTACGACCAGTGTAATAAGTGTCGGGGATTTACTATATCCGAGGTACCTACTTAACATATTTTCTGGAGCCTGAGGGCTCCTGTTGACAGCGCAGAAAAATTGCGTGTTTTTTATTAGACTCCGAAAATGGGTTAAGTACTCAAATTGTTATTCCGTCGTATTCCGGATACTGGAACAAAAAATGAAAAGGGATTATAGGGGTAAGTTGTTTTCAAATCTATTATTAGAACGAACAAACAAACGTATAATGTTGTACTTTGGGGTCTGTAAAAGTTTGGTTGCAGTGAAAAAAATTATGGTTGTTCCTACCTACCTATTAATAGTTAGGAATCCAACTTTGTCCGAGACAACATGCACATACACGCTCTATTCTGCCACCACTGGCTTTGTATCCGTTCCGGTTCCGTAAACTCTACTCTGGTCCATAGACTATAGTTTACCCTACGGAATTTATTAGCCTCTAGTTATCCCTATCACTAGTTTAATCTTTACAAGAAAAAACAGCTGTTTTAAGGTAACTTCTATCTACAAATTCATCTCATTGGGAAAGTAGTTGAAGCACCAAAACACCAACATTTTCGCAGTTGTTTTTCTACATTATATAAACGCAGTATTTTTCCATTCCCACATTTACCTACACAGTAAAAAAGATGTGCGATTCCAAGTTATCTTTAATATTTCCCCAAAAAAAAACTCGCACTCATGCGCTTAAATATCATAATCGAAGACAGACAATGATTGATTGACATTACTAAGAAATAACTTAGGAGTATACAAATTCTTTCTTCACAATTTAACGGACAAGTAGCCTTGAACACGTTCTAAGTTTAGCAAACGAAATAATAAAACTTTCGTTCGTGTCACTCAAAACATGAGAACCCTTTTTCCCTGAAACGCGATTAAGGATTAAGTGAGACAGGTTTTTCTTCTTTTTCTCTTGGATTTCAGATGAATACCAGCTATTATAGATTATACTGCGCAATGTGACGTTTACGCGTAGTACAATAATGTAAATGCCATTATTAATAATTAGAGATATTTTATAAGCTTACAGGGGCTTTTCCTATTTAAACAATACAATATAATGACAATACAAAATGCTGTATTGTCATTATATTGTATACAAAGACGAAATGAGACGTCTCGGTATACCATACAACTTAATAAACGACTAAATCAAAAAATTACAATAATAAATAAAATCACACAATTAAAATCACGATACTATTTTCAGACTCAGTCCAATATCTAAATAACATGATTGATATTCTTGCGAACTCCGTTTCGAAGTTTACAACATTAAAATAAAGTCGGTTAACAATGTTATTATTTCATTCTTAGTCAGTTTTAAAGATAGAAATTAGGTACTCTTGCTATGAATCAATGCTATTTGACTGGCTCGATAGCTCATTCGGTAGTGACCCTGCCCCATGCGCTATACTTGTGGGTTCGATCCCCACTCAGGACAATCATTCGTATGATGAATACTTTTGTTCTGTGTCTGGGTGTTAATATTGAATATTGAAGTATATATTTGTAATACCACTGTTGATTCTGATCTCCGTAACACAAGTGCTTAAGCTACTTTCCTCAGAGTCTCGAATGTATATCATGTAGTCTGATGAAGTGGTTAGTACAAAATTATTAAAATAAATAAAAAAAGTAGATACATAATTTACTTTTCAAAAGAATAACTAAATAAAAACTTAAAGGATCGTTTTACATTAGCATAGCCTACAAAATTCTTCACTAGTCTTCATATTATTCACCAGAATAATTTTACCGAGTGCTTTTATAAGTATAACCAGAATTGCGTCAGAATGCATCAATTCTGTTATTTTGACATTACAAACGCTACAAACAGACACTTCAAAGTTATTTATTAATACAGATGTTATACGGCTTGATCCAAGGTATCAAGGTACCAAGGTATCAAACTAAAGCTCTTTATCTTACTTTTTTCCGTCTTCAATATCCCCGAATTCCTGTCATAGGTTCAACCTATTCGAAAACAGGCTTTAACTTTCCGAGTAACAGGATAAAGTTTAGATGTCCAAGAAAACAGGATACTGTTTAGTACACAGCAAACATTGGAAGGGCATGAATAAGGAATTTTATTGGGTTGTCGCGTGACGAGGATATGTATTTTATTAAGGGGCTTTTCCTATTTAAACAATAAAGGGTGGATTTGCGATAGAGAAGTACCATAAGTTTGATGCCCTTTTTTCTACGACTCATTACTCTCAGCTTCTGGGAGACAGAGTCTGGTAAGTCAGTCTCATATTGACGAAACTGGAATGTTGTCTCCATAAGTAATACGAAAAGAATTAGTATCTTTACTGATACTGAGAAAATACTGAAGCTACTTTCTCTAGAAAAAAAAAAACCCGAATTTAAGATGCGGCTTCATGCTTCTGTAACAAGTAAGGAATAGTAGATATATCAGTCAAATAATCTTTACTACAATCGCTAATTTAGAGAGATGGACATACTATATCGGAAAATATGGAAGTCGCCAGCATGTACATTTTTCGAAATAAAAATAAACAAAAAAAAAATTAACTGCAAATTACATTTGAACGTTAATTTTGGGTTATCGTTAATTGAACCATTATACTTAAATGAGGAAACATAAATGTTAAGTAAAAATGAGTTCCATATTTTTATGGCAAAAGTGAAGTTGGCGAACTGTTACGTACACGAAAGAATATTTATTCATTGATAGCTCGATCACGCTTATAAATCAGTTCACTACTGTGGGCGGGCTGGGGACTCATTATAAACGTGGATAACCGTTAGTTATGGCCTTAATAGTTAATCCGCAGCTTAAACGGGATTTATAATGCCCCCCACAGGGAAGTAGTATATTTGAATTAGTATAGGAGTGTTTTTGGCTATTATAAGAGTTTACGGGTTATCATAAATTACTGAAAAAAAATAAAATGGATATCGAAATTGGTACGTAAAATGTATACTTATAGATTATATATAGGTATCACATACATTGATCTGACTCCGAGGTAAGTAGCTTAAGCACTTGTGTTACGGATATAAGAATCAACAGTGGTATTACAAATATATACTTAAATATTGGGTATTGGGTAACCAGATTTTTTTTTGATCATGGTTATAAATCCAGAGTGGTTTGAATTTGCAGGTTTCATCACGATGTTTTCCCTCACCACCCAGCTAATAGTATAAATAACAACAAAGATTTGAAAAATCCAGAGGTACGTGCTAGGGTTTGAACCCGCACCTCTCTGTTATGAGGCGCGTGCCCTTACCATTGAGCTACCATCGCTCCCTTGTAGAAAGACTCCCTATCTGTAACAAATCTAATTCACAAAAATTCGTTCTTAATGTACATTGCATAACCTAGTGCAATTCAAAGAAAAAAGTTCGCTAACTTCCCTTTTATACCCGAATTCGCTGCAGTTTTCAAATCGTTACACCCGAAAGAAAATGCCATGCAATGTTTACAAATGCCAGCTTTTCACCGCGGAGTATACGAAATATGCCGCCTCTTATGCGTACAGTGGCTCAGGCAATTACAGTTAGTATAATGCTCTTTTTACCCCAACCCTAAACTACCTTCCGCTTTGCGTTACTCGTGTGGAATAAATGAATCCCTTCATTAAATGCGGTACTGTTTTTGTTCGCTTTTTCCTTTTTAAATGTTAGAAATAAAGATAAACAATTCACATTTTCACTCTGGTATTTTAAATATTAAGAAAATTTTGACATGTCGTTTTATACTAGCTTTAAACCCTTTCTGAATTTAGTATACAATCGTACTGAATAGAATTCCCAGTAGCCTCGATTGCTATGATTTTAGAAACTCGAAAACGCTTTGCTTCCATAGATTGTGAATGCCATGTGGCGTCACGTTTAAAACCATAGAAAAAAAATACAAAATGTCAAATTGATTAGAAAATTATTATATTTTATACATATAACAACGAACGCAAGGGGCGCTATTTACAATAATTTACATTTACAAGTATTTGAAGCTATTTAAATTAGACTCAGATTAATGTATTTAATTTTATCTGATATTTATATTTATTTACTGTACTTAGCAAATTGTATCTTTAATTTTGAACAAATATTATCACTGTCTAAGTTAAACAAGATAAGTTACGTCAATATAGAGGTAAAGTTAACAAGTAGTTAAACACTTGTAGAATTATAGTAAGGATCTTAGATCTTAGACCTTTTGTCTGTCAGTAAATTGTCACCAATCATAAATTAGTCACGGCACCGTAAACAATAGACTATTGTATACAATAGTAGTTAATAACAATTTAATAGTAGTTTTGTACTTGTAATGCAGTCCAAAAGATAATTACGAACCTAGTATGGTTTGAGAGATTTATAAAGAAGTCCTTATCGACGTTTTCCTTACTTATTTACACGTTTTTTTTTTATTGAAAACAAAGTTTTTAGTTAATGTTAGTTTTCCAGTTATCTGAGATTTTTTTTTCTCTTGATGGTTGAAAATAGTATAAGTAATATAATTTGAGATTGCTATAATATATTTAGTACGAGGATTTGCTGCAGATAATTTATTACAAATATCCTGGAATAAAACATAACCTATTTGCAGGGTTTCAACTTAATGTGTACCAAATTTCATCGCAATCGATTAAGTGATTTAGGCGAGAAAATGCATTAGACAGACAGAGTTACTCTTGCATTTATAAAATAAGTAAGGGTAGTACGGATTTACGCATTTCTCTTTTCGAGAGTGAATGTTTACAAATTCCAGCGTTACACAAATGAATGGGCTCAAGAATGGCCACCTCTACTCCGGAGGGGGATAGGATCTTTGCTATTAGGATAACCACCTTAATAGCTGCCCTTTTATTTATCAAGTCCAAAAATAAAACAGATACATTTAGCCGGGGTTGTTCACCCATTTTGGTCAATGTAATGTTATTATAGAGTGTAGTATATCAATAAGTCAGGGTCTCTAAAAAAATGGGACCTACTATTCTGCAACAAACGTGACATTTTTGTTACATTCCCATAGTTGTGTCAACATTACTACATAAAATGTATTTATTATAAATAAAAGTAGATTGCACCAGACCAGATTGGTCGTGTATTAACAGAAAGTGATGTTAGGAGTCATAAAAACCGTAGAGCTTGTATGAAAAGGATCATGAATGTTGAAGAGGCAATTGAGGTGTATAAGGATCGTGCCATATGGCGTTCGGTTATCTCTGCCTACCCCGCTAGGGAAGTAGCGTGAAGTTTAGTTAGTTAGATTGCAGTTACAAACATTTTGCAATTATTTATTATTTAAAGATATTATCCCATGTTGGTCTAGGACTAAAAAATTATATACTAACTATGTTCCTTACCTAACATATCGTAAAAGTCGGCGAGTGGTGTATTGGGTTTTGAGCCTAAAATTGGGTAGGTGACTAACTCCACTTGTCATTACTTTAACACAATTTTCGATATATTTTTCTAAAGGTTTAAGGAGTTTATTAGTCCTTAGACTTTGCTTACGACTTTGAGGATTGGTGGCATGATGGAATGTCTGTATGTATGTGTATTAAAATCAAATTTAAATTTACACATTTTACCTTATAAGCGGTTCATATTTTGATGGTCCCATTCACCACATTTGACAACCTGCAGATAATTTACTGTACGCAGTGACAATGAGGGCTATCGCGTATGAATTCGCTACCAGGGGCGCTTGTGTAGCGTGAGGTCCCCGAAATGTCAAATGATGGTCAAATGTGACTGTTTGTGGGTTGGCGACGCGGGTTTATTTATATTTATTCGCAACAGTAATTTAATTAGCAAAACATTAGATTAATTATGGCAAATATGAGTTAAAATACTGCTATAAGACAGTTTTATCTTTAGGAAATTTGTGTCCGCCTTTTTTTGCGAGCAAAACGGGCCTGCGCAACACTGTGGCATGGCCAATACGTTTATTCTACGGTTCTATTGTATTAAATAAGATTTAAATGTAAATTTTTGTTTTGGCGTCCATAATAACAAACTTTGACATCCGTATTTTAGGACCTCACTCTTTAGTGGCGCCACCTGGTGAGACAAAAAACGATAGTCCTCATTGACGCACTCTTCCCGGGTTGCGAATGTTTACAAATGCTAGCATTACCCCGAAGTGGGTTCGGGAATTTGTTACTTTTACACGGACGGGCGGCCCCTAACGACGTCTTGCTGTTAGGGTAACTGTAATTACGTTTTTAGGGATAAGAATAATTTTATCTAATAGCTAAAAACATAATTTGTGGTTACCCTATCTTTCTTCGTTCGTGCACTGGACTGATGAAATATTTAGAATAATTGTATCTACTGTTACTGTTTGTTTCTTTTTGCCGAAATGTGTGGAAAAAAATCTAATAAAACGGTTGATGTTACAGAAAATTTTTTTAGATGATGATTCCAGTTATTATCTATAGATTTCATGTATATACAAGGAACAAAAATATATAAAAAACTATATATTAAAGGAATAAAGACATATATTTAGCTCCACGTATATCGCATGACATCGCATAAAGTTCTGCTGGACCTACCTCCATATGAATGCATAAATTACATTTTATAGTAGTAGATTATCAGGAGACATCATAGCTAATATTACCATGACTAATCGGAAAAATCCAATTTCATGGTGACCCTACTCCCAAATAACACTCAGCTGGTTGCAAAGTGGCTCTTACCGTAGGCACATACATAATTTGATTCTGTAGATGCTTCTCTTGGTTGAGTGCAAGAAGATATGTTTCGAGATTTCATTTGAAGTAAGTATTAAGGTTGCGATAATAATGCGTATGCGCACCGCTCTGTCATATTGTTGTACGCAATTCTGTCAATGTTTCTCGGGCTGATTTTTCAACATTTAAATAAAAGGTAACAGTCGTATAAATTAAAAGTGAAAAAAATTAGATAATTTTAAAATATCATTGCCTGTTTCTTAAGTTAAATAGCGTATGACATCTGCAAATTGGTGGCTTCATACTTTATCAGTCCGTTAATTTTTATCTTATCATTGAAAAATCAGCCCTAAAAAATGACCTAAAAACCCTAGAATGGGTAAAGTAAAAAAAGACTATAAACCAGTTAGGATCTTAATCCTACTACCACGGGAATCCACAACCCTTCGTGGAATCTATGAAACAAGAACAAATCGCTGAACAAATTTTTCGAATTCATTAGTTACATACATCATCTTCCTAGCTTAATATCTCATGTTTAGACGGGGTCCGCTTAGACCATGATCCAGGATTTAGCGAGTCTGGTAATTACATTGAAGCGACTGCCGATCTGACCTTCGTAACCTTAAGGTAGGGGAACCAGACAATTTTTGGATCATGGTTACAAATCCAAAGTTCTTTGAATTTGCAGGTTTCATCACGATGTTTTCCTTCACCGTCGAGCTAGTGGTATAAAACGTACATAGACTTGAAAATTCCAGAGGTACGTGCCCGGGTTTGAACTCGCACTCCTCGGTTAAGAGGCGCGTGTCCTTACTAGTGTTGCCCAAAGCAAGACTCTTGCGGCGGTCTTGCATGCCGTTGTCTTGCAGACTCAATCTTGTTCTTGATCAAATGTTGCTTGTCGCTTGGTCCTGTGTTAAGACCAAGCAACAAGCAACATTTAAGCAAGAACAAGACTAAATCTGCAAGATGACGACATGCAAGACCGCCGCAAGAGTCTTGCTTTGGGCAACACTAGTCCTTACCATTGAGCTACCACCGATCTCCAACCGCCGCTCTCATTAGTAACATACAACTCCACATTAATTAACAAAGAGGCTCGAATAAATTAATTGAAAGAACGCATAACTACGTAATCCAAACGCTAACGTATAATCTGACGCTTGGATCATAATTAAAACCACCACCAAGAGACTTTAATATGAGTTTTTTTATTTTATTATTACTAGAAAACTATATTCAACAAGCTAAAAGTACATCAACTTCAAATCAAAAGAAGAGAAGAATTAAAAACTAAGTACGATTCTATGTAGCCAAAAATATATGACATTTGGCGCCTGCTCTTTTCTCTCAAATAGCTGAAACATATAACATGGGAACTAAGTTTAATATCTTGAAGAACTTTGGCCGTACTGTTCTTTAGTCGTGACTTTCAAAAGTTTAAGTAAGGCAATTGTACTATCGGCTATTTTCCAGCTCAAAAAACGTACATTCTGTGTGAACATAAAGAGACGCATATATTAATAGTTGATCGCTGACTGTTCACACAGCCGGCGAAGACTCGCTCCACTAGTTTGTCGCTGAGCGACAAGAGCTATCAAAGATTATACTTGTTTAGCGATGGTCCCTTGGCGGTCAAAACTCTCGCCGAGAGACTAACTGGCGGTAATTTCTCTACAGCGCCCGTTGCACTCGCACTCTCGCTTATAGTCCAGCGACAACACTATCGGAACTACAGACTCGCTTCCCGCTGCTCGCTAACTCGTTTTGAGCTTCTAGTTCCACTCGTTACACGTTCACAATAGTTCGAATCAGATAACTTTAAATCTGTCATTCTTTGACAATATCCACATTTCGCAGCAGGCTCCTTTAACCACATTCAGCCAGAAACTATATAACACACATGGACTAGTATAAATTAATTATATAACACACATGGACTAGTAAAAAAATAAGGACTCCACCCTGTCATACTATAGCGTGAAGCAACTTTAATGCATGTATGAGTGAGATACTTATGGATACCAGATATCGGATAATATCTGTCATTTGGAGCACTTATTATGTCAATATGTGACGTAAGTTGCATGTCGAGTTGGATCACCTGAGAATCTTCAACGTCTAGTTAGTCGCGCGGAGTCCTCCTTTTTTACTAGTCCGTGATAACACAAAAATATTTTTTTCAATTCGGACCAGTAGTTTAGTAGGAACATACATATTCAAAGGTTTGAAATTTTATAAGGCTTTCGAAGGCCAGGTTTGAACCATCACCAGTTGCGTCTGAGTCTACCACTGATCCTCTCCATCCGCCTTGCTTCCACCAAATAGCTACTGTCAAGGCTGTGCAATTATATCCCGCACTGTCACTCGTAGTCACGCAGAGAACTAATTGATTGAAAACCCAATCACCCGGCATGGCCGTGTTCACTGAAAATCGACTGTTTCGCAGTATATACGTAACAGTTTGTATTTGATCAAAGGGCCAATCACTTAAAATTCATGTTTCCTGTCGATGCAGCGGCGATAATTGGGATATACCTTACACAAACAATTACGAGACTTCGTTTATATTTTAGCGACCCCAGCTCCGTACATCATCTTCCTAGCGTTATGTCCCGTGCTTAGACGGGGTCCGCTTAGACCATGATCCAGGATTTAGCGAGTCTGATAATTACATTGAAGCGACTGCCGATCTGACCTTCGTAACCCTAAGATAGGGGCACCAGACAATTTTTGGATCATGGTCACAAATCCAAAGTTGTTTGAATTTGCAGGTTTCATCACGATTTTTTCCCTTACCGTCGAGCTGGTGGTATGAATACTTTAACCGAGTATAGGACTGGGGTAATTGAGACAACAGTTGGTATAAGTCTAACTTTAATAAAACATATTCACAGCTTATATATCTCTCGATCTGTTAGTGTATGCTTACTCATGATATATTTACTACGTGGAGTACGTGCTGTATTTCACTACGTGCGGCAATGCGGCACAGTACTCCCCCCTTATTAAAAAAAATAATATTAATAAAAAAATAAATATACATTATAAAAATTGGAATAAAATTGCGACGCTTATATACATGGTTAACTGCAACGGAATTTTACAACTGGTTTAACTAATCTTCCTGATCTCGTTGTGTACGTGTTTTTTTCAGTATCCTTAATAGTTACGTTATCGTGTTCGCTATCCATGATAAATGCCGGTTTCAGTCTATCTATTGATATCAGAGATTCCTTATCTCTGACCTTAATTAAAAATGCTTTTTCCATTCTTTTGATGACTGGAAATGGACCTTCGTATGGAGGACATAAACTTTTACGAATTCTGTCGCAGCGGATAAAAACATGAGAACATTTGTTCATTTCTGGATGGATAAAAATTGTTTGATTGCATTTCCGACGTTTCGGAATAGAAATCATCTTGTCTATGTTTCTCTGGATATTCCTTACAAACTCTTCGTGAGTATGGTGTAATTTAGGTTCCTCAAAGAATTCGCCTGGAAGTTTAATCGACGAGCCATAAACCATTTCCGATGCGCTGAACCCTGTATCATCGCGAACACAGCTTCTTAATCCTAATAAAACTGTAGGTAACTCTCTCACCCAATTGCAATCGGCGTTTCTTGCCATCAGTGCTGCTTTTAACGTTCTATGAAATCTTTCGACCATTCCGTTTGATTGAGGATGATAAGGGGTGGTTCTAATTTTATGAATGCCTAAGAATTTTGAAAGTGCTCCAAAAGTTGCTGATTCGAATTGACGTCCTTGATCCGTAGTGATACGTGACGGGCACCCAAATCTCGAGATCCATCCTTCGTAAACAGTTTGTGCGATTGTTTCCGCCGTAATATTATCTACCGGAAATGCTTCTGGCCATGACGTACAACGATCAATTATTGTAACTATGTATCGTTTGCCTTGTGAGGTCGGCAATGGTCCGACTATATCGATGTGAATGTGATCAAAACGCTGCGCAGGCAAAAAGGTTCCGACCGGCGATTTTGTATGCTTATGCACTTTCGACTTTTGACAAGATAAGCAAGTTTTGCACCAGCTGTTTATGTCTTTATTCATCCCAGTCCATACATATTTCTGGGTTATTAATTTTCTAGTTGTACGTGTGCCTGGGTGACTTAATCCATGGATGACATCGAATACTTCCTTTCGAAACCTCGAAGGCAGATAGGGTCTAGCATTTCCCGTGGACATATCGCACATTATTGTTAGTTTCGACCCAGGCAAACATTTGGTTTTAAAATGCAATTTGGGATTCTTTTTAAGTTGTAATAGCTCTCTATCGTCACGTTGGAATTTTGCTATCTCTTCGAAATTAATAGGCGAAGGAAAATCGATCTGTTCTATTGTACGTGATAATGTGTCAGCAACAACATTGTCACGTCCGCTAATATGTTTAATATTAGTGCTATATTGCGATATAAAATCTAATTGGCGAACTCTTCGCGGCGTATCGCTAACAGATGGTTTTTTTGAAAATGCGTATATTAGTGGACGGTGATCTGTATATATAGTAAATTCTCTTCCTTCGATTAATCTTTGAAAATGTCTCACTGCCAAGTAAATGCTCAATAATTCTCTGTCAAACGTTGAGTACTTCTTATGAGTGTCACTTAATTTTTGTGAAAAAAATCCTAACGGACACCATTTCCGTCCATTTCTTTGCTGTAGAACTGCGCCGACGCAAGACGCGCTGGCGTCTGTCATAAGTGCAAGCTCGGCATTCTGGGACGGATGGGCTGTTAGCACAGCATGTTTTATGCTATCTTTGCATTTTTCGTAGGCTCTTTCGGCTTGTTGCGACCAAGCTATGGGAGAATTATCGTTCTTCTTGGCATTCTTTAAATATTCGTTTAGGATGTTCTGGTGTTCAGCGGCTTGTGGTAAGTTATTTCTATAAAAATTAACCATGCCTAAAAATCTTCTTAGCTCCTTAATTGTCCTTGGCTTAGGGAATTCGCTGATAGCTTGATACTTCTCCTCAGTTGGGCGGATTCCTTGGCTCGTTACTCGATAACCTAAGAAATCTAATTCGCTCTGCAGGAATTTACATTTTTCTAAGTTAATTGTAATCCCATTTTCATATAACTTCTTGAATACCCTTTCTATGTGTTGGAGTCCAGTTTTTCTATCTGGAGAGCTTATTAATAAATCATCGCAATAAACAAAAACAAAATCTAACTCTCTGAACATAGAGTCCATAAACCGTTGAAAGGTCTGACCAGAATTGCGAAGACCAAACGGCATTCTTGGAAATTCAAACAGACCAAAAGGTGTAATAATCGCTGTTTTTTCCACTTCCTCTACTGGAATGCAATGATAGGCTTTTCGAATATCAATTTTACTGAAAACCTTTCCATTTTCCAAAATATATGTGAAATCAGTCAACCTGGGAAGCGGGTACCGATCGGGAACTGTAGCGTTGTTTAACATTCTGTAATCCCCACACGGCCTCCATTCTCCATTCTTTTTGCTGACCATATGCAGTGGGCTGGCCCAGGCGCTATCGGACGGTCGGCATATTCCTAGCTCCATCATATGTTGGAATTCCTTTTTGGCGATGTGGTACTTATCAGGCGGGAGCGGTCGCGCCCGAGAAAAAACAGGAGGTCCTTTTGTAATAATATGGTGTTTTACATTATGTTTTGGAATCATTGCTAAGGACGATGGGCGGGTGATATCTATGTATTTCTCTAATACTTGCTTCACTTCCGTATTGATTCCTTCGTCAATCGAACGTATACTAGGGGATAACTGGTTGCTGAGCATTGCAGAGACTGACAATTTAGTCACTTTATCGATGAGCCTGCGTCCTGCGACATCGACTAATAATTCGTAGTGCTCCAAAAAATCTGCTCCAATTATGCATTGCGTTACATCGGCTACTACGAAATTCCACACGAAATTTCGACGCAACCCCAAATTAAGGGTCAGCGATTTTTCACCATACGTGTTTATTTTTGAACCGTTTGCGGCATATACTTTGTATTGCTGATTTGGCTTTGTTTCTCTTATATTATTCTTGCTTATAACCGATATGTTTGCTCCCGTATCGATTAAAAACCTCATACCACTTTTTCGGTCGGTAATAATGAGGCGGTTACTAGGAGAGATAGCACAGGTTTCCGCCGTTGACTGTGCTAATCTTAGTTTCCCTGGTTCTTAGGAATAAAGGCTTGTTTCCAATCGCATGGTTTATTACATCGATACGCGTACTTTCCAAACTTGCGATGAAAGTGACATAACGTACGTGATCTTGACTCTGACCTCGGCCTATAATAACTGCGATAATTGCTGCGTTGACTATTCCTGCGTTCTTGTTTAACTGCACATAATTTCAATTGTATTTGCTTCAGCTGCGTCAGCACGTCTTCCATAGTTTGATCGTGACATTTGTTTGCGCCGACGTCAACTGTTGAGACTTCATTTATTTTTGCATTCACTATTATTTTGTCGGCAATCTGGCTCATTTTATCTAAGTCCGACGAATCTGTGACAGCCAGCACAGAGGTTACTGAAACTGGTAATAATCTAAGCCACAATATTTTGATGGTCTTTTCATCAACTATATCACGACCCAATTCTCGCATTCGGCGCAAAAGGTGTGAGGCCTTCTGATCTCCAAGATCTAAACCAGTCAGTAATTTCTGCATGCGTTGTTGCTCGGATTCCTCAAAACAGCTGATTAATCGCTCTTTAATTAATGCATACTTGCCGGATGTTGGAGGGCTCGTTATTATGTCGCTAACCAGCATGATCTCTTCTTTACTTAACTTGGAGACGACCATGGAGAACTTGTAGTCTTCACCTTGCTTTTGTGGTGTGATGACTGTTTCAAACTGGGCGAACCAAAGACGAGGCTGATCCTGCCAGAAGTCCGGGATGCGTGATGTGACGGCGATGCTGGAAGCAACTTCTTGTGGTGCACTGGAACACGATGATTTGCACGGAGATGCCATTTTGTTGTTCTGTCGGGGTCACCACTTTAACCGAGTATAGGACTGGGGTAATTGAGACAACAGTTGGTATAAGTCTAACTTTAATAAAACATATTCACAGCTTATATATCTCTCGATCTGTTAGTGTATGCTTACTCATGATATATTTACTACGTGGAGTACGTGCTGTATTTCACTACGTGCGGCAATGCGGCACAAATACGTAGATAGATTTAAAAAATCCAGAGGTACGTGCCCGGGTTTGAACCCGTACTCCTCGGCTCGATGGCATTCGGTAGTGACTGCCCCATGCGCCAAGAGTTGTGGTTTTGTTTCCCACCCAGACCAATTCGTATGATGAATACTTGTGTTTGTTCTGTGTCTGTGTTAATATCCAATATTTAAGTATAACTACATTTGTAATACCACTGTTGATTCTGATATCCCTAACACTTAAGCTAATTACCTCGGAGTGAGGTCAATGTATGTAATGTAGTCGGTTATAAATTTATTGATATGTTCAATCCCTTAGTAAACTACCTAATAGTTTAAAAGATGAAAGTGAATAGACAGAAGCGACGACTTCATATTATACTTTGAAGAGACAATAGGCTAGGCGACAAAAAAGAAATTTCAAGTCCCAGCTAGAAAAAAATAAAATATTGAGCACGTATTTTTTCATTTATTTGTCAAACAAACACTGACAAAGATACAGCGGATTCAAGTTGCGCATGTCGTAAAACCTAAGTATTTTTTTTTAACTTAAAAGTGACGTCACAAGCCCTCACTCTCAACTTGATGCTCTTTATCTTTGTAATTTTTAATTAATTTTATAAAGCGAAAAATATGTGTTTTGTTTTTTTGTAAAACCCAACTGACGAATCAAATAGAATGATAGTTTTTTAATCCAGTCGTCATCCCTATTTTAATTGTACATATATTGTTTTCAAATCATGGAACAGTTGTTGAAACACGCCGAGACATAACTGAAGCTCAAGCCATACAAAATCTACATCATCTTGCCCGTATTTCTCGAAGAGAGAGGCAGATTCCATAAAGCAATAAGGCCATTTAACCCCCTTTACAAACAATTTTTAACCGGCTTAAAAAAAAGAGGAGGTTCTCAATTCGACTGTTTTTTTTTTTTTTTAAAGTAACATGTGGCTTGCTTGTCGCCTACAAAACCACAATCTCAATAATCAATACACCACTATCGCATTTTCTACATGCAAAGCAAGAAACACAGTTGCGACACTCTACTCCAGTCACAGACCAACATGAGGCAAAAAAATTATAATTTTTTGGGTTCCGTGCCCAAAATGTAAAACGGGACCATATTACTAAGACTCCGCTGTCCGTCTGTCTGTCTGTCCGTCTATCACCAGGCTCGATATTGATAACGGAAACAGGTAGACGCTTGAAATATCCACAGAACATTTTATAAATTTTAATTAAAAAAAAAAAAATTAAATTTAATGAAACAAGTATTTTAGGGGGCTCCCATATAATAAACGTTTTTTCCCATTTTTATAGATAATGGTACGGAGCCCTTCGTGCGCGAGTCCGACTCGTACTTGGCCGGTTAATGTATACCTGTAAGACGATTACAATATGAACCATGTCATATTCATACCAATAGGCAAAAGTATACCAACCAAAGGAAAATTATACATAGGTACTACATATATTAGAAATTATGAACATAAGAGGGATTTATATGATTTATCTTAAAAGGAACTTTAATCAGAACTAATCAAGCCTTGAACATATATAGCTGTTAATTCATTAACATGCTCGTAGATTGTACTAATGACGCCAAACCTTCAGTACTCTCATTGGTCTGGTGACGTCACATACGATACTAAATAAATATATAAATATCAGACTACATCACATACATTGATCTGACTCCGAGGTAAGTAGCTTAAGCATTTGTGTTACGGATATCAGAAACAACGGTGGTATTACCAATATATACTTAAATATTGGCTATTATCATCCAGACACAGAACAAACAAAAGTATTTATCACACGAATGTTTGGCCTGGGTGGGGATCGAACCCACAATTCTTGGCGCATAGGGTAGGGTCACTACCAAAAGCGCCATTGAGCCAATCAAAATATAAGATTATTATCAGATACCATACCCATGTTAAAAGCAAACATTTTTATACATTCATGCATAACATCACGCCCATAATCCCCGAAAGGGTAGGCAGAGTCAAAGGAGCAGCATGCCCCTTCAACCACATTCAGCCAAAAATAAAGCCGGGCTGGGTTAGATGGAAAATTGAAAAAAAGCAGTGACAAGCGGCTAACCTGTCGCCTACACACACACCCAAAACCCGATATACCATTAGTCGCCTTTTATGGCATGCTAGGCAAGAAACACAGTTGACACATTCTTTTTAAGTCCCAGGCCAACATGAGACGGTTATATGTACAAACTTATATAATGCATACAAAACCGATTAGTATTTGACAGTCCCGAAACATTAATAAGGGATTTCGCTTCGACCTTTGACTTTGACCAGTGGTTAGGGACTCTGACCACGAAACCAAAGGCCGCCCATTACAATCTCGCTAGAACCATTCACACATTCGTTTGAAAAACACGATGACTCCTAGATATTAATATATATTAATTACCTTGCATCCAGAGCACATAGTATAAATGTCGTTGATCCTAAGTATGCTATGAATATCCAGCATTAAATAAATTAAATAAATTCTCCGGACTAACACACCAATTCACTAGTTCCAAACTAAGCTATAAGCTTGTCCTATCGATTGTAGGAAATCTCCAATAAAAACCACCATATACACGTAACTTAGCTTTTATTTACACTGATCACTGATCACAATCTTCTCACGCACTATACTCCGCCTTCACATGTTCACAGCTCGTAATAGAATCCCCTACCAACCACGTGCCCATGCTTTTATACAACCCCCGAGTTTTACAAACTTGGCACGTGGCGCTAGTGTCTTTCCAATTAATTTTCTATTTAATATTAGCATAGCAATATTCATCGTAAGTATATGTTAATAATTATTTCTTGAATATTTAATAATTTAACACATTAATAGAACTCATACTTATAAATACTATCCATAAAACGATTTACCAAATACCGGAAATAAGTTGTCATGACTTCTAATAATTACGTGAATATGCTTATGTTTTCTACATAGGTATATATTCCAATATAGATCATTGTATATGCAGTAATTGTAATTTATTAATTGATTCTACTTAAAAATAGAAACGGAAACGGAACCTCTTGTTTTGAAAGTAGCTCGATATTACAAATGATTAAACGGTAATAATTGTTAATAATTTATCAAAATCTTAATGAATTTTCAGAATGTATAATAAAATGTAAAATAATTTTGCAACCAGTATTTGTAATTATTAACTTATTGTATTGAAAAATAGCAACGGAATGGAACCCCTTTTAAGAGTAACTCAATCGATAGACTTAATTATTACAATCAGTTCATTTTTATAGTAATAATTGTCAATAATTTGTCAAAACCTTACACTCGACCATCCTGATGCCATGTGTAGCCCCTACACATGTATCCGGTGAAACCTTACACTCGGTTATATAACACAAAACAAAAAAAAAACTTTCGATGCAATCTGCGCTGAGTATGCTTTGTATAAATATAGTATAAATCATTGCTTCCTGATAGTAAATTTAGGTATAAATCGACACATCAATTAATTCCCGGTTTTAAATCTTTACCCAAATTAAACAAAGTCAATAATGATATATACAACGAAATTAACTATACCGACAATGCACTGCAGGTATGCGTGAATTAATGATTTCAACTGAGCATATTCATTGCGTATCTGATTTTGGATAATTCACTCGAAGCTTACTCGAAAAATTCACTTCGAGACTAGCATATACTTCGAAAATTCACTCGAAGCACTCTCGAAAAATTCACTTCGAGACTAGCATAAACTTCGAAAATTCACTCGAAGCATTCTCGAAAAATTCACTTCGAGACTAACATACTTCGAAAATTCACTCGAAGCTTACTCGAAAAATTCACTTCGAGACTAGCATATACTTCGAAAATTCACTCGAAGCATTCTCGAAAAATTCACTTCGAGACTAGCATATACTTCGAAAATTCACTCGAAGCATTCTCGAAAAATTCACTTCGAGACTAGCATATACTTCGAAAATTCACTCGAAGCTTACTCGAAAAATTCACTTCGAGACTAGCATATACTTCGAAAATTCACTCGATGCATTCTCGAAAAATTCACTTCGAGAATAGCATATACTTCGAAAATTCACTCGAAGCACTCTCGAAAAATTCACTTCGAGACTAGCATAAACTTCGAAAATTCACTCGAAGCACTCTCGAAAAATTCACTTCGAGACTAGCATATACTTCGAAAATTCACTCGAAGCATTCTCGAAAAATTCACTTCGAGACTAGCATATACTTCGAAAATTCACTCTAAGCACTCTCGAAAAATTCACTTCGAGACTAGCATATACTTCGAAAATTCACTCGAAGCATTCTCGAAAAATTCACTTCGAGACTAGCATATACTTCGAAAATTCACTCGAAGCACTCTCGAAAACTTCACTTCGAGACTAGCATAAACTTCGAAAATTCACTCGAAGCTTACTCGAAAAATTCACTTTTGAGATATTAAAAAAATTCACCCTGAAGACATTATGTCATACTTGTTTATTTTAACGGCTTAGAGAATCAAATGGGCCAATCAATAAAATAGGCAACTATTCTGCATGTTCATCGTCACTTTTTTATTTGCCATGTCATGTCATCATCATAATCATCATCATCTATCCCTACAACGTCTGGTGCTGCTATGTGTATCCACGGTTGCGTCCTATCTGTAGCTACTGTCGCTCTGTACTTATTCTTTATACCTTCAAATCCTGGTATTGGTAACTTAAAACGATCATTGCCTAAAATCTTTGTAACGCGATATGGACTTTCATTGCGGGTAAAAGTTTTGAAGTTTTGCAATTGTTCTAAAAAAAAAACTATACTAAATCACCTTTACCGTATGTACGAGCCCTATCATAATATTATTTTTGAGTTGCCTTAAAAAAAAGATGCCTAATGCCTCCTCAATATTTTCTTTAACCTCACGACATACCTCCGACAGTTCAACAACTTCGCGAGTCAGTCATTCTGTTAAGTATCGGATTCATTTCACTAGACATACAAAGGCCAAATATAATTTCAGCAGGAGCTCTGCCAATAGATTTTTGTACTCTATTATTTAATCCTAATTTATCATCCCAGTCCTTTTTGTCATGTTTTAAATTCTGTGCAGTTAGAGAATCGATAATGGTGCGATTGTATCGCTCGACTTGTCCATTGGACCTCGGACTGGCTACGGCATTTAAAATGTGTTCAGACAAAACTTTCGAAACGCATTGGATGTAAAGCAGCTACCTCTATCACTAATCAATCTTTCCGGAGACCGAAATGTATCAAAAATATCTTCTAAAATCTTAAGTACATTTTGAGTTCTGGTGTTTCTAACAGGTTTTATAAATATAAATTTTGTGAAAGAGTCTACGACTTATAAGTGAGTGTACCCTCGCTTTGATTTCACAAAGGATAAGCAATCTGTGCAAAACCAAAAATAAATTCTCTAAAATAACTAAACGAGCCCCAACAATTGCCGCACTCTGTACATTTTCAGGTCACGGGAACTCGGAAACAGATTTTATTTTACTTTCGCGTACCTTTTCATGTTCGTGGTGTGACAATATCTACGGCCAATACACCAGAGAGCGTTAACTATTTATTACAATATTCATTTCTGTAGTATTAGTCTCTAAGAGTCATCTAAGTCATGAGCAAAACAATATCTGTAACGGTCTAGTATTTTATAAATCCTATTCTTATCATGGTCAGAAACGAGTTCTCCTATTTTAACTGTTTCCCGATCTATATTAGGTGTACTTACTGTACCTTTCTGCGAGACCCTAGTTGCAATACGGTTAACAATTTGAACTTTGCCAGCCCTGGAAAAATGAGTTTCTCCAAAATTGTACAAGGAATCGAACGAGGCGTTACTATTACATTAAGTTTACCATTAATACAATGAAAGAAATCGTAACGTGGTCCTATCTTTGTATACTACTACATGCGGCTGCTCCTAAAATGATTGACCTATAGTGATATTTAGTACCACTGAACCCAGTGACTGCACTAAACTATTACCCAACCCCATCAAAGTAGGCTGGTTGTCATGAGGTATTCCCCATTTGGACAACAGATTCTCTGATCAATGTGACCTCGCTACCTAAGTCCACGAATGAGTCGCGATTAGGTCGTTGTTGACTTAATTGGTTTACAAACATTTGAATTTGGCTCGGAACTACAAATGCACAGGGTTTTTTCTTGTGATGCGGTGTTACTTTATACGGTGTTTACTTTAGTAGTTTTATTATCCTCAATAAAGTAACTTTCGATTGTGTGTCCTATTTTAGAACAGCGATTACATTTTAGTATAGGTTTAGGACATGACATATAATGATGACCATTATCCTTGCAGTTAAAACAGAAGGTTACGCTAGATGTCGACCTTATGGCAGACTTATTAGTTTGCGCCCTGCAGGGGGGGCTCCGAATACTCCTGAGGTATCCCTGCCTGTCGTAGGAGGCGACTAAAAGGGCCTTTGGGGTCGTGGGGGTTAGGGGGGGTGGCCCTCTGCCCTCAATCGTCCCCGGAGAAGCCGACTGCAGGTGTTACACCCGGTCCGTCAGGATAGGGTACACAGCTGTCTATGTGGTCGTGAAACACCACCCTAGGTGTTCTGGGGGAGAATACCACTCCCTCGAGATGGGCCGCTAGGCGGCAGCGCGCGCTGCGTAGACTTTACGAGATGAATCCCGACAGTGGGGATCCCGTTGGTTTTGCGTTAGCGCCCGAAGAACGACAGCCTTGAGGTTTAGTCGGTAGGGTCTCCGGAGATTGCTACCGGTTTCGAGCCCGACTCACCCTTTTAGGTCCACCCAGGACTCTAACTGGATGGTGCGTAAGTAAGCATTCCTCAAGTAAAAAAAAAAAAAAAAAATAAAAAAAAAAAAAAAAAAAAAAAAAGACTTATTAGTTTGATCATTGTCGCCAGAATACATAGAGGTTCTACTTTTGAATGGCATACTAGAACTGGATATTGAATCTTTGTTACTTAGTAGAAATTGTAGCAACTGGTCTGGTTCGGTACATCTTAATGCTAATGCACTTGATTTCATAGTCCTATCGTTGATTCCATGAATAATGCAATCGACCGCTTTTTTTCCCATAGATTTCGCATAAATTTAGTAATGATAGTTTTTCATAGAAATATATTTCGATTGGCTCACCGACCCTACTACGCCGTTTTAGCATATCCTCCAAGGACTGGCCATAATTTTGCTCGCAGGGAAACGCATTAATAAGTTTCTCCTGCTTTTTCTGACCATGAATATAAAATGGAATTGAGACTCTCGTACCAAATTTTGGCCAGTTCTTGTAGTTTTTGCATTGCAAAATGTATCGTGGTTCTTCCATCCCAGCCGTAAACAGTTGCACATTCATTAACCTTTTTAAGCCATACGTCGATCCGCTGATTTTTAGTAGAGGGGTCAAAACCTGGGACTATATTCTGGTGATCAAATCTTTTTTGTCTCAAAAGTTTGCGTTACTGGCTGGGATAAAGGTCCATTTTTATGAGTTTGGATGATATTAAAAACGTCATTACTAGAAAATACTGGGATACGTGACCTTCTAGTAGTAGTGAAAGCGTCTCTACCCTGATGGCAGCCATCGGAGGCAACGGCCTCTGATCGTCTTCGTTGCTCAAGGTTTCGATGTCGCCGACTGCTTCGTTGGCTGCATCGAGGCTCTCGCAGCTCACGCTCCAGGTGGCGGACCCGCCTGCGCTCGTACTCCAATTCTTCTTCCCGCCGCTGCACGTCGCGAAGAGAGCGTCTGCGGCTGCGGGTGTTGGTGCGTCGACGGCTGTGCTGGTGAGTACCACTGCGAGAGCGGCTGTTGCTGCGGCCACCACTTCGGGGCGGCTGCGCTGGCGACTACCGCCTGGGGATCTGCTTCACCTCTGGGTGCCGCTAAGAATGCAGCTGCGTCTGCGGCAACTACTGCGGGAGCGGCAATTAGCACCACTACCATCGCACTCCAAGACTTCTTCGTGGCGATGACTGCGGGACCGATTCCTGGCTTGGTCTTCTTGCGGTAGGCTCCTACTCAGAGTCACCAGCTCACGCCGATCAGCCTCTCCATGACCGAGTAGTTTGTCCATAGTCTAGCCTCGAAGCACCGAAAAAAAAAAAAAAGGATATACCAGCCACTTGTTAAAATTTCACTTATCATTGAGGCCTCAGAGAGTAACTAGCTTTTATTTTATTTTTATTACTTTTTTTTTTATAAATTGTAAAAAAATATCGATAAAAATATAATTTAGGCAAATTCATAGTCCTTAGTAAATTTTAAATATATTTAAAATAAATATCTTTTAACTCTCAATAAATAATAAAGATTGACATTTATCAAATGGGCGTGAACTTACGCAAATTCAGCGATGTATCTCACTTCTGACTTGTAGGAAATCTCCAATAAAAACCACCATATACACGTAACTTAGCTTTTATTTACACTGATCACTGATCACAATCTTCTCACGCACTATACTCCGCCTTCACATGTTCACAGCTCGTAATAGAATCCCCTACCAACCACGTGCCCATGCTTTTATACAACCCCCGAGTTTTACAAACTTGGCACGTGGCGCTAGTGTCTTTTCCAATTAAATTATCTATTTAATATTAGCATAGCAATATTCATCGTAAGTATATGTTAATAATTATTTCTTGAATATTTAATAATTTAACACATTAATAGAACTCATACTTATAAATACTATCCATAAAACGATTTACCAAATACCGGAAATAAGTTGTCATGACTTCTAATAATTACGTGAATATGCTTATGTTTTCTACATAGGTATATATTCCAATATAGATCATTTGTATATGCAGTAATTGTAATTTATTAATTGATTCTACTTAAAAATAGAAACGGAAACGGAACCTCTTGTTTTGAAAGTAGCTCGATATTACAAATGATTAAACGGTAATAATTGTTAATAATTTATCAAAATCTTATAATGAATTTTCAGAATGTATAATAAAATGTAAAATAATTTTGCAACCAGTATTTGTAATTATTAACTTATTGTATTGAAAAATAGCAACGGAATGGAACCCCTTTTTAAGAGTAACTCAATCGATAGACTTAATTATTACAATCAGTTCATTTTTATAGTAATAATTGTCAATAATATGTCAAAACCTTACACGATACTAGGTAAACGGATAGACATACTTAAAATACGTTTATAAATATCCATGACTCGAGTACAAATGTCCATGTTCATCACACGAAACATTTGCCCCTAGCGGGATTCGAACCCGCGACCCTTGGTTTTGTGGCCAGGGTCTCTGACCACTCGACCAACGGGCCTTTCATTCAACTCCAACTCATACATTGGAAAAGTTACTTTCAAGTAAATAGGGAAACTGAGATATGGTAAAGTAGGGAGCCGGGTTGCGCCCACATCCCAATACTATGTTAGAAACTAAAGATTTACCGAGCATTATGGTAGATTTAATTGGTTCGTCCCTTGACACTGGAGATTATTAATCCTGGGTATTATATGGAACAAAACAATTCTCCCTGTAGAACTTTGGAAAGTAATCCTTCGGATTCAAAGAGGTACCATATAGGTATTGTTATGTGGGTATGTGTGGGGATATTCCATTCCCGCTCCAGCATAAGTACGCACCTAGTTAATAATAACAAAGAACCTGCATGTAAAATGAATTCATTGAAACATTATTAACAACAAAATACAATATTTTGGCCATCAAAAGCTCATGCCGATCAAATTGTGCTGACGTTTGAATTACGGCAGTGACATTTGTTTGTGACAGATTAATTAATTTGCTGCTTTAAATAAAATAATTTACCATTAACATTAAATGACATTTAAGCGGTAGTAGCTCAATGGTAAGGACACGCTCTTCTTAACCGATGGGTGCAAATTCAAACCCGGGCACGTGCCTTTGAATTTTTCAAATCTATGTACGTATTACTAAATCGGCGTTGAGTAAAACATAGTTGAAACCTGCACGTTAAATCAGCTATTGTAACCATGATCTAAAATTGTCTGGTTCCCCTATCAGAGGCTTACGAATTTCAGATGGGTAGTCGCTTCAGTGTAATTATAAGACTCGCTAAATCCTGAATCATGGACGTAGCGGACCCCGACTAAGCATGGGACATAAAGCTAGGAGGATGATGATTTAATTACATTTAAAATATAGAACATAAACATATATTTGTTCTACTGTATATACTTGCCATCGTTTGCGATCTACAACGCTAATGTAACCAACACATTAGATTCAGTAAACAATTCACGTCAAATTGCGCTACAAATTACACGTGTACGCTACATTATTCACGATTAGTGACATGTGACGCTACACGGCATTCGCCTCACGCTAAACTAAAACTTAATTTGTTGAATTTAACTATACCCAGTTTAATTAAAGCGAAATCTGTTGCATAGCGGGTAATTATGTTAATTTAAAATGTGCTATTTACATCCATGTTTTTTCGCTGCTAATATTTTTTTAGGTAAATCCAGTTTTCTTTAATTATAATTTTGGTTGGGCTCTTTTGAAGTAGCTTTTTAACGTATTGAATTAACAAAATAATAGTATTAAATAAAAAGAGATTATTTTATGAAGATAAAGTTGCCGTAAAGCTAAAGCTACTTACAGTGTAATTGCACTCTCATCATAAAATGAACATATACATCATCAATGATGATTCATCATCAACACATCATCACGCCTGCAATCCCTGAAAGGGCAGGCAACTTCCAAGAAGCAATGAGTTAATAAAACAACATTAAAAAATAATCGAATCCTTTGTTTAAACCCCTTTAGATTGATCCACTAGTTGGTGACACAAAATAGAAGCCTAGCAACTTATTGTTTAAAAAACATCCCGTGTGAACACACCTTTATTAGCCCATCAATATCGATCAAACAGAAACCCTCGCTGGTTGACAGTTACTGCCAAATATGATTGAGAGGTCGCTGCGAAGTGCAGTTTTTCAACTCGTAGCAAACTGACGATTTGAAATACAAGAAGCATTCCCTTTCAACACAGTTTTTCATGGAACCTGTAACTGACTGGGGTGTTCAATCATGGCTCCGTTTTTAATCGGAGTGACATGGATGCAATATTTTCACTTGCATTTTATTTGCAGAGTCAAAGGGGCAGCATTGCTCTTCAACCAATTTCAGCCGAAAATAAAGCAGGGCTGGGTTAGATGGAAAATTGTGAAAAAGCAGTGACAAGTGGCTAACCTGTCGCCTACACAATCACACAACCAAAACCCGATATACCATTAGTCGCCTTTTACGACATGCTAGGCAAGAACCACAGTTGGCATATTCTTTTTTTGTGTCCCAGATCAACATGGGCCAAGTCCCAGACCAACATGGGACATAAACATACATGTTTAAACTATATATACACACTAGCTAATATAGACGCTGTATTTAAAAAAAACATAAGACATATTGAGGAACTCCAAATGTAAATTTTTCAAAGTGAAATAAAACAAAGCACAAGCATCTGCCATTTTACATGGCAAGGCAACGAACTGGGAACATTAAAAAGTTACCGTCTAACGTTCAAAGGAGCGAGTACGGACACTAAAAGACACTAAGCTCGTATAAAACTTCTCGGGAGTCGAATATGACTTGAGTACATTGTATATACCACAGATAATAAATGTACAGCGGTATTTTTACTGAATCCAACACATGACGCTAGATCTAGCATCAGCTGCAATCTCTGGAAGGGATTGAAATAAAAAAAAAACGACTCCAAAAACGAACCTAATAAAAGTACAATATAAATTTACTTAGGCCAAAGTTAAACGTATTTTAATACCTATAAATTTGAAGTCGGTGCCTCTTGGAATATCTCCTTTCCAACAAAAAGAGAATCATCAAAATCGGTTCATAAACGACATAACGAAGTTGTGCGCGAACACACATAAAAAAAACGGTCGAATTGAGAACCTCCTCCTTTTTTGAAGTCGGTTGAAAATAAAATTTAAATTGTGTTGAGCTTACATGAATTGCTGGATCCAGCATTGCAATCCCAGTAATATACAATCTTTTATTTTGTAAAATAAAATGAAATGATCTTTATTTACATAGGCTTTAAAAATCAACAAAAAATGGTTCAAAAAGCAGATTCTACTGAAAAGAAACCGGTAAGAAACTCGATAGTTAATATTTTAAATGTCAAGTTATTAATAAGTAATTAATAGCTATTATGTAGTTACAACTTCTTAGTCAAGTTAAATCTATCAGTGCAGGAACAGCCTATTCAGAGACTAACCATATATCCATATTATATAAATAATGTTGTACCTTCTACTTCTACTATTAATTAATTTAAGAATAATCTATGAATCACCGACGCGAAGGGTGTTCCCTTCGAGTAGGGTGATCACAGAAGACACCAAATTGTTTAAAATTTCACAACTCTCAGGTATAATTTGAGTACATTGTAGCCTAAATAATGGAGAGTGCTATAGGAAGCATTATACAATCACTCAGGTATGTTGATAATAGTTTGGTCTGGTGGTGACACTGGCCATCAAACCAAAGGGCATTAGGACCATATGATAGCTGTCAGAAAATTTTCATGTGATGATTATGATTACTTAAAATTGACATCTGTGCCTCCAGTACAAATTGTACTAATTTTTTTAAGTATCAAAACTTAAGCACCTGATTATCTCTTGAAAAGTCCTTGTCAGATAATTTCGGCGTCTTGATAAAGTTAATAAGTTCTGAAAACGATTGAATTTCTGTACCGAAGCCACTTATTATGAGTAAAATTATATGTGTTTGTTATTTCCTCATGTCTTATAATTTTTATCAATGATAAAGAGATGCCGAAAAGTATATAAGGTTAATCAACCCAAAAAGGATTGCTTGTAAAATATAAAACATACTTTACTAACGCAAACTAAGTCGCGGGAAGAGCCAGTTCAAATATTAAACAAAAGAAGCCTTTCAAAATGAAGTTGGACCAAATGAGGTCTCCTGAGTCGAATAATGAACACAATAATTAAAAAAGTTAGACCTTCCGCCCTCCCAATGGCTGCCTAATAAACGCCCTTCATTATTATAATCGGGGAGGAACGAAGTCCCTCTTCAGAGGCCCTGAAGACGCACGTGGAAATACCCTTTATTGCTGCTTGAAATATAATAATTTGATGATAAATAAAAATATCGATAAAATGATTTTAATTTATTATTATACTAGCTCTGCCTGCGATATTTTAGCTAAATGTGATTACTGGCTGCTCCTTCAAGGACTGTAGGTCTTGTAAAAATCAAATATTAGCTACGCTCTTCACGACTTTTTACAGTACAGGTATTAGTAAATCACATAAATACAAAAAGCGTGCAAAGTTATCTAGACTTCATCTAAATATAGTACCCACATTCTACCGGCTATATTTACTTTGACTTTTGACGGGCTCGATGACGCATTCGGTAGTGACCCTGCCCCGTGCGCACAGAGTGCGCCAATTGTGGGTTCGATCCCCACCCAGAACAAACATTCGTGTGATGAATACTTGTGTTTGTTCTGTGTCTGGGTGTTAATATCCAATATTTAAGTATACATAGCATCACGCCCATAATCCCCAAAGGGGTGGGCAGAGTCAAAGGGGCAGTAGGCCCCTTTAACCACATTCAGCCAAAAACAAAACTGGGCTGGGTTAGATGAAAAATTGTGAAAAAATAGTGACAAGCGGCTAGCTCGTCGCCTACACAATCCCAAAACCCAAAACCCCATATACCATTAGTCGCATTTTAAATTTCAAGTTAAGACTAAAAATTTCAAGTTAAGACTTAAGTCCCAGACCAACATCGGACAATATTTAAGTATATATTTGTAATACAACTGTTGATTCTGAAATCCGTAACACAAGTACTTTAGCTACTTAGCGCGGAGTCCGTTCAATGTATGTGATGTAGTCTGATATTATTGTTTATATATTACTACCCTACTTATAAAGAGACCGTACACAACATTTACTTCTAGTTTCAATTTCGCACCCAGTATAATACCTATTGTTTAATCTACAATTTATTGAAGCACTAAATCAAGTTGTACCAAGCAACTTACTCGATTCACCGTACTAACTTTGTTAAGCTGTTATTATGTAAGCACAAGTAACTTACATTTAAAGCAAACTGGCCTTTTATAAGGTTTGAAATGTTTACAATCAGAGCAGTACTAACAGTTTTGTCCAATATTATTCAAGGCATTCAAAGTGCCTTTTAACAGCCCTTTGTTCGTCAATTAAAGTGATAAAATAAATCATAGCATAGGGACAAATAGTTTCTAGGGTTTCGTGCCCAAAGGGTAAAAACGGGACCCTATTACTAAGACTCCACTGTCCGTCCGTCCGTCCGTCTGTCACCAGACACACCACAAATAAATATTTTAGGGTGGCTTCCATACAATAAACGTGATTTAAATGCCGTTTTTTGCTCGATTTTGAACCCTTCGTGCACGAGTCCGACTCGCACTTGGCCGGTTTTTAGGATGCTGCATTCTATTCAGGTTTTTAGGATGCGAAATTTCTTTTCAGTTTAATTTCAAAGGTTTTAAACATGTTGTTATTAGTGTAAATTACTATATTATATTTATACTTATCTTATTGTACTAATATATCCTATAAATAAATAAATTTATCTGCTTTCATCAAATGCTCATTTTATGAACTAGTATAAAGTTACCCAAGTTTTATCATCTTCTTAGCGTTATATCCCGTGCTTAGGCGAGGTCCGCTTAAACAATGATAGAGGACCACCCTAAGATAGGGGAACCAGACATTTTTTGGATCATGGTTACAAATCCAAAATTGTTTGAATTTGCAGGTTTCATCACAATGTTTTCCCTCACCACCGAGCTAGTGGTATAAAAACAGATTTGAAAATTCCATACGTACGTACGTACGTGCCCGGGTTTAAACCCGCACTTTTCTGTTATGTGGCGTGTGTCTTAACCATTGAGCTACCAGCGCTCTACAAAGATACCCATGTTTAACCACAAAATAACTTCTCGCGCAATTTAATTTAAAACCCGGCTTAATTGCTCCTTTAAAATGAGATCTAATAGGCTTAAACATCCAACAAACTACAGTCTATATTAAAACCGATATAAAATTAACATTCCACTCCTGAACAAGTAAAGTTCGAGTTGAAGGTCCCAGCCCTGAATTAGGGACAAATGGAAATTTATATCTTGGCCTATTGTTTACCAATAAAAGGGAACATTCGTTGGGCACAATAAAATACATTTGCCGTTAATTTTCTATGGTCGTAAACGTTTATAGTTCATTTCAGTTGCCTAGGTTAATGTAATATCGTATTTGAAGTACATAGCTTATTGTGGTTCGAGAATTTTTACATCCTAGTATAAATTTTATCAGTAGAAGCGACTATTTTGCATCGATAGAGAAATATAACTTTTTGAGTCCCATGTTGGTTTATGTAGAGCGGTGGTAGCTCAATGGTAAGGACACTCGCCTATTAACCGAGGAGTTCGGGTTCAGACCCGGGCACGTACCTCTACATTTTTCAAATCTATGTACGTATTTATACCACTAGTTCCCCTTAGTTCCACTAGTTCCACTAGTTCCCCTATCTTAAGGTTACAAAAGTCAGATCGGCAGTCGCTTCAATCGAAACTCGTTAAATCCTGGATCATGGTCTAAGCGGACCCCGTCTAAGCACGGGACATAACGCTAGGAAGATGATGATGTTGTTCTGGGACTTAAAATGTACCATCTATGTATCTTGTATAGCATGTCTTAAAAGGCAACTAGTGGCATATTAGTTTGGTGATTTAGACGACGAGCGAACCACTTGTCACTACTAAATCACGAGTTTCATATAACCTGACTGAATGTTGTTATCTAAATAATTAAATAAATTCAGACTACATCACACACATTGATCTGACTCCGTGGTAAGTAGCTTAAGCACTTGTGTTACAGATATCAGAAACAACAGTGGAATTACAAATATATACTTAAATATTGAATATTAACACCCAGACACAGAACAAACACAAGTATATCACACGAATATTTGTCCTGGGTGGGGATCGAACCGCGCCGCTAGTCTAAGAATAGTTATTATTTAAGTACACCCTACAGTTCAGCAGTTTCAATATTTTATTATAATTCTATTATATGGAGATATTTTTTTCTCCAATCGTAATGCTCGCTACCTTGCACCTTGCATCTTCTGTAACCTTTTTTGATCCTTCAAGATAATGCATAAATTTACATAAATAAATTACCGTTTGTACCTCATTAAAACACAAGTACATTAGTGACATTGTCATGAATGTAGGTACAATCACTTCCTCTTTTCCCTAGCGCTATGTGCATTGTTCCATTGAAGATTGTGGTTTGACCATCTTTAATTTATTTCTGAACCAAATGTACTCTATATCCTTTTTTGTATCCTTAACGTGTATACATAATAGCTACCAGCGGTGGTAGCTCAATGGTAAGAACACGCGCCTCCTAACCGAGGAGTGCGGGTTCAAACCCGGGCACATACCTCTGTATTTTTCAAGTCTACGTACCTATTTATACCACTAGCTCGACGGTGAGGAAAAACATCGTGATGAAACCTGCAAATTCAAACAACTTTGGGTTTGTAGCCATGATCCAAAAATTGTCTGGTTCCCCTATCTTAGGGTTACGAAGGTCAGATTGGCAGTCGCTTCAATGTAATTAGCAGACTCACTAAATCCTGGATCATAGTCTAAGCGGACCCTGTCTAAACACGGGACATAACGCTAGGAAGTTGTTGAACGTGTATACACAGTTTTATGATAATCATTGAAAAGTTGTAACGAGAAACCGTAAAAAGAAAGTAGTTACAGTAAAAAAGCATTTTTTATATTACTACCCGCATAGAATTCGGTTTTTTACATAGAGACTCTAAGGTGCATCCGCAGGATCTATAACTTATCCGGAATATAAAGTAGCCAATGTCCTTTTTAATGCTTTCACTTTTGCTGTTCCAAATTAAACTATACGGCTTGTGTGAAAAACGTTAAACACATGAAGGTTTGAACATAAAGTGTATCAATTCAACAGATGAATAGCATATTCGTTCCAGAACAATCGATCAAAATTAATTCCCATCGGATCCCACAAAAATTATGTTACTATTTTTTATCGCTTTGTTTTCGCGGAGCCGACTCACGGATGACGCAACCCCAATTGCGCCTAGGGTTCAGTAGTATTTATATCGCGGAAAAACGAATACGCCTCTGTGTTTTATTTACCACTACACTGCCTTATTAGGTGGAGCGGAAATCAAAGTGTACGAATCGTATCCCAGGGGTAAGGTCCGTTAGAGTTGCGTTTTACGATACATTCCCAAGTTTATTTATTGATGCAATCTTGCTATAAATGGGAAAATTATTTAAATACACATGGTATACAGATACAAGTTCACGTGCTCTTTCTGTGAACCACGATGAATCTTTCAGTTATTTTACCTATAACATATTGTATTTCTATCGTGAGTTGGAAGTGATGAAATATACTCTACTATACAATTAATCAGTTACCTCATGAAACTAACGAAATCACTTTCGCATAAGGATAAGGAGTATATTATGATTTATGATTTTAAACTTTTACGTTGCATTATCACTGGAAATAATACTGACGGGACTAAACGCGACATGCATTATGTAGTACATGCATATGTAGCGGACTCAGGCGGAGGCCGCGGAGTCCGCTTGTGACCACGGTCGTTGCAACACGGCTGAAACGTCAAGCTGTAAGTACTCATGTACTACATAACGCATATCGCGTTTAGTCCCGTCAGTATTATTTCCAGAGTATAAGATTTGGCACAGTAAAAATTTATGGAGAAGAAGTGTAAAAAGGTTATATTAAGGCACTAGTGTATGAAGAAATTAGAAATACATTTCATTTTACAAAAATAATTACGAATAATGGTTGAATTTTGACCAGTCGGTGACCACTAGTTTTTATAATTAGCCAGCTGTCTATAATATCGCTATAATAAATAATTGTAGTTATTTCCCATACCATCAAGTAATTGGACATCACTTAAGTATAATTACACATATTTACCGTTTCAATTTTACAATCGTCCATGTTAGGTTAAACAATCTAAGTGAAATAGAACATGTCCTCTAATATCGAACATAATTGCAAACGCTTATCCTCATCTCTGTGGCGACCTTCCGGGACAATTTTGCCCATAAGATGGTGGGATGATTCGGACAGGTTTCTGATACATCTGACATTTGTTGTGCCTCTTCAGAATTAATGTTACGATTTATTGACCTCATATGTTTTGTGCTTGTAATAAAATTCTTTTCAGATATATATTTTGTACCTAAACTAAAAATATTTATAAACAATTTTTTTTTAAATTATTGAATTATTGAATGAAATAAAAAATACAATAGTACTACAATTAAACACAAAACAAGATAAAACAATATAGTACCGTGACATAGGGTGCCACGACGCTGGTATTCTGCGGATAACTTATTTGTAAAAAAGATAGATGTCCGGCATTGAATAAAAACATATAATATAACATAACATCACGCCCATAATCCCGGAAAGGGTAGGCAGAGTCAAAGGGGCAGCTGGCCCCTTTAACCACATTCAGCCAAAACTAAAACTGGGTTGGGTTAGATGGAAAATTGTGAAAAAATAGTGCCAAGTGGCTAGCTTGTTGCCTACACAATTACATACCCAAAACCCAATATGCCATTAGTCGCCTTTAACGACATGTAGGCAAGAACCACTATTGGCACATTATTTTTAAGTCCCAGACCAACATGGGAAAATGGGCTGGGTTGCCTGGGTTAGATCGAAAATTGTGAAAAAGTAGTGACAAGTGGCTAGCTTGTCACCTACACAATCACTAACCAAAACCCCATATACCATTAGTTGCCTTTTACGACATGCTAGGCAAGAAACACAGTTGACACGTTCTTTTTTATTTCCAGACCAACATAGGACAATAATAAAAAAATATATTACTATGCAATTTTACTATTATCTAGCCTTCGTTTTCATTGTGAAAGTGCCGTGTTGAAGCCAGCCTGAACGAGTATACTAACCATCTCACAGAAGGTCCATACAAATAAATATATTGTGTTTCTGCTATATTGACTATTCGCCAGATGAGGGAGAAATCGATTGGCTCAACCAACTTACAAGGTTGGCAACACACATGTGATACTTCTCTGATGTAACAAATGTCCAATCTCTGGTGGCAGCTCACCATCATGCACGCTTGCACTCCTGGTATAAAAAAGACTGTCCCATTGCACATTTTTCATTGGAGTAGTATGGTAAAGTCTGGTCGTTACATATTTACTTTTTTTTTGTACGTGAGGAATGCATTTACGCACCATTCAGGTAGACCTGAGTTAGAGTCTACAAGGGTGTGTCGGACTCGGAACTCGGCTGGCAACACCAGTTCCCCTACCGACTTAACCTCACGGCTGCCATTTTTCGAGCGCTGTACGCAAAACTATCGAAATCCCCACTGTCGGGATTCTTACGAAAAATATATAGATCTACCTAAGGATGCAGTGTAAGCATATACCATAAAGCTGAGAAAATTCGAAGAATTTATTTCATTACGCCATTACTTTTAACTTACTTATTAAAACCAAGTACACTGACGTTTCTGTAATAAGCCTGTACTTGTCCTAATTTACTCTGTACCATCCAAATATATCCGCTAATTATACCAACGAACAACTAATGTAATTATGAATAATTAATTTCTAATTAACCCTAAACGGGGAGGGCGTTAAACATCCCAAAAATTAATGTTTTCTCGAGTCAAAGTCCCGAAGTTTATCCTCATCTTCGTTTTGTATTTTGTCATCTTGTGTACCATCATCATGAGGACATAGAGATCTTTCGAATTGACCATGTACTTGAAACAAAGTAACTTTAATTGGATTTCGGGTCTCGTCATATATTTAATACACTGTACATACGTACATACATACATACATAACATCACGCCCATAATCCCCGAAGGGGTAGGCAGAGTCAAAGGGACAGCTGGCTCCGTTAAACACATTCAGCCAAAAATAAAACTGGGCTGGGTTAGATGGAAAATTGTGAAAAAGTATTGACAAGTTGCTAGTTTGTCGCCTACACAATCACATACTCAGAACCCAATATACCATTAGTCGCCTCTTACGACATACTAGGCAAGAAACACAGTTGGAAATTTTTTTTAAGTCCCAGACCAACACCAGACCAATACACTGTAATATATTAGAAACAATGTGGAGAAAGAAGAAAAAGGGAATACGATTCTTTATATTTTTATCTCATCTTTCTGACTTTATATCTCGTTGTATAGACTTTCGCGTAGCATGAAAACTAGAAACAATACTAAAAGGACTTAACGCTATGTGCATTCTGTAGTATATGAGTACCTACTTACAGCTTGACGTTTCGGCCGTGTTGCAATGACCGTGGTCACAAGCGGACTGACCACGTCCGCTGTAAGTACTCATACACTACATAATGCATATCGCGTTTCTAATTAGGTATATCCCGTTCTTAGTCGTCTATGCACAGATATCCTGGATTTACCTGGTCTCTAATATTTCATGCCTAATATTTCACCATTGATTATGGTTAGTGTTATATAGCCTTCCTCAATAAATGAAAAAAAAATCCATTCGTACCAGTAGTTCCTAGAGCGTTCAACCAAACAAACTTCAGATTTTTATATCAGTATAGAATATAGATTAAAGCGACTGATATCTGACCTTCGTAACCCTTAATTAAGAAATTTATCTGGTACAAATTGGATCATGACTACACATTGGTGTATAGGTGTGCTCACAATATTTACCTTACTGCTGAGGTACATGACCGGGTTTGAACCAGCACTCTTGGTGTGAGAGGTGCGTGTTTAAGTCACCGCTACCTTGAGTTATCATTTTAAAAAGGTAACGTTTCGTAAAATGTTCGTAATGCGAAATGCCTGAAACTAAACGGCTACACTGGTTTCAAATTAAAATTTAAGTAAATTTGTATTTGTGTTAGACATGTATTCAATTTTATGATTGTGATACTTACACACCTACAATAATAAGTTATAATTAAGGTATCAAAGTAGTACTTTAAGTACCTATAAGTAAGGTATCAAGTTATGATAACTATAATTAGATGATAAATACAATGAGTTGCAAACAATAAATCGCCCAACAAAAACTCGACCCATCTTATATTTCGATACAATGCAATTATTTAGTTTCCCCGCTTAAAGCTTTTAAATATTTCAACACAAGCAGCATTTTCTTCAATAATTCACAAGTTTAAATCTATACTAACATTATAAAGAGGAAACATTTGTTTGTTTGTTTGTATCGAATAGGCTCCAAATCTACTAGACTGATTTGAATGATTCTTTCATTAATGGAAAGCTACTTTATCAGCAAGTAGCATAGGCTATATTTTATCCCTGTATTTATACGGGAACGGAAACTACGCGGGTGAAACCGCGGGGCGCTGCTAGTGCTTTATGTAATAAGTTTACTTCCTATTTTAAGTAATTTGGATTCGTCTAGTCCGAACCCTTTGTAAAATTTTCCACAATTTCCCGAAGTTGAGGCTCTTGTCAGTGGTGCCCGGGGCTAAATAGAGGCTCCTTTTGACTCGACCGAGCGATCGACACGAAATGATGGACCTGCATAATTAAGGGAAGCTCCATGATCGGATCTCGGCTACCCCTTTATCCTGTTTTTGGTACCCAATGTTGTTAATGATCGTCAGTCGTTCCTTGTTCTTCGGGGACTTGCAAAGAAGTATCTGTGTTCCTTATCTAGCATGTCGTAAGACGATTTATGTTGTATTGGGTGTTTGGTATGTGATTGAGCTTCTGGTCGCTACTCTTTCACAATTTTTCATCTTACCCAACTCAGTTTCGGATAAATAAGGCAGGAAAGTCGGGCATCTGGAACACACACTGCTACTTTAAGTCAATCCACTGGTCCGATTTTGGGCGACCCATTAAATATAACTGGTACTTGGCTACCTGGTGGCCGTACCCAGTAAAAGTTGAACAGTTTAACAAGTGCCGCCCGGGGGACCGCCCCCCTTGCCCCACGCTTCACCACTGGCCGTACCACCACGTTCAAGCGTCATCTTAAATTTAGCCAGTTCGGTTACAACTAAACAAATTTGGTCTTAATTACAAATTTATAGTTGTTTAAATATTAAGGTATATTGGAATGTTTTCATCTCGAAGACAATACAATAAATGGCTCAACCGATTTATTATTTGTTTTATACAACAAAAAGTTTTATGAAAAAATACAAAGCAACCCACGAACATAGCTAACTAAACTCTGGGCCGCGAACAGAAAAAAAATTACCGTCTAACTTTTTGGTAAATGTATTATATTGTAATCGGAAAATGTTAAAATACATGAAATGTTTTATATTTTCGTACTCCTAATAAAATGGTTGCTTATGAATCCAAACTACGTTTGCAATTAATTGCCCATCAGTTCCATGTTATCCCTGATCAAACAATTACAAAATTCATCAATTTGGTTTATCGAAACTGGCATCTGGCTATGAACGTTTATTACAATAGTGAATTCGGGATTTTTGTGATTCAGCTGAAATCTAATAGTACCTACTTCGTTTTTGTTCATATTCAGTATGGATGTACTTATAAAATCTTGTCC
This sequence comes from Glyphodes perspectalis, assembly GCA_951394215.1. NCBI lineage: Eukaryota > Metazoa > Arthropoda > Insecta > Lepidoptera > Crambidae > Glyphodes > Glyphodes perspectalis. The sequence goes on along the minus strand of OX596205.1, from coordinate 13,868,146 downwards.
GTTTTAGTATTTAGATCTGGTTAGTTGAATATACTGTTTATATGGTAACACATAGTTTAAAACAATTGCCAAGCTGCTAAGGGCAACTTTTCACGTGATAACCGCAATCGTATCATGTTGCCACGTAATATGTCATTGTAATAAGTATCTTATTTTCAGGTCTACCCCGTTTTCAGATCATCTGAGGTTGGTCATGGGTGTATATAAAATAAATTAATTTAAACAAATAAATTATCGAGACTGACAGCAATTCCCTAGTCCAAAACTAAGCTTATGCTCATTCTATGGACACTAGGTGAACGGGTAGACATAGGTACTTAAATACGTTTATATACGTCCCTGACCATGTTTATCACACGAAACATTTTCCCCTACCGAGATTCGAACCCGCGACGCTCGGTTTCGTGGTCAGGGTCTCTGACCTCTTGACCAACGGGCCAGTCAAAAATATTTAAACATAATGAGTATATCCCTTTCTCTTGAACACAGGGTTCTTGGTGTATTAGGGAATGGATAAGTTCGTCTCTTTCGTCTGGACAATTATTTTTTTCCATATTTTCGTTTCCGGAAATGAAGATACTATTCAAGCGATACTGCCCAAGGGGGTAAACCTGATCAAACAATTACGAACTTCCCCAAATCGATTTAGCCAATCCGCGGCGTTCAGTTGTGTATTTCGTTAACTCGATTCTGTGATTCATTCAGATACTCGTGGAATACAATGTTTTCTGTTTTGTGTATTCTTTATCCATTACGTATTAAAAGTACTTAATTTTTTTATGCAATTATCTACGAGGGTTGTAGAGATGAAACAATTTTCCCAGTACACAAATTAGCGCATATTTATTCTATAAGTGAACATGTTTGCGCACCTTTCATAACATTTTTTTAATGGCTTAGGAGTGAAATCGTAATAGACAGAATTGTTTTCACATTTATATATTTGTAACTAGCTGTGCCAGCGGTGTCAACCGCGTTTATGGTTAATATTATAAAGACTATTTCCGTCATACATGATTTCTATGCAACTTTAACCATTAAGGCTGCACACGCGACTGAAGCTTAAAAAATGGAGTAACTTCTCCCGTTTTCCCAACATTTCCCTTCACTACTCTGCTCCTATTGATTGTAGCGTGATGAAAAGTATACTATAACCTGCCCAGGAGTATGAAGAATAATTGTACCAAGTTTCGTTAAAATCCGTCGAGTAGTTTTTGTTTCTATAAGGAAGACAGTACAAACAGTCAAAAATTTTACTGTTTGCATTTTTGGCATCAGTATCGATCACTAATCACCCCCTGATAGTTATTTTGAAAATATATTTCATGTACAGAATTGACCTCTACAGATTTATTATCAGTATAGATTAAGTGAAGTATAATGTAGAGATAAATAGTTATGGATACTAGGCAACTTTTGCTTGCAAAAAATCGATAGAGTAAAGATTATTTTTTGTTAAATTTTGATTCCTAAGAATTAAGAGAACAAATCTCAAAAAAAAATCACTCAAGTGGGGCCTCACAAAGGCTACTGGAGCAAATAAATACAATTTCTTACAAGCTACTGCTATAGTCTATCTGTGAACAACCAATGAAATCAATTTTAAATAATGTACATCTTATTTCCATTTCCACAGTCTATTAACTCTATCAAATTTAAATCAACACAAACCACTGTTTATTATCACACCACAAACACCATTGTTATAATTAACTTGATTCAATAAACACTCATTTTCCCCTCATTGAATCCAACTGCATTCTCTCAATACGTTTGTTAGACACAAATTAGTTGCAATTTCGTGTTCAACCAAATGTTGAATATTAGTTCGTTGAAATACAAGCGATGTGGTTTACCAAAGTTGGGGCTCACAGATTGTAACAAATGTTGGATTGGGGAACTATAGCCACTAAAGACATAAATATATAATAGTAAAATCTTCAAACGTGTTGATCTGGGACCTAAAAATAATGAACCAAATGTGTTTTCTGCCTAGCATGTCTTAAAAACGACAAATAAAATGGTGTATCGGATATTGAACTTGTAACTATGGCGACGACCAGCTAGCTACTTGACACAAATATTTTAGTAATCGTCCATTTTACGTGACAGTATGAATGAATGGACATAATTATATATACCTATATACAGTAAGTATCTTTACAATATATATACAATTATAACACATATTTCACGTAAAACTTAATTTCAATTCATGTCCATCACGTTAAATGTTAATAGAAAATGCCAGTCAATGTATAATTGAATACCTAACTCATATTATTGTGCCCATTCTGTATAAATTACAAACAAGCTAGCTGGACGAACGACGTCGAATTCATCGACGTGAACTTCTATTACAGAAAATCCGTATATTTTCATCTTTAGGACTCCCTAATATATAATGAATTAAAGATACATTTAGCCAAAAACAAAACTGGGTGGGGTTAGATGGAAAATTGTAAAAAAGTAGTGACAGGTGGCTAGTTCGTCGCCTACGTAATCACTTAGTCAAAACACAATATACCATTAGTCGCCTTTTACGACATGCTAGGCAAAGAACACAGTTAGCTCATTATTTTTAAGCCCCAGACCAACATAACTAACTAACTAACTAACTAAACTTCACGCCACTTCCCTAGCGGGGTAGGCAGAGAGAACCGAACGCCATATGACATAGTATATAACATGAGACTATGTTATATACGATGTCTTAATTAATATTTCCTAATCGATGTTCACTTGCATGATCGTAAATTTAAAAATACTAGTTTTAAATTTAAAAGCTGACCTTCGTTTATTATATTAGAAAAGTAAGGATACACAATATTTTCCGCCACTGCCAAACTGGTCTGCCATTTCGATAAGGTGGTTAAAATCTAAACAACTAATTTGCGATTTTATATACTTTATAATATTTCTTTAATTATCTTACTTAATTTAATAAATAAACATCAGACTACATCACATACATTGATCTGACGCCGAAGTAAGTAGCTTAAGCACTTGTGTTACGGATATCGGAAACAACAGTGGTACAATTACAAATATATACTTAAATAATATTCAATATATTTGTTATTTAGTTAATAATATTTGTTTATCAAGTACTATATGTGCCGTTATGAAAATGATAATGTCGCTTTTTAACCGACTTCAAAAAAAGGCGGTTCTCAATTCGACCGTATGTTTTTTCTAAAAACCACTGGATCTCAACCACACTTCTTACTTATACGTTGAAAGGAAACCTTGAAATAAGCTATATTATCGTTTTCACAATGGTTCGTGTTATGCTGCAAACAATGTTGTTGGACATTTCTCTTCTGTTAATACGATTACTGTCCAGCTTAGCTAGAGCTAGCCGAAAGGCAAAAAGCTAAGCGCAAAGTTACTGCTCAACTTGAATACTACTTTCATATATACGTATAACACTGTTATATTATGTGTTTTTTGCGTCTAAAATGGAATGGTTCGTGTCAAGTATTTCAATGCATGTGAATGGATATTTTAATAGGCAAGCGCTTCAAAGATCTTGAGTGGGGCGCTTTTACATCACTTGTTCCTAAAATTCTACAGAACAAGTGACGTCACGCGCACCTTTAACGCGCTATATCTTCGTAATTTTTGGTTTGCTGAACAAAAGAAAAAATACGTGAGCAATATTTTTTTGTAATCTCTATAATGGACTAATTATTTTTTTTGAGTCAACTTGCCTATTGAGGATGATTAGTTTTACAAATATACATAACATCACGCCCATAATCCCCGAAGGGATAGGCAGAGTCAAAAGGGCAGCAAGCCCCTTTAACCACATTCAGCCAAAAATAAAACTGGGCTGGGTCAGATGGAAAGTCCAAATTACCTAGCTTTTCCCGAATTTTAAATTATTTCGGTTAACTTTTTCATTATTTTTGCACCCAAAATCCACACTTATATATATATATCTTCTATTAATATTTTCCTTTCGTACCTATATTATTTTTACTATTAGCTACCTAGATAACCGACAAATCCACCACAGTCATACACGTGAAATATTACACAATAACCTACAAAACACACAAGAAAAGAGCTCGATATAAAATCTTGGTGACATCCCGAATTTCCTGAGGGAATATTCGCTTGAAGATAGGAAGACGGCAATCTAGTACTAGTAATACTCATCTTTCGGCGAAATCGATTTGGAAATACATTAGAACCAAAAACGTAAGGTAAGCCTATTTCCCTTCAATAGACAATTTTTGTTACTATAATTTAGTTAGGAAAGTAGCAAAAGCCTTTGAGGTTAACTTGACTAGATTTTGCATGCAGCTCCACTCCTTAGGAAGTTATTCTAGGTTAGTAGCCTATGGCCGTAAAAAAAGTAACTAACTAAACTTCACGCCACCTCCCTAGCGGGATAGGCAGAGAGAACCGAACCCCATATGGCACGATCCTTACACACCTCTCTCGCCTCTTCAACATTCATTATCCTTTTCGTACAAGCCTATAACCGTAACCTTTCTTAAAGTGAACTATGACAAACTTTAAACGTCAAAACAGAACTATTTTCGTTTTTATAAAGTAACTAGCAGTGCCCCGCGGTTTCATCCGCGTAGTTCCCGCTCCAGTAGGAATATGGGGATAAAATATAGCCTGTGTTACTTGCTGATAAAGTAGTACATTGGTGACATAATGTTTTAAATCAGTCCAGTAGCTTCGGAGCCTATTCAATGCAAACAAACAATCTAATCTTTTCTCTATAAAATATAAGTATAGATAGATATCAAAAAAGTAAAATTTAGTATTGCAGTTTCATGTGATTTCCTTCGAAACGGGATGAAAGATCAAACCTGTTTAGTTTAAATGATTATATATTTATAAAATTTTCTATCTAACCCAGCCCATTGTCCCATGTTGGTCTGGGACTTAAAAATAATGTGCCAACTGTGTTTCTTGCCTTGCATGTCGTAAAAGGCGACTAATAGTATATGGGGTTGTGGGTATGTGATTGTGTAGACGACGGGCTAGCCACTTGTCACTACTTTTTCACAATTTTCCATCTAACCCAGCCCAGTTTTGTTTTCGGCTGAATGTGTCTAAAGGGATCTGCTGCCCCTTTGACTCTGCTTACCCCTTCGGGTGTTATGGGCGTGATGCTATCTTTGTTTGTTTGTTTATGTTTCTAAAAAACTACATAGATAAGTAATGTAGACTAAAGTAAGAGAAGTTTGTGTGAAAAACAATAATGTTTGCTTGTGCTCATAATACATTACAAGTCCGCTTAACAGTTTTGATAATTAAATATTGTACGGTTTTTATTTTTACTCTTATAATTGGTTTCAGAGCAATTAATATCGTACGAGAAAATAATATCTGAAGCTGTCGTTCTTGGATAATTTTCCATCCAGGATTTAGCGAGTCTGCTAATTACATTGAAGCGACTGCCGATCTGACCTTCGCAACCCTAAGATAGGGGAACCAGACAATTTTTGGATCATGGTTACAAATTCAAAGTTGTTTGAATTTGCAGGTTTCATCACGATGTTTACCCTCACCGTCGAGCTAGTGGTATAAATACGTACATAGATTTGAAAAATCCAGAGGTACATGCCCGGGTTTGAACCCGCACTCCTCGGTTAAGAGGCGCGTGTCCTTACCATTGAGCTACCACCGCTCCTACCTACCAATTGTCTACTCTTGATGAATTAAATTATTATGAACCAGTTAGCAAAGATATATAAAACAAGGCATCATTATCTAAATCAAGTTTTTTTGCTATTAAATAACTTTAATAGTGGAATGAACGGTTCTCAAAGGTCGTGCGTAAAATGTTAATCTTTAGACTTAATTCTACAAGTGCGAAGCCGGTGTAAATATAAAGTACAATATAGAAATGTATAAATCTGAGAATAAAAACGTCTCCGCAATATTTGTACAATATTCTTCTTTTGTACTCGACATACAGCCTCGCTATCCATCTTTTTATACAATACAGTACCTATGTTCCTTTTGATATCCCATAACTTTGAGAGGAACTAAAGTATGTATTTATTCTATAGGCAATGTGAAATAATCGAATAGTAGATATATTATATTATTACTAGCTCTTTTTAAATTAATTAATTTTTAATTTTTGTTATAAAACAATGCCATCCATTAATAAAAACCTTTGATGGATAATTTTACAGACGAATATGAACCAACAGATATACAAAATGACTGACATATGTCATATGTCTATCGGAAATTCTTATGATGTAATTTTTATTCTATATCTATTTCTTTTCAAAATCAGTCGTATTGTACAGTGTACAGCACTGTTATTTTGTATTAGAGTAATGAAAGACCAGTCCTGAGACTAAAGAACAAGAATAAATTACATATGTCGATGTGTTAGGTTAACATCGACATATGTAATTTATTCTTGTAGGTAAACATCTAGTCACAGATAGCTTAGTAAAAGATGACAATACATGTCAGATATCTAATATATGGTTTAACGCAGTAACAAGTAATAAATAAAACAGAAACTATTTGTCATATCAATACAATGTGTGCTCAATGGAGAATGGCACATAACAAAAACGTTTGCACATTTTATTTTGTGCAACAGCAAATTCACAGCCCAGTACCCATCGTTATAGGCGAGATAACAATGCAATGCCATGCGATACCGGCGCGAGTCATTGGTCACAAGAGAGCTGACAAAGACCTTCCACAGTATACAGAAGATGATGCAGTGAAGCCAGGTTAGCTGCAGCCTAAATATAATATATTAAAACATAGTCTTAATACTTAGTGTTGGATGCGAGGTCAATTCGACCTCTTTTATATTAATACCTCTTATATATGTCAAACAAAGGTCAGATCAGCCAGACTCGGTAAATGCTGGATCATGGTATAAGCGGACCCCAACTAATTACGGCACATAACGCTAGGAGGATGATAATATGTCAAATTCTGTTTCCGTCAATTACTTTCTTTTCTATCGTATGTATGTCTGTGATCTGTATCTTGTATTTTTCTATTTTATATATATTTTCTAAGCCCTGTATTTCATTCAAAATTCCATCCTTCACACCAACATATTTCGTTGGTCACACGTAGGGATTGCAATCCAGCGGCATCCGTGGTAAGTAGCTTAAGCACTTGTGTTACAAATATCAGAATCAACAGTGGCAAATATATACTTAAATGTAGGGTATTAACACCAAGACACAGCACAAACACAAGTATTCATCATACGAATGTTCGTCCTGGGTGGGAATCGAACCCACAACTCCCGGCGCATGGGGCTGGGTCACTACCGAATGCGCCATCGAGCCAGTCAAATTATACTGGACGCAGCTGGATTGCTTGATCCAGCATTCCAATCTCTATTAGAGATTGAAATCCAGCGGCATTGAACCAGCACATGTCGCTGGAACCAGCACAGCTAAAATTGTGCAGGCCCAGCGGGATTACTGCATCCAGCATTGCAATCCCTAGTCACATGAAAACTAACAAAGACTTTTCACAGCACACAGAACAAGATACAGTAATGCCATGCTAACTGTACTCTCCGGAAAAGCTGTGGCATAGTTCCTCCTCCTCCAGCAGTGTGTAAATGGAAGCTATCTTTAGGCTTAGTCTTTCAGAGAACTAACTGCGTCAGTAGTTCTCCAAGTTAAAAAGACTAGCTGCAGTCAAAAAATATTAAAACATCAAGCAGCATCTTTCATCAATCTCAAGAGACTGATAAAAACCTTTTTTAACATACAGAGCATGATGCAGTAAAGTCAGGTAGCTGCAGCCAACATATATTAAATTTAACAACACATTTCATTCGCCACAAGGGTGCTGACAACGACCTTCCACAGCATAGAGAACATTTTATAACGTTATACCCTTTTTATAATAACGTTAAAAACTATCAATATAACTGATCTATTTTGATGATGCACTATTACTTAGGTTACTGCTTTTTTGGACAAAATGCACTATGTTTTTTTTATTTATCTTATTATTAATTTTAACAGACTTAAGATTTTTTTTAAATAAATAATTTATTGTTTACGTCTCTCGTCTTTGTTTGTTTATTTATAGCGATTGATGAACTTTCCTCACTGCTTTAAATCCAACTGTACATCCCCGCCGGATAGCTGTTTCGGTTCAATTTTAAACAATCGCAGTTTATGGGCTGTGAGAAAAAGTAAACATTTATGTGCGCTAGTCTTTGTTTTCCTAAATTAAAACGTTGATCGAAAGTGATTCTATTTGGGTATTAGTCGGCCTTTGTACTCAGTAGTGTTGAATCAGCTTGATTCTCTGTACTTGTTTTTAATGTTAGGATAGTTTTAAACGAACGTTGATTTATTATCTCTTTTACTTCTACATAAAGATTTGACCTTTATGGCTGTCCTGGAATTTCTTTCGTATATATCTTCTCAGTCTCAATTATCACCTTCTCCCAAGCGTTATTTTCTGTACTTATGGGTGCTAACAGGACTTATTCCTGAGAATCCGCTATGTCATATATCAAGTGACGGTCACTATTCAAATTGAAATGTTATATTGCAGTAGGATCGGCAAATGAAATAACGTTATTAGTAATTAATTGAGGAACTTCATTAACTTAACGATTAAAAATCTCTAAGCAATAAACTAATTAATTGAATTCAATATGTACAGACTTTCGGAAGTTTTATTGCAAATTCAGACTTAATTTTGGTTGTTTCTTTACATAATGCATAACAGTCCTGTGATTTAGTAGGCATATATCTTATAAAATAAATAAATTACATCACGCCCATAATCCCCGAAGAGGTAGGCAGAGTCAAAGGGACAGCAGGCCCTGTTAACCATATTCAGCCAAAAACAAAACTGGGCTGGGTTAGATAGAAAATTGTGAGAAAGTAGTGACAAGTGACTAGCTCGTCGCCTAAACAATCACATACCCAAAACCCCATATACCATTAGTCGCCTTTTACGACATGCTAGGCAAGAAACACAGTTGGCACATAATTTTTAAGTCTCCAACCAACGTGGGACAAAGACAAAGCATATATCTATGTATTTCTAATAACTACGATCACCTTCACACCCTGTCCACTTCGTTGCCGTCGAAATAAATTAGAACGTTAAACACCAACCCTTTGCAGATCGATCTAAATTAGATTTAAAAGTAACCCGACTAGACATCCCGGCCAAATCTACTAGTATCGGGACATTCAGATCCTAATATTGAGTGAGTTATTGCGACGGAGGTGACAGCATGTCAGTTTGGTCTGAAAACTAACCAATGAGGGGAGTGACAAGACCGCAAGTCACAGTTACGCCATCTTTTGGATGTTTTAATTCAAAAAACCCTCATTTGTTAAACTTTCTGTTAAAATGCAATATTGTTATAAGTCATGACAACAGACGGTAAAGATCAAATTTTAGTAATTCGTATTGGTAATGGTTATCATATTCTCAGGAAAACAATGAAGGATCCTTTTCCGATACCGAATATAAAATAATCATGCTTGCCCCGCAGGACAGTCGCGTTGAAATCGAGACGTGTGGTTACGCTAGCCGGCTACGTCCGGAATAATGGTTGGTATTATTTATTGGTAAAACTTTGCCGTGACAAAAGCCCTTGTGGTGTGAATTAACGATATTGGAATCAATTAATCAAAAATATATAATAACTTCTATCAATGTTTTTAATGTTCTTGCCCGAATGCTCTTCGCTGCTACGATTTTTACCAACTTCAAAAAGAACTTCTCGGAGTTTTACACTTGTTGAAATGCCAAAGCTAAAAATATGCTTAATAGATATTTTTTTTCTACAATAACCCCGCTAAATTATTGCCTTTTTGCGAATAGTTTGAACCCAATCTCAAGAATAGCTGAACAATATAAATGTCACCGTACCAGAGTAACATTTACAAATTGTTTCTCTGCGTCCATCCAAGCGAGTATCTTTGACTTCCTATATAAAACTCCATACGTATAGAAAGTGTACTAAAAGTATTTTACCAGGAATCTTTTTATATTTCTTTCACCATTATGGTGAAGCAAATATAAAGAGATTATTTCTTTCGTATTGTTTTGTGCTCACCGTGCCAAGCCATGGCGGGTCGCTTGTTAAGTAGTCTTCATTGCCTACAGTACAATTTAATTAATGTAAGAATTGATGTTGATAAGTCATATACGGACGGTACACAAAAAAAAATATTTCATCACCTTCCTAGCGTTATCTCCCGTGCTTAGACGGAGCCGGCCTATGGTCTAATCCAGGATTTAGCGAGTCTGGTAATTACATAGAACCGACTGCCGATCTGACCTTCGTAATCATTCATAAGATAAGGGAACCAGACAAATATTGGATCATGGTCACAAATCCAAAGTTATTTGAATTTGCAGGTTCACTACGAATACGAGTACCTACACTAGTAGGTACTCGTACTAACGAGTACTACTAGTTTCACAGAACACTTTAAGTTGAAATCCTACTAAGGATTACTTACTTAAAAAATTTAAGACATGTTTTTGACGATAGCAAGTGTGGATGTCCCGCTTATTCCCCATGACGATGTATCACAAAGCGAACATCCGTTTTACGACCCAACGTACTCGCAATAAAATTCCTCGTCCCGTTCTCCCAACATCTTTGAAACACGCGCAGATACTTATGGCAATTTTCTGACGGAATCTTGTTAATTGAAAGAGGCAATTTCTTTTCGAATTCGCCCAATTTTAATTGAACGCACATTTACCGCTTTGCGTACAGTTAGGCAGAAATGGAATGTGATTGTGTTTTGATTACTCTGAAGTTAAGAAATTAGTGAAAGAGACCGACATTTTTTTACTCATACGCGAAATACCTTTTCGTAATATAACGTCGCTATAAATATGTTTACTTACCATTTTCTATAAAATTTATCCAAATTATTGTATTCACACATTCATTGTATTGATGTTATGTATGAATGTATGTATTGTATTCACACATTTGAGTTACGGTTGAACAAGTAAAAGGGCACAAAAGTTCAAAAAATAAGTAGGTAAGTCTAGTACATGCCAGGGTATAGCTAATTACAGGCAAACGAAATGAGCTTAAATCAAGATATAAAATTCTTTCATTGTCCTTCTAATTTCAAATTATAATAAATTATTTAATTAAGCGACAATTAGCAAGGTTAAGCGATTGTTGACATCCTAGATTTTATTACATAGTCAGTCACAGCCTTATTCCAAACAAGTTAGACTTGATTTAGGCCCAATCAAAAGAACAGTAAAACAATTTGAAGTGTTATCATTGCAAATCAAAATAAAACAATGGGAATATACATTTTGAAATGATTGGTTATGAACCAAACGAACAAAGTCAAAACTGAGTCTAACTTTTTGTAATACGTCCGTGAGTTAGCTCCGAAGTACGTCCTTATAATAAAGCGTTCAAAAAAAGAAGAGCTTCATCGATCTATATGTATGGGTTAATTAAATCCAGAAACTAGTTACATAATCACTTTTAACTACAGGGCTCGTCTCAAATGACACTTGTATATAACTTACGGTACTAAATTAGGCCGTGGACACAAGCACTGGCGTAATTGATAGTATCGGAACATAATTGACCATCATGATTTCGCCTAGAGCTGTAGCTAACTGTAATACGATGTAAGCGCCATTTTGTGTGCAGGCAGTTTTTTTTTTTGTTTTTTTGACTACATTTGTGGTTCGAATATTTTATGTTTAATGTCAACATTGTAATACCAGTGTTGAAACTCTCATGGGTCAATAAGCGTAAATTGAATGTAATTTTTAAAACTTGCTTGAAATTGGTCTTAATTAGTAAGTAAATCTTAGACATAATTTGTTGACATATTTCCACGTTTTGTGCATCTACTGATTCTTCCGAATTTGTAACTTTTTTGTTAACGCTCAAAGTTACATAGTAAATACACAAACAATTATGTAATACTTTGCTATTACCATACAAAATCTAGGAAAGCTATGCCAGCTCAATATGCATACTTAGTGCATCAACTAGCCTATTGTTTGTAATCAATAAACATATACAATATCCAACATACAATATCCGTGAATTTAACTTAACTTTACATAACATATGCGGTCTTCAGGGCTTCAAATCAAAAGTAAATGGTTTGCATCATCATAATTTTACCGTATATAAAATATATGCTGTGCAACCTTCATACCAGTCCTTTGTTCTAAGACAAATCGGATAATGTCTACCCTTATGACAGAAAGCCTCTTTACATATGCCCATGGGAATAGCATACATAATTTGTTAAAAGATACTACCCATAAATATACCCTAATGTAGGTACCGCGTTAGTTTCTTATGTGCATAGCAAATGCTTTTCCTTACCCCCGAATTAGTGGTTAACATCTGTATGTACCTTCTTATGTAAATATAGTTGGCACATTATTTTTAATTAAGTCCCATGTTGGTCTGGGACTTAAAAAGAATATGCCAACTGTGTTTCTTACCTAACATGTCGTAAAAGGCGGCTATTGATAGGTATATCGAGTTTTGGGTATATGATTGCGTAGGCGACAAGCTAGCCATTGTTACTAATTTTCCATCTAACCCAGCCCAGTTTTATTTTTGGTTGAATGTGGCTAAAGGGGTTTGCTGCCCCTTTGACTCTGCCTTCCCCTTCGGGGATACGGACGTGACGTTATGTTACGTAAATATCAGATACTAGTGGCCGCCCCCGACTATGTCCGCGTAAGATAAGGTTTGTTATAGAGACTGTCATGGGTAGAATCTATTATTCATTTCGGCATAAAAATAGCGTATGTCCCATCTTAGACATCCAACTTGGAGCGTAGCAAATTTCATCTCAATTCATTTGCCTGTATAGACATGAAAACGTCATATAGATCAAGTTACTTACTCAATAATGACATTAGTAAGCTCGGACCAACCAACCAAAGTTGGTTGATTGGTCCGAGTTAGTAAGTAAGTAAAAAAAGTTAATTAAGTAAAGTAAGTAAGTTAGTAAAAGCGTTAATTATTATGTACTCGTAAAAGCTGAACTAGTCATAGATATGTAATGCAATTTTTGTAAAGAGTAAATTATTGTATTCTAATCTAATTATAAATTTGTGCAATAATTACAAAATTAATGAACATACTAACTTTACTATACTACTTCAGTATCGTTTCCCGTTGCTTTACAAATAAATATGAAAAAATACCGTTTCTCATTCTTAACTTTTCTTTCACGATTCAATGAATACATCGGAGTATTATTATACTCAAGTGTAATCGTTACAAAGTCTTTCATTGCGTTTTTTACGAGAAAGAAGTGAAAAATGTGTAGCCTAAATTGGAAATCACAATCTTTAGATAAAGAAGCTATTGTTAAAAAAAAATTATTATTGTAATCATCAAACATTCTAATGTTCGCATGCCATTGGATATTTGAAAAGACTGCGATTTCAGTTACATCTTCCTTTACTTTGCATTTTAATATATTATAATATTATTTAGCTTTGTTACATTTAAGAAATTGTATATTGACAACATTTAATAGAGCATTTTATTGAAACTCTCTATGTGTATACTACCTTTAAATACAAAATTCATTCAACTAAAAGAAAAAAAATATTGTCAAAAGATAGGTATTAAAAAATGTTTGGTTTACTCATAGATTTAGAATTTTTTGACTAAATCTATGGGTTTACTGATGTTTCATTTTCAGAAAATATTATTTACTTCTACAATTTAGCTGTCCCTTAACAATAACAGACAGACTGACGGGTCAAGGAAATGTATGGTATTTGAACAACAATATTAAATAAATTTCCTATAAACAAATATTTTAATAGATATTTAATAGATTTAATACACATTGTTCACTTTACAATACAATGGGTATTGTTATTTATAAATAACTAAAAAAATATGCTAATTGTATAACTTTAGGTTATATAAGAAATTCACAGAGCCACGATGTTTTTTTTGTTCAGAATCAACTCGCTGCTTTTTTGATAAACCAGTAACAGTTCACTCCAAATTTTCCCATCACGTCACATTTTTGAGATATTTGAGAACAAAGTTACGAAATCTGAGTTAAGCTATAAGGCTTGGCTTTATTATTGTTAAATTAACTAATTAATAGTAAATATTGGAATGTACCTTATAATGCTATTTTTTATTAATAATATGAATCATACTACTGTATTGATGTCTGACTAAATATCCGCATTAGAATGCTATAAAGATTTCGTCCATACTATGGGCACAGCTCACAAAACAAAAAAATATATAAAAAATCTAACCTAGCCATATCTTTGCTTAGAAAAATTGTGAAATCTTAATTTAAAAAACATGAAAATGTTAAGCATTCCTACTATTAAACAGATTTACTAAGTTTACGTATCAATAATTTCCATGCTGATAAATAAAATATAAAAATTAATTAAAATAGCTTCTTTTTTAATATTTGTAGTCGAATAACTAACAAATGTGACGTGATGCGAAAATGTTTATAACAGAAATGTATTTAACTAATACTGATTAGTTAAAAAAGTGATGTATTATTTCTGCACCAAACAAAAAGTGTAATTTCGTTGGCCTGTGATTATTATATTGTAAAAAAGCGGCAGTATACTATAACAATGAAAAAAAACGCATTCCATTCTCATTTATTATGTTAAACGTGAATAAATAGTGAAATGAAGTTACTTATAACTCTTTAGCTCGCATAATTCATTTTTAACTATATTTTTGTAGTATTTACGTCACACTATAAAGTTTATTCCCACTAAACGTTACGTTATCAAAGTTGACCTACAAAATAAAATGCAAATATGTATGAGGATCTATTCTTATGACTGATTGCATTAATATTCAATATCTTGAATAGATAGTTCAGTAACTAGTATTTAAAAAAAAAACAAAGTAACGTAACTGTAATGATGGAAAATAACAACGAAGTGAGTACTACAGTCACTTATATTATTAAAATTATTCTTAATACTTAAATCTTCGTTTAACGTCATATTTAACTGCACATAAATAAGCGGTTGACATACTATAATTACCAAGTAAACTGCAAGTTCAAAATGGCAAAAACATCAAACCAATTAGCCCCAGTAATAAGCCACTTGGATAATAAGTATTCTTAGATTTATTTTAAAACGTGCCTAATGGATTTAATCGGTAAATTATGAACTTGAAATCATGCGAGATAAGTGGAGTAATTATGACTACGCCGATATATTCCAAGGAGTTCATGTGTCATAATTTATAACTGGCTTTGTAAATAATAATTTCCATACCAATTTCCTTTTCATATTAAGTCAATAAATACTTACAATTTATTAATTCCCCGTACGATGTATCACTGAACTTAAAAAAAAAACAAAGAAACTACCGAACTGTTTGTTAAACTACATCCTTGCGCACTGCAAAAAAGTTTTTAAACTTCAGCAAAAAGTTTGTTAACGTCATAAACTGGCCGAAAACTGAATGTCAAGTCACATCGTCGAGAAACATTTTAGTGATTTGAATTTCTTTTTCTTTTTCGAATGTCGATTTAGGCGGGAAAGTATCGCGCGCGTTTTTGCGGCGGCTGGCGCGGGCGCTCTCCGGCGCGCGTGGTCGACAAGTGAAATGAACAAGGAGTAAGGAGTCCCGCTTTGCTGTGGGTACATTACATCCCGCCTAGGGTTGTAGACCTGCTGTTTGTACGATCTTTCATGGTGTTTAAGTAAATTGAGAGATTCGGTTCAATAACCAGAGTTCATTTTTACGCGATTAATTTTAACGCGATTTAGATACCTAAGCACATTATTTATTTATCTAACTTATATAGTTAGATAAATAACACACTCGGGTTGTCTCATGAGTTCACCAGTCTCTGAGATTTTTAAGCACTACAAGAAAGCTTAAAATGCATTAAATTATACAGTGTAAAAATTTGTAACACATAAGTATTACCTAGATAAACAATTTCTTATTATAATTATTTAAATATTGCAACTTACATACAGAATAAAGATTTAATTTTAATCAATAAATTAATTTAAAAAATACAGAATAAAGATTTTTTTTTTTCATTAAACACGGTCATATGCACAACAGCAAGTTAGTTTTAATCTATGTGGACTTTGCACAAAAAAAAATATATTTACGTGCAAAGCCATACACAATAAAATATCACATACAAACTGATAATTATAAGGTTTCTTTTATGTTTTCTTCAACACATTGCCAATGAATTTACCTAAAACTCACGTTTATTTTAATCTTGACATTTAATTAAAAAGCTGAACTTTGGCGTATTAATCAAACTGTCATTTCAATAACATAAAAAAATAACAAAGCATTTAAATATAACATTTAAAATTTGAAAGTCATACTTGTCATACTAAACATAATTGATCAATTAGTGATTTATCGAGCTGACAAATTATGTCGATCTATGGTGAATCATTTAATGACTTTTGGTAAATATTTTACAATTTCAATATACATAATGTCAACGCCATTACTAAGTTATGGCACATAAGGTAATTTGTTAAATTTTAATTAATCATCTGTTAATAGAACACAGTTCTATCATTTCGAATTATCTTAAAAATTTCCTTAGCAACTACTATACGGTTTAACTTATTTATATAACTTATTGTCATATTCATTAGCTATCGCATAAATAAATATTTATAAACAACCATCCATTCAAAACAGAGAAATGAAAATGTTTATTTACGCTAACGAAATTTGAAGGCCGCGGTATCTATTTTTATTTTATGGTCAAGGTTTACAAATATGTCAACAAATCCAAATATGAAAATGCGGTATCTAGTTTCAAGAGAGTTTTGTGAAAAGCAACTAATAGTTTATTAGCTCCTGAGTTTTTGTTTATGGAGATGAAAAGCTAGCCACTTGTCACTACTTTTTCACAACTTTTGAATCCCAACCCAGATTAAATTTGACTAACTGCGATTTTAGAAGCTTTATTGCTCATGAGACTATGTACCCCTTTGAGGATTGCATTTAATGATATACAAGGTTATTTTTAGAATATACGAAACCCGAAAGACGGGTGAAATTTTTTTATTTAAAGAATCAGTATAAAAAATATATAATGGTATCTCAAAAATTCACGAAGCTACAAGCACTTTGTGTTGCCTCGTTGTACTCGCACGAGTATGGTTTTGAACTTTTTACAGCGTTTACGCTTATCCTACTAATATTATAAATGCAAAACTTTGTAAGGATGTTTGATACTCCTTCACGCAAAACCTACTGAATGTATTTTAATTAAACTTTACAATAATATAGCTTATATACCCAAATAACATATAGGCTGTTTTAAAGATGTACCACGCTAGCAAAGTCGCGGGCAGAAGCTAGTTAGAAATAGTAGTAACAGGACTAAACGACACTGTTACAAGCGATGCGCACGCGCCGTATAGTTTTTAGTAGGGCGTAACTTTATTTAAGGTTTTGTAAATATTTTTGGTCAAAATATAATATGAAAAAAAAACTATTACAAATGATTTAATTAACGGTTCTGTACAAACAGTTTTCAGGTTCCGTATATACTAAAAATATAGTAATATATGATATAGATATGATACAAATAAAAGCCATAAGTAAAATTGGACACTTTTCTTCAGAACATTACCAGAGGCCATTACATGGCTGGTGTAAACACATATCCCGACATTGGTTCAAATAAACCTCAACGAGGGAAGTGAACGCCAAAACAAACAAAATAATTCTGAATCACGTGTAATTCACAGGGCAATGAACTGGTTAATCATCGTTGTAGGAAGTTAGGAATATGTTATTATATTTTGGGACAATGATTCCCAAAGAGTTCAGCAGACCTCTTGCATTTTTTCTTAAAGCCAGACCCCAGATCCCAGACCCCAGTCAGATGTAATGACATTGCTCAGTTATTGGATAATCTATGATTATTCAAATAATAAACCAATTTAATCTTAGTAATTTGATCAAATTATGCGGTAAATGTACAACATCAAATAAATAGGATCAACACGTTTTAAATTTTTCTTGACAACCTAAAAGCAGAAACTAACGTAGGTAGTTCTCATGTCTTGGTAAACCCCCAATTCTATTTTCTGGGTGTTAATATCCAATATTTAAGTATACATTTGTAATACCACTGTTGTTTCTGATATCCGTAACACAAGTGCTTAAGCTACTTACCTCGGAGTCAGATCAATGTATGTGATGTAGTCGGATATTTATTTATTTATACTTTTATAGACCCATGATACGTTAACAAAACCCCAGGGGTGATATAGACAATACTTTGGGAACCATTGTTTTAAGAAGTTAAACTTATCTGTGATAGTATAGGGCTGCACTCCCACTAAAGCCTTATGTGTGAGATAGCTAGAGAGTACTATTATGTTTTTCAATAATTTCCCTCGTGTCGTGATTTTAGAGAATTTTCATATACAAATATATCCAAGGCCACATATTCCGTAGATATGTGTATATAGTATCTATGGATGAGAATTCGAAATGCATGCAAACGATGTACGTATGAGAATTTACGAGAGACATACATAGTTATATGTGTGCAAAAAAGATTTTTCGAGTTACGCTTGCAAAGACTGAAAATATTTTTGACTAAAAAAGAAGGTAGTGTGTATGTGTGAAGTAAGCTAGTAAATGATAAGTAACATAGCATCGTAATAAATCTTAAATCGCTTCTTTACTTCCTTGGATTACGCACCTACTTCGCGCAATATTAGTCCTGCGAAATTTCGTGTAAGTTGAAGAGGCGAGTGAGGTGTGTAAGGATCGTGACATATGGCGTTCGGTTCTCTCTGCCTACCCCGCTGGAGAAGTGGCGTGAAGTTTAGATAGTTAGTTAGTTAGTTTTTTTACGTTACAGCAACTGTTGTAATATCTACTAACTAGATATTCTGATGTAATAATATAATAGATGGGGAGTTTGGAAGATTGTAATAATAATTAACTGATTAATTACGCTTTTGATCGCAACTTTGACACTGTAGTGGAAAGGAGCAGTAAACTCTTTTAATTACATACAATTGTTTTATTTAATAGCTTCGCTTGCACGATCTTTATCCCCGTACTCGATATACCATTAGTCGCATTCTACGACATCCTAAGCAAGATACACAATAAGTATCTACCATAAATGAAATAAAATGAAATGAAATGAAATAATATTTATTTATATAAATTTGATTCCCTGATATGGGAACTGCCATTTTGTTTTCTGATTAAATGTGTGTCCATTAAATCAGAAAACAAAATGGTAGCTTCAGTGAATTTCTCATCTACTTCTTTACCTTCGCTTGATAACCCTAAGGCGACCAGTGATTTTTTGAGGTACCCCACTCCAGTCGGTCAATTACGGAGATTACTCTTAGATTGGCCGTTGACCGATTTAAACGAGTGCGGGATCAATCGGCTTTTCAATTTCCACCCGTTTCTGGGTTCCGTTTGCGGCCTTGCACCGCAATTACGGTGCTGGAGACCATTAGCATTTAAATGTGCTAGTCTGCGCGGGCGGATTCGTTTGTGTAAGATTCAGTAAAAAAATAAAAAGTTGTGATTAAGACGACGAGCTTGTCACTATATCTTTTTCATATTGTTCCAAAATAAATAAGCAATTACCAGGTTTATCACGCCATTCTAGATTATCACATGGGCATTTTTTTATTCTAAAAATGTATGTACAATTTTCAAAATAATTGTGAAAAGTTTTATAAAACTTTTATTTTTCCATACAAACATATCAACCATCACGACTGCAGTTCCCGACGGTGTAAGCAGAGCCCAAGTCCTCATCCTTAAACCACATTTAGCCAAAAATAAGATTGAGTTGAGTGAGATGGAAATATTGTGACTAGCACATCGCATTTATATTAAGATCACAAATGTAACCCCCAATACATCGCCTTTTACAATAAGCTAGGTATTTAGGGGTTTAACTGGTTGGTCTTAATGAAATCCTATTTGAGGAGCAACTGACTTTCATAGGCTCGCCACAGACCTTATATAGCTCCGTGGGCGTATTCTATCGTTCTATGTTTAAATTTAAATTTAACGTTAATAATAAATAAATAGTTTAAATTACGTTCGATAAATATTTAAATTGTATTTTGAATTTAGTGTATTTATTCCTTTGTACACTAATAAAAAGAGTTTCTATTGCCGAAGAGTTATCACTCATTAATTTGAAGGTTGGTTTGTTGTAAACACTGGGAAAGGAACATTATTTGTGCGTCACAGACAAACTTGAAACAATCTTTACTTTATTTTTATTTTAAGTGTTATATGTATATTTAAAACCTTTTAAAGGGTTAAGGTGTTTATAAGCCCGCAGCTCAAACCTTTAGTTAGACAACGCGGTGTACTCCAAACAGTTTACGCTAAACTTCGCCTCCTGAGGTCAAACTTACCTTGTTCGCGGATTTTCCAATCCGTGAACTTTGCTCAACCATCAATAGTTTACGAGGGTATTATCGGACATGATGAGCGCATGTATCCTGCCCGGTACAGCCGTCTGAAAATAGATTTAAGTTCGAAAAGTTGATCAGTGTGGTTTTCTGTTTATATTGACTATTTTTAAGTGCATTTTTGAAGCCTATATAAATAAGAGATTTTGAATTTGAATTTGAATTCAAATGGTTTTATTTTGGCAAGGACGGTTGTTAGATTTCAAAGTATAACAACATACTAACTAAACTTAGCTGGGAAGGCAGAGATAACCGAACGCTATAAGGCGCGATCCTTACACACCTCACTCGCCTGTTCAACATTCATGATCCTTTACATACAAGCTCTATAACATACTAATACATTTTATTATATATTATAAGTACATATAACAACAAACTAATACATCATTAGTATTATAAATAAATATATTATTACATTTACTCACGCAGGTAGCAAGCCCTACAGCTACTTTTAATAGCCAAAATGCCAATGCTAACCCATTTTATTTTGAGAGATGAAGAAGAATGTGAGAAGTGACAAGTGGCTAGCTTGTCTCCCACACAATCACATGCCCAATATCCGATATTACACCATTTACGACATGGATGAACACAGTTAACAGATTATTTTTATTATTTTGTTGCGAAATGTCTGCGAGGTTTATTTCTGTAAATGTCGTATAGTATATTTATTTCTTATAATATAAATAAGACAAAAGTTTCAATTCAACAGAAATGTTGCCTGAACAAAGTCGGACAAAGGAGAGCTAGAAGGAAATTATTTTGATAAAAATAAAAAAATTAAGACAGCAACTAACAGCCTTATAAATTATACTTTTTTTATGTCGGATTAAATAAGTAGGATGTATCCTTCTTGTGAACTTTTAAACGGTTTAAATTTTTTTCATTAAAAGTGTTCTATTTCGGCATTATGATTATTATTTACGAATCATTATTATTTTAAATGCTCTCCGATCTTTTCATCTTTTTACGAATACTGAATTATTATTTTATTTATATAAGACCTTGTTTTATAAGGATCTTTCTATTTTGATACGAGTGTAGGACGCACCAGTTCAATGGTATTTAGAAAAAATCTTTTAAAAAAACAAGTGGGCGCAGATTTTATAATGGGCTATTAGCGACATGGGCGGATCCATGGGGGTGATGAAACCCCGATAGGCAAACAAAATATATTTATGTTGTTATTGTAAGAATGAGAGTCGGTCTGAAGGACAGCGTCGGAGTCAAGGTAAGTCCGGTGGTTCGGACGTATGAAAAGAATGGATGACAAAAGATTGACTAAATAGATATACAATGCGAAAGTGGAAGGATGTAGGAGCCTTGGAAGGCCCAGGCTTACCTACCACGATCGTGTATTAACAGAAGATGACGTTAGGAGTCATAAAAACCGTAGAGCTTGTATGAAAAGGATTATGAATGTTGAAGAGGCGAGTGCGGTGTGTAAGGATCGTGCCATATGGCGTTTGGTTCTCTCTGCCTACCCCGCTAGGGAAGTGGCGTGAAGTTTAGTTAGTTAGTTAGATTGTTCCTTTCAGAAGCATTAAGTATTACGCGATAGGTACCATAGAGCATTGAGCTTTTTGAGATGGAACATGAAAAAATAGTGAAAAGTGGCTGCCTTGACGTTTATGAACCTAAAACCCAATATACCTACCATTAGTCGCCTATTATGGCATGCTAGGTAAGGGAAACAGTCAGCATTTTATTAAGTTCCATACCAATATGAGACAGCAAGCTGTTGTTTTGACATTACGAACAAGAAAAAAAAAGTAATACTTTATTTGACACACAATAACAAAAAGTAATACTTTATTTGACACACAATAACAAAAAGTAATACTTTATTTGACACACAATAACAAAAAGTAATACTTTATTTGACACACAATAACAAAAAGTAATACTTTATTTGACACACAATAACAAAAAGTAATACTTTATTTGACACACAATAACAAAAAGTAATACTTTATTTGACACACAATAACAAAAAGTAATACTTTATTTGACACACAATAACAAAAAGTAATACTTTATTTGACACACAATAACAAAAAGCAATTACAAGACAAACAAAAACAGATAATCCAAGGTGTATGCCAAAAGGGCTCAGCTCAAGTCGCGAGCTACTTGAAGGCAGATCACGACGCTGGTTTTCAGAGGGTGCCCAAAGCGCTACACTACAATTTTATTTATCTATAGTTACTTAAACATGTTTCCTCGCGATTTTTCCAAACCAACGATTTCTAGGTATATAACACTAGCTTCTGCCCGCGGCTTCGCTCGCATGGTACATCGATAAAACATAGCCTATATTATTATGTTATTCGGGTGTATGAGCTATATTATTCTAAAGTTACATTAAAATCCATTCAGTAGTTTTATTGTGAAAGAGTAACAAACATCCATACATACATACAAACTTTCGCATTTATAATATTAGTAGGATTTAAATAAGATTAAAAAAACAGAGATACAAGCCCAAGGTTTGAAAAAATACCCCTCATTGATAAGGCATATATTCTAACGACTGATTTACCACCGCTCTACGCACAAGACTCTTCGTAAATATATATTTCACCATAGTGTTATATATTATTAATCCTAATGGATAACAGGCATCCTAATTGCCGCATACAAACTCAGACTCGTTAAAAATGTACGCGAACGTCCCTTTACTATTTACTTGCCCTGTTTTTAGACTAGGAGGTGCAGCTGACTTGGCTGTGTAAAAAAATAGCCAAAAAAAGTTTTATATTAATATGAATATACATGTTGTCTCGAATGTTATTACCATCATTCAATGTCAAGGAAGTTGTCATGGTGATTGTCACAGTAACTTTATGTACAAACGTCATTCGATTCTATTTATGATTATACATACCTACATAACATCACGCCCATAATCCCCGAAGGGGTGGTAGGGTCAAAGGGGCAGCTGGTCCCTTTAAGCACATACAGTGGGCTGGGTTAGTTACAAAATTGTAAAAAAGTAGTGACAAGTGGCTTGCTTGTCACCTACCCAATCACACACCGAAACTCCTTAGACCATTAGTCGCGTTTTAAGACATGCTAGGCAAGAAACACAGTTGTCACATTCTCTTTAAGTCCAAGACCAACATGGGACATGGACATTCGATAATACGGCGAATATTTACAAATGTAGGTGAAGTATATTTTATTTTACATTTTTTTTAATTAGATGTAGTTGTCTAAAAACCAGTTTACTAAGCTTAAGAAATCAGAACTAGTAATTTATCATGTTTGTGACCAGTAACACGATCAAACGAACGACAAAATATACGAAACCACACTAATAAGCTACTCCCATTCTGTGAACGGATTTATGCTGTGATCACCTGTACTATACTAACTAAGTAACCAAACGTAAATTTAGTTCAGTTAATAAATAAGAGATACGGCCATTAAACGTGTTAATAATGATTTCAGAAATCGAATGTGCAAGCATTTTATTGATAAAATATATTATTTTTGACAGGCCCGTTGGTCGAGTGGTCAGAGACCCTGGCCACGAAGTTAAGCTAAAGGTCGCGAGCTCGAATCCCGCTAGGGGCAAATTTTTCGTGTGATGAACATGGACATTTTTACTCGAGTCATGGATGTTTATAAACATATTTAAATATGTCTATCCGTTCACCTAGTATCCATAGCACAAGCATAAGCTTAGTTTGGAATAGGGAAACATGTGTGTTAGTCGGGAGAATTTATTTATTTAATTTACCCCAAAACTTTTCAAAACAAAAAAAAATGTCTTGTACGAGTATATTAATTAATATGAAACAAATTCCTAGAAGCCTAGGTGTGCAGCCGAAAGCATGTCATGTTTGAAAACAATTGTTCGCTTAATAAATCTTTATAATATTAGAATAGATTTCATCAATCGTATGTTAAACTCCTAAATACATTCCACTTCATTTCTAATTATAGCTCAAGATACCTCTCGAATCGAGATAATATTCGCGTATTGTGGGATGTTCTTTGTCCCTAAGAGGGGGAGGAACAATCACCTCTCGAGCTGTTGAAGCGATTTAACACGCGGTAATATCCAACATGCATCGTAGATCTGATTGTTCCGTTGTGTAAGTACTTAAGGTTTTGAAGTGAGTACTTGAGTAAAACATTATTAACATTATCTTATTACTAAAATTCAGTCGAGAATCTGCTGAAGGAAATAAATACTAAAAGAACGAAGTTTTGGTTAATTTGATTTAAATAAAAGAGTCCCGCTGACCCTCTCTGGATATGGAGTCCATACCCATCCATACTATGGACTTTTTCATACTATGGGTGACCCATCCATACTATGGGTTTTCCACGGCTCCTACATCCTTCCACTTTCGCATTGTATATCTTTTTAGTCAATCTTTCGTCATTCATTGTATCCTCATGTCCTAACCACCGAAGCATGCCTCTTCTTACCTTGACTCCGACGCTGTCCTTCAGACCGACTCTTTTTCTTACATCATCATTCCGAACGCAGTTTGTGAGCAATACACCGCAGATTTTCCGCAGCGCACGCATCTCGACGGCGTTTATTCTACTTTCATGCTCTTTCTGCCATACCCAACTCTCGCTTTCATATTAAGTTAGCGTAGGAATCAGCACCGCATTGTGTATAGCAAGCTGGACCTTCTGGCTTAAAACTTTACTGCCTAGAAGTTTTTCTAACGCTTCATTCACCATATTCCCTGCATTTACTCTTATTTGTATTATATATTTTTAATGGTCAGTTCAGAGAATAATTAACCGACTTATATAGCATAAAGTCACCAATTTGCGAATTTTCATACGGTATTTTACTAAGGAAACAGGCGATAACATTTTACAATCATCCGGATTGTGATTTATTCGATTGTTATCTTATATATGACTGTAAAAAAATCAGCCCTTTAATAAGTAAGCTGTTTTTCTTTTAGAACAATCTTCCAATATAGGTAGAAAAAATCTTGTGAGTTTAGCAAATCCAAATCATTTACCACTCAGTCCGTTACCAAGGACGTATTAAATTAAATAAAGAGAGAATATTATTATTTAATTCAAAAGCTGAGCGTGAAAGATACAGCACTTACGTAATGGACGACTCTAGTTTCACAGCGGGTAAAAAACTTGTTTAAAAAGAAATTACACAGAGTTGGCAAATATAACATTTTCATTTTAGATAAAACCTATTTTTTATACCTACTGTAAACTTAGATACTGTTAAGTAAAATTAAGAAAATATGTTTTTCTATAAGTTCGATCTGGGAAATAATATCGTAGTTCTACGATATCATTTCCGAGAATCGAACTACTAGAAAAACATTCCCAACTTATGTGCAGGATACATGATTTTCTTAAGATTTTATATGAGCCATGGACAGACAGGCAAAACGACATGGTGATATTATTTAAATAAGCATAAATAATATAATTCTGTTGTTTTTAGTATATTTTCAATAAAATAACACGTATATCAAAATAAAATACCCCATTATATTTCTAAATATAATGGGGTATTTTTAAAATCCCCTAATATTTATACATACATAATTTCACGTATACTACATACTTTTTTCCATAGGGGTAGGCTGCCTAATAATGTATCCTGCACATAAGTTGGGAATTATTTATTTTACTTGACTCGGAATAAATGAATGGATTATCGTTGAACTTATCATTTAAAAATATATCTTGCAAATATTAAGAAACCGTTTTTCAGTTAAAGAATTAGACATTGTGATTTAAAATGCTTTTTATTCAATTTTAAAACATTCACGAAAATTTGGCAAATCAAAAGAAAAATTACTAAGGCCTTACATTTTATGCTAGTTCAACATTTTAAAAGTGATTAATTTAAAGTAATCAGTCCTGTTCAAAATTTAACCGCCTCCTAGAAAAATATTCTACTTCGCATTTTAAAAGTTCCCAGTAAAATATGTATAATGTTTAACATGCATGAGGTAGCCTGCTACGAGTATAGTGCGCAGAAGACGAACGATGTAAATAATTGTGTACCTTATCATTTTAAACTAAGACTCATAATAACTTGGCATGTTGTTTTCTTGAGAGGAGCTTTGTACCCGTATTGATAAGACTACTGTATAATCCAAACGATTTTTCATACTAAGTAGCGGAATATGAATATTTTTAATGTATTGCATACTTTGTTGAAGCATCTATATGAATATTTCTTTTTTTTATGTTTTGGTTATCGAAACGAATGAAATGCATTTTATATATTCCGATACAATACGTTTCAAGTATATCCCCTTTTTAATCGGAGTCCTTTTGGACCGTGATCCTTTATTTAGCTATTATGATAATCAATAATAATAAATAAATTATAAATATCAGACTACATCACATACATTGATCTGACTCCTAGGTAAGTACCTATCTTAAGCACTTGTATTACGGATATCAGAATCAATAGTGGTATTACAAATAAATACTTAAATATGGGATATTAACACCCAGACACAGAACAAACACAAGTATTCATCACACGAATGTTTGTCCTGGGTGGGGATCGAACCCACAACTCATGGCGCATGGGGCAGGGTCACTACCGCATGAGCCATTGAGCTTGTCAAATATAATTATTTCATTAAATTACGTATTCCTTACATTACTATTGGATCAAGATTCGCATCGCATTCATGGATATTTGAAGGTTAACTCCCAAAATTTCCCCTCGCCGCCAAACTAAAGATTCACATTTAATTATAAACAACACACAGTCGAATTGAGATCTTTTTAAGCGCTTAAAAAGTAAGTTTTTCTTTATTAACATTGTGAATTTTAAAATGATTCAAAACCAGGTCAATTGCATGAAGATATATTATGACTTTCAAATGAATTATGAATATTAAATGGAGAACTGGCTCGATGGCGCATTCGGTAGTGACCCTGCCCCATGCGCCAAGAGTTGTGGGTTCAATCCCCACCCAAGACAAACATTCGTATGATGAATACTTGTGTTTGTTCTGTGTCTGGGTGTTAATATCCAATATTTAAGTATATATTTGTAATACCACTGTTGATTCTGATATCTGTAACACAAGTGCTTAAACTACTTACCTCGGAATCAGATCAATGTATGTGATGTCGTGGGATATTTATATTTATTTATTTATATTATATTTATTAATATTAAATACATATTAGTACAGTAGAGTAACTACTCTACATATTTTCTTTACTTAATATTATTAGCATAACTTGAGACGCAAGAGCCATGCGTCAAACACGGAACAGGTGGCCCGTAGTACCTACTTAGAGAAATCTGTGCGAAGACTATAATTTTCCCTCTAAGCAAAATTTTCAAGCAGCATTTAATGGTTTAAAATGTCTTACTTTGTCCATAAAGGAAACTGTAGAAGTTATTTATAGAAATTTGTGGAACGCGGAATAATGTTTTAAATAGGTATCTATTCTTTTAAGAAAGTTCCAATTATGTTGGATGATGATTAGATGGACTCTATGTTTGTCCGTAATCTATCTCATTCCCATGTTGATGCTTATGGGTCATTATAGTACCTAATTAAAGTTAATATATTTCGAAAGAATTGCGAAGTCCGAGTAGCTTAAGGCTAGATATAATTAATGCAAAATTTTTATTTAATATTATTAAATATAATTGATGCAAAGATTAATTATATCTATTTCATTTGTTTTTCTAAGTATCTATTATTTATGAGAACTCTTTATTTGTAGTGAGATAATAAACGTTATTTATTAATATTATTATTATTATATCTAGCCTTAAATAAAAGATACAGAAATCGTATTTCGATACATCAATACGTATCTACATACAATAGCTTTCTATAGTTTGTTTTACATACATTTTACGTGCATGTAACCTACTAAATATTTTATGTATTTAGAACATTGACCAATGAGACGTTCGGTCTACTCGACCACTACCAATTTTAAAATGGCTCATGGTCGAGTGGCCATACTCGATCATGGTCATGGTGATCATGATCATGGTCGAGTGTGTATTTGTTGACCTAACCGCTACAATTTTTGAAGAATGGGCTTCTTGGCCAGTGATCGAGATTATTATGGTCCAGTTGCCACTTAAGCCGATCCTTACACATCTCACTTACTTTTCAACATAGGTACATAATCATTTTCATAAAAGCTCTACGGTTTTTATGGCTCCGAAAATCACTATTTTTAATATTCAAACTGAATCCATTTTTCACCGAAGTCTTTCGACTTAAAGATGCCCTGATGCCCTGTTTGAAGGATTAATTTATTTTTAGCAGTACTCTTCGCCAGTGTACCCTGCGTGACCCCATCATTCTGACCTCGTTTTCGTAATTGCGAATCCCCATGGAGGTGGGTGGAACGAAAAATCTTTAAGCACACGACAGCTTCGCATTTTCTCAAAATCAAAGTTCCTTTTTAAAAAATGTGCACATTACTATCTGATCTTATAGTGTCAATCACATGAGACCATACCATTAATCCTTTCGTAAGGATTTATACACACAGTCACATTGTGCGGTATAAAAATAATACAGAAATATTTATGAAAATCTATGTATATTTTTTCGGTCACGTGCATTCAAAACTATATCTGCAAGACTACTCGCAACCGTGGCTCCACTCGTGCAGGATCCAATCTAAATTAAGAATCTTTTAAAAATTATAAAAACTTGTCTTTGCGAATAATATAATAACAGTAAATTTATTTGCGTCTGAAACATTCGTAAATCATCAATTATGACATTTTGTTTTCGGAAAAAACAGGTCAGCACTTTTAAAATGCATGAAAATATAATATATAGCTGCCTATATGGACATAAATAAATCTTAAACAAACAAGTCAAAACGGCCTCGAGACACGCTAAAAACCTTGATAATGTAGGGATTCGGAAGATTCGTCAATGAATTTGTTTAACAAATTAGTTTGACTTCGATACAACATGGCTTCGCATGTTCGATCAACGTGCAACTTCGTAATGTACACAAGCGTAATAAAGGTGAAATTGCTAATATAAAGGTATATTTCATCATAAACATTGTTTTCTTCGAGACAGCTAACTACTCCAATTATATATTTTCAATAGAATAATCTTTTCATCATTGCAAACTATACAGTTAACCCATTAATATTCGAAAACAACAATTAAAGAGCAGAATTAACTATGAATTAAATAGCTTAAGTTATTCAGACCAGCCCGCCTACCCTCTCTAGCCTAAAACAAACTTTATACTATTCTACTCCATATATTAAAAAGAGTTACTTAAACAATTAAACATCTATAATTCGAGCAAAATTAGTCATGTTCACACAAATATTGACCTCTAATTGGTGTCGAATTTCATAGTCTTTAGTTTCTTAGTTTCATAAATCAGTAGACCAAGCTACCTCTCAAACCACACTTCGCCTCAACTACATCGGTGAAACGGCTTTCGAAACAACGTAGGAAACTCCTAAACTAGGTACTACCTCTATCAGGTTCCAAACTCGCAGGTTTTAATTTCTTGGTTTCTTCAACCAATAGACCATGCTGCCTTTCAAACCACTTCACCTGTCGAACTACTATTGATACGCCATTGTGGACTAAGCCTTAGGGTGCGTAAACGAAAACTGGCACCCGTGAAGATAGCTTTGATTCCTTATTCACCGCTCGTATTGCCGGTCACGTCGTGGCGCCGCATCCTACGCCAAACACTGCTTAATAGCCGGAACTTTTTATTTTACGGTTTCAATAGCTACGAGGTACATTGACACCTTTTCAGTCAAGTTTTTTAATGTTAATGACATAGAATCTGGAAAATTTGTTTATAGAGATTAAAGATTAAGCGGATTATTGCTCCCCTTAGGAGGTTACAGGCGAGATGACAGGTTGACCTACATAGGCACCTGTTCAGTCAAGTTCCTTAATGTTAATAACATCTAATTTGGAAAATTTGTTTGGACTTCTCCTTATGAGATTGCAGGCGTGATGATAATTATTTATGTAAAATTATTTACATTGGGACTTTACGCTTTATAACATTTGCAAATTAATAATATCTTATTTGCCTATACTACTCATAATATAATAAGATACAAGAGCCTTGTCTCAATAAGTAGACGATTAAATATAATACTATTCTAATTACCCGCCCGCACTCAGACTGTATTAAAAGTATAAATAGACAAATATTTCAAATAAAATGCCTGAATCAGAATTAATAACATTCGTTTAATAAAATCTTATCACGTAAAATATTTAGGGCTTCTGGAAAATTAAGAGCATCGAAAAATTTAACATTTTCTTAGGGCAATTTCATAAACATTTTATTAAGTTCACAAATGACAAAGAAATCAACTAACTTAGGGCTGTTTTTTCAACAGCAGGGTAAAAACAAAAGTCCAAATAATACAGATACGGACGACTTAAAGATGTTAAAATACGTTTTTGTAATACACCAAGTATTACAAAAAAGTTATATACAGAAAAAGTAAAACTAAAATTGTGTTCCAAAAAATATAGTGTAAACAAATGAAGAGAAAGAAAAGAAAAAATTAAGCCATGTCGATTTAAATAATATTTGAAATAATAACTAAACAAATCTCATCTACAAACTTGCAAGTACGCACATATTCTTCTGCACTAACATCTTGATGCGATTATTACTTTCATACGTTGCAAATTGCATTCATGAAAATTCATGTATTATAAACCTCTATATTAGCTCTGCGCACTGAAGGCCATTTTAGACCGCAATTAATACAACTTAGCGTAACGTAGCAACCTAAGTTTTAAGCAAGAAGTAAGTGCTGTAACTAAGGAAGTTTCAAGCCTTGGAACAAACTTCGTAACACTTATTACAAGATTAAGAAGTGTCTGGTAGTGATAAACTTCTACACCAAAATATCGGTATGTAAGTGGTATCGATACTATATATTACTGTTATTATTTTTACAGTCGATTATATAACATTAAATAAAAAATAAATTCTTAATTTCAGTCAACAATTCAGTCCAGAGAATGAAAAGTGACAAAGAAAGACAAAAAAAGAAATAATATAAATATGTTAGTCTGAATTACGTTCGAACATTTAGTATCAACCAACAATGTTACAAACGAATATTTAAGGATGACAACACCAATCATTTGACATACTTATAAAATCTGTCAAAATGCAATACTTCCATAGATTAATGGTTTCGTATGCTCAAATGACTAACAATGTTTCTAAATAAATTTAAAAATTACAATGCACGAATGATTGAATTTCTTACGTTATGTGTATATTAAAGCAAATCATGTATTGTAATTATTTGTGTGTATGTTCATAATCTGTTTTTCGCTTGTCACCTGAGATGGCAACACAAATATCTCACAAAAGCTAACAATATGAATGAGGAAACCTGAATTTCAACTTTAATTCATCTTTATTATTCTCCGTACTCTTGTTCTTTGAATAATAAAAACAGCCAGTGCACGAATATCCGTCTGTTTCTCGGAATTTTCACATGAATTATTCTATTCACGATGAATATTTCAGGGAATTCTACATTTGCAGGTCCGAACTTAAATATTTGTATTAAAATCTCGGCCAAGTAAGAGTTGAACTAAAGGACAAATTAATTTAGCATGGGGCCCCTTTAATATATATTTATCTTGTTTATTGTTAAAATAGCAAGAGAAATAGAAATTATGAATCTGTAATTTCGGAAAAAAATATAATTCACAATGATAAGAATAAGAAAACTGGCGCCCAACGTGGGGTAAAAATATTACTGCTACAATAGTGGAAATGGGATAAACTCCCTATTATAGGATTTTATAGAGCTAGGATACCTATTTCTAACAGTCTTATTATTTATTGGCTTCCCCCGACGGAACTCGGAATGTTCCCAATATTTTACGTTGATTTATTTTATACGCTTGTTTCCTAAGAGCAGGCAGACTGTTTTCGTTTTGCACAAAATCAAAAAACTGAGTGTCTTATCTAGATTGCTATGAATTTATTATATATAACAGTGACACAAGGTATAAATAATAGATGCAGGCATAAATGCCGGCTAACAAAAATTTTATGGGAACTCCACTTAAATTTTTTTATATTAAATTTAGCTTGTTCCTCCATACAAACTTCGAACCCTGTTATTTAGGAAAATTCTTAGCGAATGCCTACGTTCTAATATCTATCTGCGTGCCAAATGGAATGATAATAGTGTTATTCTGTCAAAAGTTGTTTTGCTTTTTTTGTCCTTTCTTAAAATTCAACGCCTTATTATATTAGAACAAAACACACAACTGTGTTTATTAGTGCTCTAAATTGCCGATAGATATCATTAACAGAGAGCTAGTTAGCTCAACAAGATTTCTTAATTATATTAACGGCCGCTTAAAAGTAAGTACTACTCTTCTTGAGAAATTTACCGATTTCATTTGGTTTAAAAATAAGATTGTTAGATTTCTTTTCATTTAGAAATCTTGTTTGATATTAATACAATACGAAAGGAACCATGTCTATTTGTCTGTTACATTACACGCTAAAACTATTTGAGCCGTTGCGATGAAATTTTGACGTCTTTGTGATGTTTTCTGAGGAGTAGATACGTGGTCTGAATATGATAGGAGACTATTTTGGTTTTTCTGAAATAACAAATGTACGATTGCACATAAATATACCTGTATTTTTTTATCGCTCCTTTACATAAGCTCTGAGGATTAACCGTGCGATCTAACATCTGCTAAGCCGTGTACGGCACTGAAAAATAATACTACATCAATATCAGATGGCATCTAAGTGCCAGCACGTGCAGTATCACTGCTAAAAATAACACAAAATTTGCTTTCAAACTCTTTGGAGCACGCATAAATGATGCACCTAACTGGAGAAAATGATGGTGACATCGGAATTTTTAATCGATGACATTTTCTGGTCCATTTAGTATCTCATCAGAGATCTAGTATCTCATAGTAAGGACACGACTCTCATGCGAAAATTTGGTTCAGAGCTGGACATATACAAGGTTATTTTTAGGGTATGCGTAACGTTACCAATCAGCTGATCATCTTTTGTATGGAGAGTAAAAAAAATTTTTGCTCATTTTCTAAAACCCTTTAAATTTGTTCCTGAGTGGAACGGAACCTGAGTGGTTTCGCATAATATAAAATAACCTTGTGTAATATAAATAAATAATCATTAACTTTTATCTGAGATTGTCTAAGTTTGTGTAAAAAAAATATTTTTTCAACTTTTTTGTATTTTGCAGAACCTTCTGCAAAGTACAAAAAAATTGGATGAATTCGATACAGTCGTTTTCAACTTAGGAAATGACCAAGGGAAATCGGAATTCATTTAATGTGCAAATTAGCAGAACGGACATAGCAACGTAGTATCCTTCAGAATATTCAGGAATTTCATGGCCACATTTCGCTAGTTGTAAAGTTCAAATTACAATTGAGTTAGCAAATAAGTGATCCCTTGATTACGCGATACCCGGTGAGGTCGAGGAAGCGAAGTTTGCCAACGAGTTTGGCTCAATGATAGTGTTGGTTTAGGAAGCGTTCGGCTCTGATTCATGCTGTCCAATCAACTCACCCATTGCACCTATGTGTTTTTGGGATATGGTTGGTGCTTTGTGAAAGCCTTTGAATATTAGACCGTTAAGCGGTCCTCTTTACCGACGGGTGTGGGTTCAAGCGCCGGCACGTACCTCTGGATTTTTCAAATCTATGTACGTATTTATACTACTAGCTCAGCGGTGAGGAAAAACATCGTGATGAAACATGCATATTTTATCAACTATGGATGTGTAGCTAAACTTAATCCAGAATTATCTGGTTCCCCTATCCAAGGGTTACAGAGGTCAGATCGACAGTCGCTTTAATGTAATAACCAGAT
Organism: Glyphodes perspectalis; assembly: GCA_951394215.1. Taxonomy (NCBI): domain Eukaryota; kingdom Metazoa; phylum Arthropoda; class Insecta; order Lepidoptera; family Crambidae; genus Glyphodes; species Glyphodes perspectalis. The sequence continues at coordinate 13,833,808 of OX596205.1, read as the reverse complement.
TCGCTAAATCCTAGATCACGGTCTAAGCGGAACCCGCCTAAGCACGGGACGTAACTCTAGGGAGAATATTGAATGTTGAATTGAATATTGAAATTAGCACCATAACACGTATTTATACTATAGTAGTCGACGGTGAGGGCAATTATGAGGAAATGAAAACCTATGAATATGTTACAATAACCATATTTGTCTGGATTAAAAAAAAGGGTTGTAAAGGGAAGATGGCAATAGCTTTAATGGGTATATAAAACTAGACTTGTTAAATCTAGGACTATGGTTTAAGCGGGAATCGGTTAATACTATTTAGTCATTACATTAGAGGAATGTGATATTAGGTACATAAGTTATCTGTTTAGTGTCCCTTAAAAGAATATTTCCGATCGTTTTATAAAACTAACATATTCGTAGGGTTGGCTTACTAAAAACCCTGCACAGCAATAGCTAATACATTTTAGCCGGACATATTTTAAATTCACTTATCTGATTTTTTATGACATGATTTACTTCGATTTTATGATTTAAGTACTAAAAGATCACCGCATTTTGCAGTTTCAATTTTAGTATTTGCAGGCACTGAGCTACATTAAAACAAAGAATGTATGTATTTGACTCAACAAAATCGTAATGGTCATAATTCACGAGATATTCGAGCTAGTTAAGCGGAAAAATCCTAGAAATAAGAGTATATTATTTTACTTGGCTCGCACTGTGCAGTTCAGTTTGTTGATGGATATTTTACTCATATACCGCTACAATGCTACTTCTAATACACCAACAGAATTGTAGCTCTCCAAAATTCTGTTCTATAAACATTAACAGCTAAAATTAACAAGGAAAGCTAAGAAAAAGAAGAGTGGGCTGCCTGGACAAAATTAACATCAGTACTACTAGCGACAGCCCTAGCAGTAAGTACCAAAGTAGGTTAAGCTTTGTGTCCATTATGTGTAGGGTGCCAATGTTATTTTATATTGACCTTTATTTTAAGAGGAGCGAAGGTCAACCGCTTACACGCTACACTGAAATATGATAAAGGTTGACATTATTATAACTCAACGTCGAAGTCGAAGAGCGTACGACTTGTCTATTGAGCCAAAGTTGAAATGTGGTTTCAAATGTAGACAGATCAGATTCTGCTTTAGAACTTTGAACTAAATGTAATACACTAAGCGTAGCCAATTATTATCTTTATTAAGGCGTTCTAAATGCATTATACGCTAATATAAATAAAACAAAAACTTAAATATTTTCCCTTTTGTCCCATGTTGGTCTGGGACTTAAAAATAATGTGCCAACTGTGGTTCTTGCCTAGCATGTCGTAAAAGACGACTAATATCTTGGGTTTTGAGTATGTGATTGTGTACTTGTTTTTTTTATTTACAATTTTCTATTTAACCCAGCCCAGTTTTGTTTTTGGCTACCTACCCCTTCGGGGATTATAGGTGTGATATTCTGTTGTTTTAAACTATCTTTGCGCCATTTCCCTAGCGGGGTAGGCAAAAAGATACATATTAACCTGTGGTAACATTTGTATGGAAGTCAAACCTACGTTCTTGGCGCATGGGACAGGGTCACTACTGAATGCGCTATTGAACCAGTCCAAGTACTTTAAAGGAGCCTAGTAACATAGCAGGATATTAATAGACGTTGACACAGCTCTTACAAACTACTTTCGACTGGCTCGATGGCGCATTCGGTAGTGAGCCTGCCCCATACGCCAAGAGTTGTGGATTCGATCCCCACCCAGGACAAACATTTGTGTGATGAATACTTGTATTTGTTCTGTGTCTTTTTGACGATTTATAAGTGTTTCTTTGAAACCTATATAAATAAAGAATATTTTGACTTTGACTTTGACTTTGTGTCTGGGTGTTAATATCTAATATTTAAGTATATATTTGTAATACCACTGTTGATTCTGATATCTGTAACACAAGTGCTTTAGCTACTTAACTTGAAGTCAGATCAATGTATGTGATGTCGTCGGATATTTATTATTATTTATTATTTACAAACGAAACGTCCGAAATCTGAGTCTAGTCCAGTAGTTAGCTTTATTAATGATTTAATATTCATTCGGAATCAGAAATACCACGTGTTTTCAAAGCTTATTCACGAAACTCCCTAGCTAATGCACTTTATCTGATTGTGTAGTACAATAAGGTAAGTGCATTTACTAACGTTCTAACGTTCTATTACACCACGCAACGTATGCCGTTTGTTGGGAACTCATAAAACAGAACTAGCTGAAACTAGCAGCCAACCGCACACCGCAGTTTGTCGTCCTGTGCTATTCATTTAATGTGTGTTGAGTCTTTACACGACACGGGCTTTTGGCAAATGTTTCCTAAATCATCAATCAAAAAATATGATTATACCACGGACTAGTAAGAAAAGAAGTACTCCACGCTGTCATACTATAGCGTGAAGCCACGTTCATGCATGTGTGAGTGAGATACTTATGGATAACAGATAACAGATATCAGATATCTGTCAATTGGAGCACTTATTATGTCAATGTGTGACGTATGTTGCGTGTCAAGTGGAGCACCAACGGTGCTACAACGGAGCTACAACGTCTAGTTAGTGGCGCGGAGTCCTTCTTTTTTTACTAGTCTAGATTATACCTACGTATTATGTATTGAATGCATTACTTAGATTATGAAAAAATATTAAATTATTGCTTTATAAAATACATGCTAAATAACGAAGATACAACACGTCACACATATAAATGCAAAAATTTCAAAGTCTTAATGGTATCGGGCGAAATTTTTGACGCGCTATATCTTGGTGATTTTCTTTTTACTGGATAAAAGAAAAAAATTGATGATTTTGGCCAGCTTTTGACCCATGGGTCAGCTTGACCAGTGCATGACGAAACTCTGAAAAAAACGACTATAAAAAAGAGGCTTTCAAATAGCTGCGTTTGATTCGATGACTACCCCCGGCTTAAACTCTGAGAACGCCCGTCATCGAAGCAAACATCAGGTGCTTATTACGGTCTTACCCTTAATATTGTCGGCACAGTAAATCCTTCACAAAATCCTAAAAAGATCGAATACGAATAACACTCCCCTGTGTCCCTTCGTAAACACGTATAATGTCCTCCTACCCGATGTCGGTCACGGCGGCCAACCTTAACGAGGATTAGCCAATTGCGCAGAAGGTATTATAGTGCAAAAGTGTGTGCGCAAACGAAGGTGCACTCTCTATTCTTTCACGGAGAGAGGTCAGGCGCAGGACCATCGGCTTAACGTGCTTACCAACATATAAGCTACCTATTCCGTACTTCAAAAATACAAATTATAACAAAAATAAAAACCGACTTCAAAAACCCCCGCAAAAAATGTTTATGAAAAAAACACAAGTAAGAACCTGCTTTAATACCTATATAATTGTCCGAACACTAAAAAGTATAAAATAAATTCTTCCGACTACTTCGATGAAAGTATTAATCTTTAACACGTATTTAAATATTTACAATAATCAGTTAGTTTTGGAGTCGGTGCCAGCCAAACTAAAAGAAAGTAGACACTTTATAACAAATTACCTTACTAGTAACAATTTCATACAAATTTAGTTATGTAAAATATGAATATCTAATAGCCTACTAGGTATTTATTCTGCATCTTCAAAACCTATTTTACCACCCTTCAACAAGAAACAAAAAAAAATAAAACAGTCGAATTGAGAACCTCCTCCTTTTTTTTGAAGTCGGTTAAAAAAAATGTATATTATTGTCAACGGATCAAGTTTTGACATTTGAAGTGACTTAAACTACAAGATATTATTTTTAATAAAGCATGCATTAAGGGATTAAATGCATATTCAGTGTGTAAAATATCATAACGTGTAAAAGCTTGCATTAACAGATGTTCACGTTATTAAAATTTCATTCGCATTGTGGTAGTTCAAATCGCTTTTACTTTAGTTAGTTGTAGTTCTGAAAACCGTTCTGTAGTTAAATTGCTTACAATTTGTCTGTGGTTACTATTGCAATCCTTTTAATTAAGTTCGCATATAAATGTGCATTGCTAATCTGCTAATTTCGTTTGTACATTTCACTGCTTTAATTTCAACAACACATCTACTATTAAGTATTTATGCCAAAGAAAGTAGGATATATCGTTGACAAATTAAAATAGTGTTTAAGTATTGGTCTAAAACACTATTGCGATGTCGGTTCCATGTTGGTCTGGGACTTGAAAATAATGTGCCAACTGTGTTTCTTTGCCTAGCATGTCGTAAAAGGCGACTAATTGTATATGGGGTTTTGGGTACGTGATTGTGTAGGCGACAAGCTAGCCACTTGTCACTACTTTTTCACAATTTTCCATCTAACCCAGCCCGGTTTTATTTTTGGCTGAGTGTGGGGCTTCTCTTCGGGAATTATGGACGTGATATTATGTATGTATAACGGAATATTCCGAAATAAAAAGTAGCCATACACAAAAGCTAGTAAATGATTATTCGCAAAGTCGCGTAGTTGAATTGATCCCATAATTTAATACCAACTGTATCAGTTTAAGATGTACGCACCTAACAGAGCTCAATAATGGATTTAAAATGAACTGCTGAAGCGATAACACCGATTTTGATGTTTTGCCAAATGCTTTTATGATCAACTACTGCAAGTTCATTTTACGGAAGTATTGTATATTACGTCATAACAGACCTGTTGGCGCAATGGATCCCACTCCGCGTTGATCACAAGTGGCGCGTGTCTGATCTGATCCCCTCACCAGGATAAAAACTTGTTGATACAGATATAACATCATGGCTGCAATCCCTGATGGGGTAAGCAGAGTCTAAGGAACAATAAATAAATATCTGACTACATCACATACGTTGATCTGACTCCGAGGTAAGTAGCTTTAGCATTTGTGTTACGAAAATCAGGATCAACAGCGGTATAAAAAAAAATACTTAAATATTGCATATTAACACCCAGACACAGAACAAACACAACTATTTATCATACGAATGTTTGTCCTGTGTGGGGGTCGAACCTACAACTCTTGGCGCATGGAGCAGGGTCTCTACCGGATGCTCCATCGAGCCAGTCAAAGATGAGCTTAAACTGCATTTAGCCAAATATCGCATTGGGTTAATTGGAACATTGTGAAGAATAGTGTCAAGTGGCTAGCTTGTCGCCTCCATAATCACAAGCCCAATACCCAATACACCATTAGTTTATACGATATTTAATTTATGCAATACCATAATTTCAGAAAATGGCAACATTTTGTAGTGACCAAATCGTAAATTTGGCATAGGTATGATTTGGCAAAGTTTTTGCTTGGTATAACGTAATATATTCGTTTAAAGATCAGGATTGATCGTTCTGTCCTAGCAAAACTTATAGACTCGGTATAGAAAATATATAGAATATAATGTCCTCTTAACCGATATCGCTCACGGCGGCCAATCTCAAAGAGGATTAGCCAACTGCGCAGGAGATATTATAGTGCACAAGTGTGTGCGCAAACACAGGTGCACTCTCATAGTCCGGTGAGACGGCAGTTCGACATGACCGTAGAGAGTTCAGGCGCAGGACCAAGGGCTTAACGTACTTTCCGAAGCACGGAGGTGTTTAAACCGCCAACTTCCTGACTTCGGACTGTTACTGAGTAATTTTAATATTTAAATAACCAGCCACAAATTTTTGACCCGATCCGGGTTTTGGACCCGGGACCTCTTGGTCCTTGAGCGATGCATGCTACCACTAGACGAACGAGGCAGTTAAATATATAGAAAAGATACGGTAAATATTTTTAATTATCCCGAGTGTACTTCACCTTGAGTAAGGCAACTAATTGTAATAAGTAGATCATAACGTTTCTGTCCGCTAAAATAAATAAATCCGTTACAAGAAGAAGATATTTAATCTCACGATATTAATTCTGCCATGAAATTGTTTTCTAAATGTACCTACGTATGTAGTGACGCAGCCATTTTCGGCTACGCAATGAAAAAAGAATCCTCTACACGTGAAATCCATTTTTCATGTGCGTTGCGTCATGAGTAAGAATATTTTCGCTTAATCATTAAAATGAAACTCTCTTATAATTGCGCACATCTTTTGTTTTTAGGAGACCGGTAAGAGCTTAATCACAAAGACACCTGTCTCACATACGAGGCATACTGGTTCAAACCCAGCCAGGATATTTAAATTATTATTTATATACATAACATACATAACATAACGCCCACAATCCCCGAAAGGGTAGGCAGAGTCAAAGGGACAGCAGACATATTACCTGTCATAATGTGGCATGGTCTGGGACTTAAAAATAATGTGCCAACTATATTCCTTGCCTGGCATGTCGTAAAAGGCGACTATATACGGTATATCGGGTTTTGGTCTGTGTGTAGGCGACGAGCTACACTTGTAGCTTTTACAATTTTCCATCTAGCCCAGCCCAGTTTAATTTTTGGCTGAATGTGGTAAAAGGGGCTTACTGGCCTATTGACTCTGCCTACCCCTTCGGGAATTACGGACGTAATAATATGTATGGTTGTTTGTAATTACAGTTTATACCGCTAGGAGTAAGGGATGGTTTTCATGAGGATGGATGTCATGAGAAAGCCTGCACCCAAAAGTGTATATGGACGTGTGGCGACGGTGCTGTTAGTTCGTCTTTCTCGTCTAAGGACTGTAAAGGAGAGATGGTCAGTTTAATGTAATAAACGAATTCCTAAATTCATGATAATGGTTCAGATATAAACTTAATCAGGTTCTGCTCCAGGAAACATACTTAAATACTTTTAGAATATCCTTGCACTTCAAATTTGAAAATTCTTTTTAAGTCCCAGACTCACATGGGACATCCGTAATTACATTGTTATAGGTAAATGCAGAAACTCGCAAATTGGAACTAAAATTGTTAGGCTATGATGCGCCCATCCATAAATCTTGACTATCACAGCTCATATACTCAACGATACTTCATACACAATGAGAAATAAACACACAAGTCAAAATACTGTTTATCTGTCCAAGGAACTCCAATGCGGTATCCATTTAAACGATTGGGGAAGTTTCCTTCGCGTCCCGGATTTGGTCACAATCCAGGACGCCCAATTGTTCCCGGTCCGTCCAAGAGGTCGTATTCTGACCCCACAAATCATAGGAATTGATCCGAGTTTGACCCCTATTACTTTCGCATTTGCCAACTTAACCGGTAAGTTCGCTACAATATCAATAGTAAGTATATATATGATGCCGTATGAACTATAAATAGTGAATTAGTAAGAGGGGCGGAGATTATTGCAAAGGTCACAAACAAGCTCGATAGTTTCTGGCCAGTTGGTCGAGTAGTTAGAGACCCTGGCCACGAAACCAAGGGTCGCGGGTTTGAATCCCGCTAGGGGCAAATGTTTCGTGTGATGAACATGGACATTTGTACTTGAGTCATGGATGTTTATAAACATATTTAAGTATGTCTAACCGTTCACTTAGTATCCATAGCACAAGCATAAGCTTAGTTTGGAACTAGGCAATTGGTGTGTCAGTCTTTTAGGTTATAGAATTTATTTATTTATTATTTATAGTTTCTGCCATCGAGTTCTTCGAAGGAAAGGAATTTGTATTGCTAGGAAGATTGCCAAATCTTAATCATATCTTAACGTTTAATTTTTAATATATTGTGCGAAACGTGTTTGGATAATAAACCTCGAATAATATAAACATGCAAAGTTTCAAATATCATAAAGTAAACTTATTAAGCCTCATGTTCTTTACATTAAACTTAAAAAATATAATGTTATTTTAACCCAAAAATCAACTATTCAATGGAAAGATTCGACTCACATCCCTATTATTTTTAGGAAACGTTACAATAAATAACTTGTACTACTTTGTGCGAATGTACCAGACAGACCCATTAAATGAATGTTTATTTATTAACAAAAAAATAAGGGAACCACGATAAACAGAGGGCTTGGTAAATACTTTTGATAACTGGCGGTTTCGGACAGAATGATTAAGATATGTCATTTAGTCGTAGGGCAATGCTATAGCCTAGCACTGCTTACAGTATTGGCTAGATATGTTTCAGTTAGTGAGTAAGAATTGCATAATACTGCATGGCAATGCACTTTTGATGCCTAGTAATGCCGTAGATGTTATATGCTGTAATTGCTCACTATCATACTTCACCATCATCATCTTTAGGTACATACATACATAACATCACGCCCATAATCCCGGAAGGGGTAGGCAGAGGGACAAAGGGACAGCAGGCCCCTTTAAACACATTCAGCCACAGATAAAACTGAGCTGGGTTAGATGGAAATTGTGAAAAAGTAGTGACAAGTGGCTAGCTCGTCGCCTACACAATCACATACCCAAAACCCGATATACCATTGGTCGCTTATTACGATGCTAGACAAGAAACACAGTTGGCATATACTACATATAATACGGGACAAAGGAAAATTTAGCATATAATTTATCTATGATAAAAACAATGAAAAGAAAACAAAAACTTTTTCCGGAAAAGAAAATTTATAATTAAAAAAAAGAAAAACTGCAGGAAAAAACTAGTTAAAATTTTAAACCGAGAACGAGCATTCTGTTTGTGTAGATCAATTATGAGTACGGGCCCTTAGAAAAATAATAAGCAAAAATTAACATCATTACAGATAACAAGGTGCAGATAAAGCGAAACACGAAACAAAATAAAGTATCATCAACATTTCCGAACGAATTACGAGTACACAGAAAAATAAAAACAAAACACGAATGAGAAAACTTCGGCAAATAAACGTTTACCCGGACAATAACGATGTTATAAAATTTAAACAGTATTTCTGAACGAGGGTAGGTAGGACTCCCTTTTTGGGGTGACTCGAGACTTTGTAATTGGGCAGGTTTTTTAATTACATTCGGAAGTGGCCAATTTGCTTCCTAATGAACGGTAAGGTAGTGTAAGGAAAAACGTGGGAATAACAAGTTTAAATAAAATAAATAAATATCTGACTATACCTACCTCATACATTGATCTGACTCCGAGATGCGAGATAAGTAGGTTAAGCACCTGTGCTACGGATATCAGAATCAACAGTGGTAGTACAAATATATACTTAAATATTGGATATTAATACGCAGACAGAACAAACACAAGTGAGGATCGAACCCACAACTCTTGGCGCATGGGGCAGGGTCATTACCGATTGCGCCATCGAGCCAGTCAAAGTCAAGTTTGGCTAGGCAGTCCCACGAATTAATTTGGTGATGCCTGTCGATAGTGTATCAACGACTGTTTGGGTTGAATATTTGTGAAAAAATACAGTACCTAAGTGCAGACAAGCACTGGGACTTAAAAAGAATGTGCCTATGTGTACCTAACATACCGTAAAAGGTGACTAATGGTATATGGGGTTTTGGGTATGTAATTGTGTAGGCGATTCGATAGCCACTTGTCTCTATTTTTTCACAATGTTCCATCTAACCCAGCCCATTGTTCCACGTTGGTCTGGGACTTAAAAAACAATGTGCCAACTGTGGTTCTTGCCTACCATGTCGTAAAAGGCGACTATATCGTATATCCGATTTTGGGTATGTAATTGTGTAGGCTACCTACAAACTAACCACTGTCCACTTGTCACTACTTTTTTTACAATTTCCCAGACCAACATGGGACAATATAATATCTAAAATAGAGACTATCATAAACATATTTATATGCAGTCAGTTTTATCTTCGGCTGGTGCGGTACAAGGAGCGTGTCGCCTCTTGTACTCTACCTACCCTGTTTGAGACTTCGGCCGTGATGGTATGTATGTACTTTAACTAACTAACTAACTAAACTATGTATGTATGTACTTAAAAAGAGAATATATTTCGGTACCGCCAAATAAATGTTCTTGATACGTTTTATATTCCTGATGTAAACAAGACATGCTCGCGTGATTGTAAAAATACTTTATTATTTTCTTCTACCGTATTTTCCTCCATAACATGTTAAGCAGTAAACATGTAGTCAACATGATTTGATGGGCCCGCTGATTTATGATTCGTGTGTTTTAACAAAGCATTACGCTCGGCTCAAATATTTATTTATTTTCATCATATGACGCATAATAAAAATATATTGGAATCAAAGTATTGAGGTAGTCACTCTAAATCGGTTTGACATTGTAAAGGGAATAGTAATTCTGTGTATTAGTTAGGTTTTGCTAGGTACTGTTAGGTTAGGTGTTAGTTAAGTTCCACCTAAACTCCCCAGCTAGTGGTGCCCACCATGTAGGGCGGGGCGGTCGTTGGAGGAAGTTGAAAAGGGAAGGCGCAGCCATCATCTATAATATCGATCTACTCGAGCGATGAGGGGTACCACAGGGTATCACCATCTTGGCCGAAGCAGGGTCCTCCGAATCCTAGGTCCTTCGTAACGCCTTCCTCGCGTCAAAAAAAAAGGTTCCGCCGAAACCACTTGACAGATCAAAATTACATAATGTCAAAAGATTGAAACCTTTTAAAGAACATAGGCTATCTAAAATACCTCTCAATTATGGCAACATTTGTCAGAAATTTGCGAATATAAAACATCCCCAGAAGCTGGTAATAAATACATTACAAATCAATCCATATTTTTCTGTTAAATGTGGTAATAGGAATATTTACTGCTTCTAACTCTGCCCACCTTTTAAGGGAAAGCGGGCGTACATACAACATACATACAAAATGTCACTCATTTTCCCATGGGGGTAGGCAAAGACCACATCCTTCCATTTGCTACGATCCTGACACACACCTTTCGCTTCTTCTACCTACCTTCATAAGTCTTTTCATACACGCTCGTCGGCGTCGGATAGGTGCTCTTTACCTGATCATTTGTTAACAGTGTCTCGATGGCGCATTCGGTAGTGACCCTGCCATATGCGCCAAGAGTTGTAGGTTCGATCCCCACCCAGGACAAACATTCGTGTGATGAATACTTGTGTTTGTTCTGTGTCTGGGTGTTAATATCTTATATTCAAGTATATATTTGTATTACCACTGTTGATTCTGATATCCGAAACACAAGTGCTTTAGCTACTTAGCTCGGAGTCAGATCAATGTATGTGATGTCGTCAGATATTTATTTCTATATTTATTATTTAAACACTTAAACAAAAGGTCGTAATAGTAATGTATGTACTAAATGAACGTTTTACGAATCCCTTCGTAAATACAAGCTGCATTATTTACTCCACTTGGCTTCCTTGTCATCACATTCTCTCACCTCTTAGAGATTACTGATATGACGTCATAGTGCCCTCAATCCCACTGTTTACGAGACGCCGATATCTCGGGCCTTACGGCTACTGTTTATATGGAGGATCACTAAGGTTTTCTTCCAAGATTTAATGTTCTCAATCTGTGAATAGATTGACGTATGATTTATATGCTGAGGAAAATGGTAAATAGAACTGAGACGGGTATAAAGGTCGATATTGAAAGTCTTTAGTATTTGATATGAACAATTTTAGGACTATTTACTATTATTTTACGACTGGGAAAAAGGAAAAAATTCAGTAATTCTTGTAAGAATTCAAGCGACTAATGTATTCAAGATATTTTTAACCGACTAAAAAAGCGGAGGAGGTTCTCAAGTCGTTTTTTGTACGCATGGCTTTTTACAGGGTAGTCCGATTATGATAATATTTTTTTTATTGGCATACTTAAGATTTATGGAAGAGTATAATATGTTTTTATCTAGCCCGCTGTAAACGTCAACAAAAACATTTTTGAACTATTTGCGAATATCAAAAAAAAATAAACAGCTATTTATTTTTAAACCCCCAACGCTACGATCGCTTGCTATAAACATAAGCTACGGTTTACTATATGTATATCATTTCATTCATTTGTACGCCGACGAATCCCACAGCAGATGGAAACAAACATTTGCTCAGCACTGATTCAGATCAGATTCTGATCAGTATTCGCACACGCACTCAATTAATTTTCCGCGAGGAAGCGCCAAACAAGAAACTATTGATTCACACATCTATATACAATTGGCCTATTAGTCACAGTCACTAAAATGCATCTTATATCATTGACATAAAGTTTAAATAGCTTTAGCTAATTGTTTATTTGACTGTACTTAAAACGTTGTATTAAACATGTGCTGATTCTAATCCGATCTCTCGCGGATACAATTTCCACGACATAGCATATAATTAAGTAGGATATATATATCATGTGTTTGTAACTAAAACTCTGTTGATGATCTATGATCGGATTGCACCAATCGAAATTCGAATGCTTTTTATACTTTGAAAGAGACCATCGTTTGAAGAAATCCATCGCTTCGCTAGCTTATTCTTACTCTAAATAAAACGTCGCGAGAAAAATCCGCGAGTAATATCGTTTTGTTCTCAAACCAAAATTAATAAAGCCGTTGGCGCAATAGCACAGACTGTATTTCTTAAATAACATAGAAAAATATTGGTGTAATCTTCCACTGTATAAAAATATTTCAGTAATATATTGTAGGTAGATGATAAATAGATGACCTAGTGCTTTTTCGGCTTTACTCAATGTTTACATGTTGGTATGGGACTTCAAATTAATGCACCAACTGTGTTATAATTCTAACCTAAAATGCTACATGTCGTAAAAAGCGACTATATTTGTATTGGGTATTGGAATTGTATAATTGTTATTAAATAGTGTATTATGTTACTATTATAAAAGTCATATCCTACTAAGCGAAACATCGAATACTTCATCAGTATAATGACGAAGATCGTTAAGCATTATCACATAACTAAAACTCCATAGAGCATCGACCCTCATTCTGTTAAGATGATGGGTTAATTGCCCAAACTTATGTCGGCGGCGGGTTAAACATGCCACCCTGAATACTAATGGGATTTTGACATTCGCTACCATCTGAACCGAAGTCAGAAAGAAACATCCAGCAATTTTGATTAGCTGAACATCCGAATTTTCATGCAAAATTTAATATAACGTTTGATATTAATCAACGGTATGATGCAGATAAAACATTAAAAAATATTCGTTCTTTACGCCTAGTAATTAAACGACTTCAAAAAAAAGGAGGAGGATCTCAATTCGACTGAAGCTTTTTTTTTTTTCTACACCACCTTCTCAGTCTTCAATTATATCTATAAACGTTACTTGCCGATGCTAAAATGTAAAATCACAATCTTATTAAAATGGTATCCAGAAATCACAGAGTAATAATATACTACCCAGAAATATTCAATGTTTATACTATTTAGGTACCTGGCCACCACCTAAAGCAAAATTTTACACCAGTGAACGAGCAGTGCTTTAACATTTTACGAGAAGACGGTCTTCTCGTAAATAAATATCTCCTGTAATAAGTATAAATGTTATTTAATAAATGTTACAATAAATGTTATTTCTTTCTTTCTTTCTGTATATGCCTCTGCATATGTTTTACAGAAAGGCTTTTCTGCAGGAACTAGAAATTGGATCAAAAACGTTTTTTTTTGTATTCTCCGGACATCAATGCCCTGGTTCCAAACTTAGCCATAAGCTTGTCCTATAGATACTAGGTGAACGGATAGTATGTCTAAACATCCACGACTATGGCACAAATGTGTTCATCACACGAAACATTTGCCCCTAGCGGTATTCTAACTCGCGTCCCTCGGTTTCGTGGTGAGGGTCTCTGACCACAAAACTGAGGGACGGTCTAGTCCCTGTAGTTGCTTCTCTATAATATCCAGAAACGTTTAATCTAGGATATAAACACTCAAACGTCGTCATATTCCTGTTTATGATCACTCTTGCCAAACATAGATTGGCCATGACCCCACATCAATAGTAATACATAATCCATTCATAATCCTGCCGTTTGGCCTTCGTAAGCCCTAAATAAGGAAATCAGATTAATTGGATCACGGTTACACGCATGAAAGAGTTACTTGAATGTGCAGCTTGAATGTGCAGAGGTTCTCCCTATGTTCTCCCGCGGTGGGGGAGCGGAGGGCTAGTTGTAACAGGGGCAAGTAGTAACAAACATTTTTTTACCTAGATAATAGAAGAATATTTATTTTATTTTCAACCTAACCTGCTATTTAATACCCATTCTATCATATGAGCGCGATCAGTATCTCGCTGGATGACGCAGGAGGCATTTATTTTTACAATAAAAAATTTAAAATTGGTACAACTAACCCCCCGCTCCCCTACTAGTTTTAAATTAAGCAAACAGTGAATATCCTTACAATTGTACTACGCCTCTGGAGCATATTAACACATTTAAAAAAAGGAAGGACAAAACTAATGTGTTTTATAAATGTCCAACAATCATAGTCGGTAAATTATTACATACATAACATCTCGCCCGTAATCCCCGAAGGGGTAGGCAGAGTTAAAGAAATAGCTGGTTCCTTTAACCACATTCAGCGAAAAATAAAATTGGGCTGGGTTAAATGGAATATTGTGAAAAATTTGTAGCAAGTGGCTAGCTCGTCGCCTACACAATCGCATACCCAAAACCCGATATACCATTAGTCGCCTTTTACGACATGCTAAGCAAGGAACACAGTTGGTTCACATTCTTTTTAAGAGCCCAGATTAACATTGGAAATTATTAGTTAAACTAACAGCAAAGTAGTAATCGAAATACTAAAATATTCTTATCATATTTTCAACCTGATTACAACAGCCGTAGATACATCGGTATTCTCTGCATTGTTCAAATCCTGTAAACGAACTCAGCCAATCCTGATTTAGCATCGCGATCTCTCGAATTTCACTCCTGTTATTTATTGCCAGCACTAAGACCATGTGGAAATAACATTTTGAAGATAAGTGCATTCGTCTGGCTCCAGTTTTGCGAAACCAACGTGTCAAGCTTGCAATGCGCGTTTCTCTAAAGCCGGGAACACATCAACAACAGTTTTGTGCATCTGCTATTGCATTTGAGATTGGAAGCTGTAATGCAATCTAGATCTACATACCATCGTGCCTGTAATCCACGGGGAGGTAGGCAGAGCCCAAAGCAATTGGCTCCTTTAATCACAAACATACATTTAAGTATACCCCCCTGGTTTCGGACGGGTGGACATTAATTTTTTATACATTTTGGGATGTGTCGCAAGCAAGGGATTGAAACATAGAACAAAATTCGTAATATCTTTGGAATTTAATGTCTGATTTCATTAATTCAAAGAGTAATCTACAGGTATTGACACAGTCTTAAATACGAAATGATTTATTTAGATAATAATTAATACCGAGGTACGAACAATGTGGCCTAGTACCGGCGTTACTATTGCATATTTTAACATGAAAAAGTAGTTATTCTGACGTAACTGTAGCAGTTAGACATAGACTGATTTTTTATAGTTAATGATGTCCTCCATAAAAGTGTAGTCTATCACTTTGCTCTATTGTCAAAAGTTTAAGCAGCGTACGCAGCATAAGGATTTTTTGGCACCTTTTTACGCCTTGAGTAACAATATCGAAGTTTTCTTACGGAACCTTAACTTTTTCAAAATATTCTATAGTCTATGTAAATTAAGGATAATGAAGCATTGTAATGTTGTAAGATTTTTTTAAATCAGTCCAGTAGTTCTTGATTTTATTCGTTATATACATACATACATACAAATATTTCCTGTTTACAATAATAGTGTAGACAGTGTATATAGTGTACACCGACTAGTAAAAAATAAGGACTCCGCGCCACTAACTAGACACTGAAGCTCCTCAGGTGCTCTAACTTGACACACAACTTACGTCACACATTGACATAATAAGCGCTCCAAATGACAGATATCCGATATCTGGTATCCATAAGTATCTCACTCACATGCATAAACGTGGCTTCACGCTATAGTATGACAGCGTGGAGTCCTTTTTTTACTAGTCCGTGATAGTGTAGAAGTAAATGTACAAATCATTACGCTTACAACCCCTGTAGGGGTAAGTAGAATCCAAAGGGCAATGAGCTCGTTAAACCACACTTAGACAAAAAATTTATTTAGTTTATTGAAATTATATTTATTGCCAGAACAAAATTACATTACAGGTGAGACTGACCTCAAGTAATAAATAGGTTTAATCTGCTGTGCCCTTCAGAATCAGCAATTTTTATGGCTTGTAACATCATCTTATGTTAACACATTCAATATACATTGTCTTTAAAAAACTATTTAGGCACGATTTTAAGACCTAAAAATTTTATCTAGCACTAGAACTACGCTTTTTTATACCTTTCACTACACTAATATAGCACACTTTTTTATACTTCAGTCAAAGTGTAACTCAGATTTAACTGCCTTTTAGTATTTATTATTTTTTTCAAGAAAGGATCAAAGACTTAAGCCGTATTCAAATAATTCGGAACACACTTTGCGCGCCGGAAATCGAATCCGCAGCCTCAAGACGAAGAACGGTAATAAAGCCGAAGGATCTATCGCGCTCATAGATTATGCGGTTTCGTTTATTTGGTGGTTTAACATTTCGAGATATTTCTCATCGTTGCTGAGAATATTTCTGTGTTACCAAGTACTACGTTGCTCGTAACTTATTGATAACTGATGATTCCTATTCATCATCACTTACATTTACAATTGCTATGGTATGTTGTACATAACTAAAGTGAAACTAAAGATGTACTCATGTTTATGCATATGATTTAATTAATAAATCAATATATATAAAAATCAATGCCACTTTTCGTTGTAATTTTATAACTCAAGAACGGGCTCACCTATCC
Organism: Glyphodes perspectalis; assembly: GCA_951394215.1. Lineage (NCBI taxonomy): Eukaryota > Metazoa > Arthropoda > Insecta > Lepidoptera > Crambidae > Glyphodes > Glyphodes perspectalis. The sequence goes on along the minus strand of OX596205.1, from coordinate 13,817,093 downwards.
AAACTAAATGTTCAGGCTTTGTTCGGACTATTTAGTAAATGGTTTATGTGAAGTTTGCACAAAATCGGTAGAGCGGTTCTTCATTTATCATATTTTTAATATTTCACTTTATACGTAGCGAAGCACGTACCGGGCCGCTAGTAATGAATAAATTCTCCAGACTGGCACCAATTTTCTAGTTCCAAACTAAGATTAAAGCTTGCCCTATGGATACTAGGTGAACTGATAGACATACTTAAATACGTTTATAAACATCCCTGACTCGAATACAAATGTCCATGTTCATCACACGAAACATTTCCCCAACCGGGACTCTAACTCGCCGCCCTTGGTTTTGTGGCCAAGGTCTCTGACCACTCGACCAATGGGCCTGTCAAAATGTATAAGTGCTTTTCTAAAGCCTACATAAATGAAAGATATTTCCTTTTCTATGGTTATAAATGTAGTAATTTAATAACTTATTCGGGATACGAACCTATGAAGATTTTCATAAGTCTCTTAACTATTCCTCCGGTGTAAACGCAACCGAAATCTAAATCCGTAGTAAATTTATGGGCGCAGTATTGTCCGTATCAGAATTATGAGGAGCATCGGCTTCAGATATTGATTATGGAATTATTGAACCATGATGACTCATGTTTATATTGAATTGGGAGATTACTCTTTGTTTAATCAGTTGGTGCTTTACAAAACTGTTTTGTTGTTGAAATAGAATTTGGTAAAAGTCATTTAATAGATTGGTGAAATAATCGGAAAAAAGGGACCATGACATTTTTTGGAAGCGATTCACCAGGAGGACGCTTGACACAAGTCAATAACGAAATATAATCTACACAAGTGATATTAACTGGGCTGTCTGTTTTTAGTGTCATATTAATAACTTTTTACTGAATCCGTATGAAATTATTTACGGATAAAATCCAACATTTCATATTTTTGTTCCGAATAACCTCAAAAATGAACTAATCGATTAATGCTTTCACAGATAGCTGATGAGAGATTAAGTAACTTATGTTATCATATAACATGAGAAAAATTGATTTATACACAAAAAACATCATAAATCGGTGATATTGAATTTATGTACAAAAATAAGTAGATAAGCCTAATCAATTTTACTACGATATCGCGCACGGCTAATTTCGGGATCCGAATGTTTCTACCAAAAAAAAATCACATTATAAAAAAAAAAGTCTGTCATGAATAGACAATAATTATAACAAAGAGGGTTAAAAGCAAATAGACAATTAAATCCCAGCTACCTCAAGTTCATATAAATCCACATTCATCAACTGTCGCAAAGGTTGGTTAGTATGTTCAGATTTTACTTTACTATTTATCAGATATCATCTAAATATAAGATCACCTTTGTATATTTCGTCACCTTTGAATACATTTATAAAATGATCACCCTTAGATATAAAGCTTTCATTAAAAAAAGAAAAAAAAATTCACGCGGGGAATACTTTATTCACCGTCACGCCGTCCGAAGGGAAGCGGCGTGGTGTGTGGGACTCCCAGGAGCATCCGAGTCAGAGGCTCCCGCTCCGGCTAGGAGGGAAAGCTGGGGCATCTGTGAGGATGTTATTTCGCAGAAAGAGGCGGCGGAGCGGCAACGAGAGAATGATCCATGGAGGGGTCGTACAAGATGGAACTTCAACCAATTCGCCCCTCCTGGCAATGAACAGCATGAGTACGGGAGCTCAACCTGCCATGTATCTGGTCCCGCCACCGCAGGGAAGGAATGGTCCAGCGCTCCTGATTATTCTAGTAAGCCCTTTCGCTGGGAGCAGGCAAGTTGAGCCTGCTGTATAGAGCAGGTTGTGGCCGGTGGTTCTGCGGTAGTCCAAGGCTTTCCTGGATACCCGTGGTAGCCACCACTTAGGCAAGGTAGGAGCGCCGCGCGGCTTAGTGCGTATCCAGCCATCACCTGCCATACATAAGGTCCCGTTGGCTGGATTCTCTCTTATCACATTTTAGGTTCATGAGTAACAAACATAATTGTTCGTCAAAGAGAAAGAGGTGTTAAGAATAGATGACGTAATGTCATGTGTTAATGTTATCAATTATAATATTTTGATTCAAATTTATTTGGACCCCACACTTTCAGTACCAAATTTAGTCCACACTACTAAATATTTGTTGAGGAACATGTTTTATCTGAATATATAAATCGTCCTCTTACGCCTTGACTAATCAAGAGTTAATTTAACCATCGCATGCAAGCTCCGTGCCGGTTAATTAACAAAATTTCGTTTGCATTTCTGAAAAGGCACGTTTCGACAAGACGTTTCCTGTTGCAGGTGTTTGTAGCCCTTATTTCTATCGTATTAAGGACAAAAATCCAAGTACAGTGTGAATAATGTCCAATGCAATGAATTAAAGTTATATTCAGAATTAACCTCATAGAAAAGCTTCTGTTGGGGATCAAGAAAATTAAATTACTTGCACTGAATTTTACTGAAAATAACAGTGAGACATCTCTATGGCTTAGGATATTTCTTAGCAATGCACGTGAATGTAATTTTAAACATGATTGAAGTTAATTAGTTGTCCCATATTGGTCTGGGACTTAAAAAGAATGTGCCAACTGTATTCCTTGCCTAGTATGCCGTAGCGACAAATTTTACATTGCGTTTTGTTTGGGTGTGTGATTGTGTAGGTGACGAGCTTGCCACTTCAGTGGCAGTGATAAGTGGCAAGTAGAAAATACAAGTGAAATACAAAAAAAAAAAAAAAAAAAATCAGTCGAATTGAGAACATCCTCCTTTTTTTTGAAGTCGGTTAAAAAGCAGTAGCTTTCTTGTTAAAAGCAGTGGCTTTTTCACAATTTTCTATTTAACACAGACTTAGTTTTTTTTTGGCTGAATGTAGTTGAGGAGGCTGGCTGTCCCTTTGACTTTGCCTACCTCTAGCATCTTAATTTTCTTCTAGACACAGGAACCAGATAAATTGGATCATAATTACAATGCCATATTAATTAAATGTGCAGACGTCTAATGTTTTTCTTTTTGTATCCAAACTATACTAAGATTTAAAAAAATGCGGACATGTCGCGCGGTTTCATGTCATTGGCGTCATGATTTTCAAAAAGGTCGCCGGGTTATGTCGGCGTGTTAGCCGGCGAATCGTCAGTTTTGGTGTGTATGCGATTACGAGTAATTACTGATTGATAAGTCCGCCTGCAAAATTTATGAATCACCTTACTGTTATTCATCACTTTACTATAACTGTCCCGAGTTTAAGTAAAATTGGATTGTGAGACATTTTTTCCACTGAATTAAATGCAAATGTTAACTTAAGTATTTAGCGGTAAGTTGAAAAAGGCACGAATTTTTAATATTGTGTCGAATCATAAAGTGAACGTTTTAACATAATTGAAATTCGGATAACTAAATACAAATATTTCTTTTTCAACTTAATGCATAAAATAATATTGCACTGACCCCTGAATAACCTAAGAATATTTCATTAAGTTTTTTAAGCTTTATTTTATAGTAATTCTATACTCTATGAACGCACTTTTGCATATAATCTATATTTTAATACGTGAAGCAAAAACTTTGTACTCCTTTTTATGAGAATCACGCGTACGGAGGAGTATGAGATTTGGCGCTGTTAAAGTTTATATGGAGATGGAGCGCAGAAAGCTAATATTTCGATAAATAATTTAAGAAAAAAATGCAAAGTAATTAGTAATGGTCGATTTCGACCAGTGGGCGATCACTAGTTATAGTAAAAGCGTCAATATCTTTATACAAGTTTATATTTAGTATCTGTGTAGTAAGTTTTAAACCCTACTAATATTTTAAAAGTGAAAGTAACTATGTATGTCTGTTACATGTACAGAGATAAACTGATATCAATAAAATGTGGCAAGCCTACTGAGAAAGAACTTAGACTTTTTATCCTGGTATAATTAATGCATGTTAGAATGCAACAGACCCAAATCCACGTGGATGGGTAGTGCTATTATACATATATACAAAGGTAATTTTCACACTTACCTACTTATTTAACTCATTATCCTAAGGAACTACTTTAAAGTAATTTAGAAAATTAGCAATATTTTTTTTTCCTTTCCATACAAAATTTATCAGCTGATTGGCTATTTTCTATTAAAAGTAAAATATTTATTTATTAATTTTCTACAATCCTTAAAATTGGTTCCTTGGAAATAACTTCAATGAGAATGTACTAGATTTCGCATAAACTAAAATTAACCATGCATAACTCAAATTCGAAGCACCACCGAACTTTCATCAGTACCTAGTTCCTTTGGTGCATCTATTTCTATTCGCCTTCAACCTTCGCAAGGTGCAACCCGATAGATTAATTAATCTCTAATGGACAGTTAGTGTTACAGGGTAGCTTAATCAAAGGACGACCTAAGAAAAACAAACACTTTGTTTATCGCGGAGAAAATAGGATTCTTTCAATTACATTTATTATACTTAATTGGAAGTTGTTTTTTTATCACATAATGTTTGTTTGTTTTGTCGTCTTAACGTAAGAATAAAGTGAAAATGTAAAACGTGACCGTGTTTAAAAATTATCGACGTTTGACATTGACTATTACATACATACATATCACACCTGCAATCTCTTAATTTTTGGAATCCAAATATCACTTTTACCATTATCGCCGGAAACAATTTTTTTTGGGTAAGACAAGTGGCTAGTTGTAGTAACAAGTGGCTACTCTACTCGTTGGCCTTACAATAGTCTCAATACACCACTTGTCTCCTTTTACATGGCAAGGACAATATATGTGATTACGACTAAGCACCTATTGAGGATTATCAACAAACGTCAAATCCGCCATTAACGGTCATCAAAAAAAAAAAAGAAAACATGTGACTACGACTAAGCACCTACATATCAAGGATTATCAACAAACGTCAAATCCGCCATCAGCGATTATGAAAAAAAAACATGTGACTACGACTAAGCTCTCCTATTGAAGATCATCAACAAACGTCGTCGTGGCATGGCTATTATCTACAACTTCCTATCCCAGACATAAACAAAAAAAAATATGCCAAATAGGTACACCAAAAAGTTCCGACTCGTCAGAGAAAAAACAAATAAAAGCCGCAGGATGTAAGGGAAAAAGGTTCGCTGTTTATTTAATTAATTTGTTTTCATATCCTCTAAGTTACTCCCTGCGGACGCAAAAGAAATTATAGAGAAAAACCTTTTTACTTTTATTTTTTTGTAAGACTTTAAAATTAATCTGTGACGAAATCGAAACATTTCCGCTAGTTTTTCCTGTAAACACAAGTCGATCTCAGTTAAGTTATTCTGGAAAATTCGTAGATTAGCTTCCGAAATTCATTCCAAGGTAAGTAATATTTCTAAAGCTGTTTTCAAATATTCACTCAGTCAATTCACGTACGAAACGTGGAAGGATAATTCGTAATCCCATTAAACAAAGAAACTGTATCACTTTGTCATGAGCTGCTTCTCAAGATCCATACGTTTCTTGTTACAGATTCAATTTGGCAAATTCGGCGAACATGCTTTGATAAATGTCTGCAAATGTATTTCATGAATATCGTGATATAAGAGAAGAATACACGACATGAAATTATAATGCTGTAATTCACTAAATCAGACGAAGATATCAGCAAGACAAAGTTGAAACTATACAGATAATGTTAATCAGCAATTATTCTGTTCAAATTAATTTGTAAATAATATTAATTTAATTAACATTAATCAGTGCAGAATTTGAATTTTATTAAAATGTTAAAAAATTACTTATGTCTAGGCTTATTAATTATATTATTACTACACAATTGAAATGTATTACCGACTCGTGGTGATCTATGTTATGAGTAACACGACAATCAGTATTCGCGTTCTTGGTAAAATTAAAAAATCAACACAATTTTCTCTTAAGAATAATTTTCTGAATTTGCCGAATGCAAAAATCTCGTCTAATAATTTCAAACTCATTTCCCAACATTTATCTCGAACGAACACTCCGTCAAATTAAAAAAGCCCCGAAAATTCATTCATTCAGTACTTTTCAGAGTCAAATGATTTCTCAAGTCAAGGGTTTCTCTTTCGAAGAGCTGAGAAGGGTTATAGGTCTGCTATTAGGGCAGGTTCATTCATTTGCAAAGCATTGAATTTGACACCAAGGACGAGTGAACAATGGGGAGGCAAGATTCATTATTATTTTGTCGAAATTTCAAACTCACAGGGCACTTTTTAACCGGACTGGGGAAGTAATGGACCAAAATTTAATTAATTAATTGGTGATTTGTCAAAGCGGCTCCTTAATGCTAATTAATTAATATTCTAAGAGTAATATTCTCGTTCACATTAATACTTACGTAGGAATTTATCATCATCTTACTAGTTTAAGAAATTCTTATTATATTACATTGAAGCGACGGCTATCTGACCTTCGGAATCCTCAGAATGGAGATTTAGGAAGAATGGTTAGTATACGTCCATAGTTACTTAAACGTGCAGATTTCAACACGATATTTTGCATCTCCGCCAAGAGGTACAAGCATGGGTTGAATTTCACCCATCGCATTTCAGGAGCGTGTCTTTATCATTGTGTATTAAATATATATTATATTCTTACTGGTTCCCAATAGATAGTAAAAGAAACAGAGGAAGACAGACTAAAATATGGGAAGATGACATAAGAATAATAGCGGGACCAACATGGACTCGTAAAGCGAGAAATAGAACCGAATGGAAACCTTTAGAGGAGGCCTTAGTCGGAAGAGAAGTTGTACCTTAGTAACCATATGCCGATATTACCAAAACAATTTAGATATTAATTAAGCAAGATATAAGTAATAAAAATATATTTCCGAAATAGGCATTAAACTCTGTAATCAAGAATATAAGATCAACAATAAAGGCTTTTTATTTATTTATTTTTATTATATTCTTACACGTTAGTTAATAACATTACACATTTTTTAAATCAGAACCGATAAAATGGACTTAAAACTCTGACGAATCTTGCTGATTACCAAGAAAATATTTATTTTCAAAGCTGTAAAAAATATTAAATGCATTGAATTTTTCCTATATAAGGGCAGGTAACAGAATAATTACCCACAGTTGGTTGAAATTTCCGAATAAATTTTAATACATTTATATAGTTAGCCTTTGACACTTTTGATTCACGGTTATTGACCCCTGGGTCCTTTGTTGCGACTCGCTAAACATTTCTAGGGCCAGTGGTAAACACGTTTCAGCAACAAAAAGTAGCGGAAGACATCTGATGTTGTTACGTGACCGTATATCAGTGAGGCTGGGTTGAAGGGCGCGGACGTGCTGATCATGTGTGAATGGTTCTGTAGACATATATCCATAAATTGTCTGGTTCCCCTATCTGATGGTTACAAAGGTCAGATCGGCAGTCGCTTCAACGTTATTACCAGACACGCTAAATCCTGGATCTTGGTCTAAGCTATTGGTTCCCACCTGTTTTGTGTTACTGCCCCCTTTAAAAAAAAGAACATCCAACGTATTAAATAATATAACAATTTCATATGTCTGTTTATTATTGTATATCATCATCTTCCTAGCGTTATGTCCCGTGCTTAGACGGGGTCTGCTTAGACCATGATCCAGGATTTAGCGAGTCAGGTAATTACATTGAAGCGACTGCCGATCTGACCTTCGTAACCCTAATATAGGGGAACCAGACAATTTTTGGATCATGGTTACAAAACCAAAGTTGTTTGAATTTGCAGGTTTCATCGCGATGTTTTCCTTCACCGTCGAGCTAGGGGTATAAATACGTAAATAGATTTGAAAAATCCAGAGGTACGTGCCCGGGTTTGAACCCCTTGGTTAAGAGGCGCGTGTCCTTACCATTGAGCTACTTTGCTTTTCCACCGCTTTATATAGTGTTTTCCTACAAAATATTTATGGTTAAAAAGTACCTTGGTAATGACGTCTACTTTTAAAACTAATAAGCGGATTTGTATTAAACCAGCACAGAAAGGAAAATGTCAAATCAGTATAATATAGTATCTGATGTTTTAATTGAAAAAACTCTACTGGTTACTACACTCTTATTTTGCACTAATGAAGGATTTTTGAGTTAAAACATCCAAAAGATGGCGTAACTGTGACTTGCGGTCTTGTCACCCTCCTCATTGGTTAGTTGTCAGACCAAACTGACATGCAGTCTACAAGGAGCCAACAGTGACAGTGATAAGTCCACGAGACTCCCTCGTACCATCTGGCGGTTTTTGTCTTTGTGAAAACCCTCATTCATGAATGGTCCACGCATCTTGGACCCCTGCCCTGCGACAGGTGCGTGACATTGGCGCGTTAAGGGAAACGTTTCTCCTAAATACTAACGGTTCTGTTTGTACGTGACGAGTACAAGATAAATAAAGCTTTCTCTAGCGTTACTAGAGTCCTTATGATTCTGATTTTGTTTCACGTGCCTTATGCAATCTTGAATGCGACAATTAAGATAAAAAGTACACCGGCTTTGTTCTATAATTTTCGTCAGAAAATTAAAAAAAAACAAATTGAAATTTAGACTCCGCCTACTCCTTTGGGGCTAGCGGGTATATAACAGTATTTTCCACCCTTATTTTTTTATATTATGATGTTTTGGTGCCGACTTTATGACATGGTTCAGATGCAAATATGATCTATACACCCTTGTAAAATATGTTGTTGAAAAGAAACTACCGCGTTTCTTGCCGGTTTCTTCTCGGTAAAAGCAACATGCCGAACCGGTGGTAGATTCATATTATAATTAGTTGATTTTCTTGTTGAATTGACGATTTATAAGTGTTTGTTTCAAACCTATTTAAATAAAAAGTATTTTGACTTTGACTTCGACTTTGACTTATTAAGATTCTTTTGTCGTCTATTCAAAACCATTTTCATAATGTTTTAAGGAAAAATTAACACATTACATTATAAATACATTAATACATTTTCCAGACTGACACACCAATTCCCTAGTTCCAAACTAAGCGTAAGCTTGTGCTATGAATACTAGGTGAACGGATAGACATACTTACACATCCATGACGCGAGTACCATGTTCATCACACGAAACATTTGCACCTAGCGGGATTCGAAACCGCGACCGGTTTCATGGCCAGGGTCTCTGGTCACTAGACCAACAGGCCCGTCACTGTCACTGTCTTCAATTCCAAGGACAAATATTCGTATGACGGATTCTTGTGTTTGTTCTGTATCTGGGTGTTATTATCCAATATTTAAGTATATATATATATCTGTAATACCACTGTTGTTTCTGATATCCGTAACATAAGCGCCTAAGCTACTTACCTCGGAGTCAGATCAAGATAGGTGACGTAGTTTGAATTTTGTTTCAACAATTTTAAGTTTTCTACCACTCTACAAGTAAACTAGTGTTCAAAAAGATCAGTGGTTAGCATACATTTTCCCACAAATTCGACACGGCACCAACCGAGTGTCGATAAATCCGTCCATTCAAAGTTCCCAGCCAAAAGCAAATCCGCGCATTTCCCAGCGGTTTTATTTAACACCGTGAACTGACTGGCTCTTTGCGACTCCGCAATGTAAAGGGAATTCGAGTGAGACAAAGACGGTTAGCTTTTCTAGGGTTAGATGCAGAGCTTTTTTAAATTGGTTTTAGTTCTGGATCTGGTTGAGCTCGCTGAATTTTGTTTGTGCTGGAGAGTATCTTGAATTACTTGCATCAGACAGATAACATATTATTATGTACTAGCTTCTGCTCGCGGCTTCGCTTGCGTGGTACATCGATAAAACATAGCCTATATGTTATTCGAGTGTATGAGCTATATTAATTTAAAGTTTCATTAAAATGTATCCATTCATACAAATTGTCGAGTTTATAATATAAGTAAGATTAGACAAGTCGCTTAGGTTATAAGTTAAAGACTCAGGCTACGAAACCTAATCCCATGGGTTCGTATCTCGCTAGGCATTTGATGAAGACGATCATTTGTACTACTAAACTTATTCACTTACTTTTACTACTACTGTCAATGATTTTTTAAAAGAAGTTATCATAGTTATGTCTAGGTATCGTTCATCTAGTACATATGTATAGCGGATCTATGAACATCGTTTAGTTATAAATTAGGGTTAGGAATTAAAGCACTACAAGTGTTAGAAACACCTTATACTATTGGGATCAGATTCCACATACATTTTATTCCTTCCCGATCCAAGTGTAGTACCTCTCAGATATTTCCTGTGAGCTGAATTGAAATCAACATGGACACCATTACTTATTTATTTATTTATTACATTCAAAGAATAGTATATATATGATACTGTAGTATAGATAATTTTTTTCAACATTTTTGTCTCTGTATAACTAGATATCCACCTCTCCCCCCACCATTTTAGGATCGCAAATCCCCCGAACCCCTAACAATACGCACCTTTATCACGATTCTTACACAAAGCTCCAATCATTACCGAACTTTCCACCATCAAATTCGCCATCACAACGGGCCCACCATAATGCATTCTGCCAGTCACCCCCTCAAATTGCAACGAATTGACACTTGACAAATGAGCATTTTCCGCACGGCATATACTCGTATACGAGGAGCTTAAAATAGTCCACATATCACGTGTCTTCCATGTGATTTATCTTTCAATTCGCCTACGAAATCAGTAGGTAGAAGTAACTTAGTACAAATGATGCTAAGAATAGCCCCTTGAGGGAAACTTAATACAAGATACACTTTTTTATTTTCTATGAATAGAAATTATCTTTGACCGGTGGTAGCTCAATGGTAAGGACACGCGCCTCTTAACCGAGGAGTGCGGGTTCAAACCTACCTCTAGATTTTTCAAATCTATGTACATATTTATACCACTAGCTCGACAGTGAGGGAAAACATTGTAATGAAACCTGCAAATTCAAACAACTTTGAATTTGTAAGCATGATCCAAAAATTGTCTGGTTCCCCTATCTTAGGGTTACGAAGGTCAGATCAGCAGTCGCTTCAATGTAATTACCAGACTGGCTAAATTCTGGATCATGGTCTAAGCGGACCCTGTCTAAGCACGGGACATAACGCTAGAAAGATGATGAGAAATAATCTTTAGACTGGTTTAACAACCAGCGTTTCCAAAGTAAATAAATAAACAACTAACTAACTAACTAACTAAACTTCACGCCACTTCCCTAGCGGGGTAGGCAGAGAGAACCGAACGCCATATGGCACGATCCTTACACACCTCACTCGCCTCTTCAACATTCATAATCCTTTTCATACAAGCTCTACGATTTTTATGACTCCTAACATCACCTTCTTTTAATACACGACCAATCTGGTCGTGGTAGGTGAGCCTTGGCCTTCCGCGGCTCCTACATCCTTCTACATTCGCATTGTATATCTGTTTAGTCAATCTTTCATCATCCATTCTTTCCACATGTCCGAACCACCGGAGCATGCCTCTTCTTACCTTGACTCCGACGCTGTCCTTCAGACCAACTCTCTTTCTTACATCATCATTCCGAACGCAGTCTGTGAGCGATACACCGCAGATTTTCCGCAGCGCACCCATCTCGACCGCGTTTATTCTACTTTCATGCTCTTTCTGCCATACCCAACTCTCGCTTCCATATGTTAGCGTAGGAATCAGCACCACATTGTGTATGGCGAGCTGGGCCTTCTGGCTTAAGATTTTGCTGCCTAAAAGTTTTCCTAACGCTCCATTCACCCTATTCCCTGCATTCACTCTTCTTTCTATATCAGCGGAGTACCTTCCATCTCTACTAAATGCAGATCCTAGATATACAATTTCATTCACCTGTTCCAGCACTACATCGTCAACCGTTATCCTTGTATCCGTTCTAGTTTCATCTCTTTCAAACACCATAATCTTTGTTTTCTTAGCATTCAAATGTAAGCCTCTCTCCTTGCAATCAAATAAATAAATATTAGACAAAAACACTTAAACATTTTAAGGTTTATGCGGCTCTCAAGGAATGTCAAAGATTTTACCAATACGACGAGTATTGATAAATAAGAAAGAAAAGAAAGAAATAAAAATGTTAATTAGGTACTTACATGCTCAATACATAACATTGTAACATAAAAAAGTAAAAACTATGTGGTTCCTAAAAGGTCTCCGCTCAGCATATGTCGCGGTGGCGCTAAGCATACCACGACACTGGTTTTTCTGCAGATGCCTAGAAGTTGATGAAACAAGTATTTATTTTTATTCTGCGTACCGAATTATTGCGCTCGAATAGAACAACGACGATGCACTTTTAATTTAGATTTACAAACAAATAAAAAAGGTTATCCAAAAATGAAGAGTGTAAAAGTTACTAGTACAAAATACTTCGAGTTTGCGCGAAAAAGTATTCGAAGTATTTGTTCTAACGTTTGCCAAATGTTTGAAAAGGACGCCAAGTTTGCTAAGACCGTGCTAATGAAAACGTGTAATTCTTTTGATCAAGTCTCTATTTTTTTTTTGCTTAACCTGCAATCTATATAAAAAGCAAATTTTACTGAATTTTACTTAATTTTACCCTGCAACCTTAGTTTCACCTCGACTTGTAGTTACTTTTAACATTAAAAACATGCTCAAAATCTGATGAAATGTAAAATATCAATTATTTTAATAACAAGCATTGAAAATTTCTTAAAATCACTCGATTTTATTAAGCAGATCCAATTCGATTCAAAATTTTGTCCCATGTTGGTCTGGGATTAAAAAAGAATGTGCTAACTGTGTTTCTAGCGTAGCATGTCGTAAAAGGCGTAGGTATATGGGGTTTTGAGTATGTGATTGTGTAGGCGACGAGCTAGCCACTTGTCACCACTTTTTCACAATTTTCCATCAAACCCACCCAGTTTTATTTTTGGCTGGATGTGGTCAAAGGGGCCTACTGCCCCTTTGACTCTGCCTACACCTTCGGGGATTATGGGCGTGATGTTATGTATTTAAATTCAACGCAAAAGGCGCGGTTTGATCCTGTTCGATCCCTGAGACAAAAGTGGTTGATAAAATAGAAATCTATTTTAAATCAGTTTTGTACACATTCATTGATTCTGATTTTCTGACATGTCCGCAAGTGAATAAGTTTAAAATCAGATTAATGTTCGCGATGTTGTCTGATATTTATTTATCTATCAAAATACATTGCTACTAAAATATATGAAATTAATGGAAAAATAAAGTAGTTGCCGTGTAACTTATTACTACTGCTGGCCTTTGGGAAATGCCTGATATGGTATGGCAAATAAGATTTTACGAGTTAATTAAACCAAGATTCATTTCCTTGGGAAGAAGTAAACAAGATGCCAATATATCAGAAATACCTACTTAATTAAAGTTGTAATGAAAATAGTAGGTAGGTACTGTATAGCTCGACAATCCCGCCCGACGCAGAAGGCGAGGCCGCCGTGGCGATGGTGTCTAGCCCGGCGGCGCCCTACAGGGGGGGCTCCGAATACTCCTGTGGTATCCCTGCCTGTCGTAGGAGGCGACTAAAAGGGCCTTTGGGGCTGTGGAGTGTTTGCGGGGGGGCCTGCATTCACTTCGTTAAGCAGCCCCAGAGAAGATGACGACACGTGGATCCTCGTCCGTTAAATAGGATGGGGTGACACTGTGGTCTGTGCCGTCATAAGCACCGCGAGGTGTTCTGGGGGCGAGGTTGCCTCTCCCTCGAGATGGGCCGCATGGATCGGCAGCGGCGTAGACGTAGATTTCGCGTAGAGTCCCGAGTGGGGAGCCCGGAATCTGCGCCAACGCCCGAAGACTGACCACCGTGAGGTTTAGTCGGTAGTAGAGTGCTTTCCCGGCCTCTGAGCCCGACACATCCCTCGTAGGCCGAACCTAGGTTTACTTGGACGGTGCGTAAATGCATTCCTCACTTAAAAAAAAAAAAAAAAAAAAAAAAGGTAGGTACTGTATACTTCAAGAGGCGGAAAACAGGCATACAACCTACCTACCTGATAGTAAACAGCTACCATTCGCAATTCGCCATTCGCCATTTGCAATTTGGTTAGTTTATCCAAGTAACCTAATCCTCTTTCTTTAATAAATACATCGATTCGTATTTACAATAAATGTAATTATTATTTAGGGATAAATAATAATTACATTCTCTACGGTGTACGTTCCAACATGGGAATGTTGGTCCAGAACTCACAAATGTATGAAGGTATCAACCCTATATACTCTAAGGTAGGTACTACTTGAATAATACCAACTGTGTTCCTTGCCTAGCATTTTATAAAAGATGTCTAATGGTGTACTGGGTTGGTGATTATGTACTATGATTATTTTGACAAGCTCGATGGCGCATTCGGTAGTGACCCTGCCTCATGCGCCAAGAGTTGTGGGTTCGATCCCCACCCAGGACAAATATTCGTATGATGAATACTTGTGTTTGTTCTGTGTCTGGGTATTATTATTGAATATGTAAGCATGTATTTGTAATACCACTGTTGATTCTGATATCCGTAACACAAGTGCTTAAGCTACTTACCTCGGAGTCATATCAATGTATGTGATTTAGATATTTATATTTATTTATTTATGTGATAAAGGAGCCGATATTACTCCTTGGTATTTCTATCTGCTCTTTGGATGCAGGCGTGATGATAATGTATGTATTCTCGAACCACTAAGTCATATTAGTATTTACGTTACAAAATATACAAACACAGTAAGAGCGAAAACCCTTTCGCCCAAGCCAAATATAAGTCAGTTATGCCCATTCATGGGTAGAAGTTTGAGATGTAAACCACTAAGTATATACTGTTCATTCCATGTCAAGCGTTCAGCTATCCTGAATTAGAGGAAGGCACGATTATTAAACCAGGGCTAAATACTTACCAGTAAGTTATTAGGTAAACTTGTTCTGCTATATTCAAATATATTCCGTATGTTAACAAAGGTCGCTAAACTTAACTGAACCCTTATAATAACTAATCCATGAGTACAGTTAACTATATGGATCATAATTAAACATCTACTTACTTTTTAATTGCCGTTATAGGTACAATCCTAAAAAACCTAAACAGTCGTACTTTTTTAAATCAATTCAGCAATTCTGAAGGGCGGTAGCCAAGGAATATATTACTTACTCTTCAAAAATAAGTGCGTAGCCAAGGAATACATTAGGTACTTACTCTTCAAATATAAGTGCGTTGTCAAGGAATATACTACTTACTCTTCAAAAATAAGTGCGTAGCCAAGGGAATATATTACTTACTCTCCAAAAATAAGTGCGTAGCCAAGGATACACTCAATACTGCTCTACAAAAATCTAAATTTACAGCATTTTTGCCACCAATTATATAAACGCTCAAAATTAGAATAAGTGAATTTTGTTTACAGCTTTGAATTATTGCAACCTATGTATTTGACTGTACCCACACGTGAAATTTGTCGGACTAAATAGGTTCACAGCCATTTTGAATTGGTCCCTTTTCAAACGCTCGTTGACCGACGTGGAAAGTCGTTGTGATTGCGGCTTTGTGACGGCCCTCACACGTCTTTAATTATAATTGAAAACCTTTATTTATTAAGTGCTGCTGTGTTTATAAAACGGGCTAAAGGCAACTTGAATACCTACCTAAAAGATGTATGATTTTAAGCTTACACGTTGTCATAATACGGGACTATCGTTTAGTCTAAATATTATTTCTACCTACCAGATGTTGGTTAAAGATGTTAATTTGTAACAGCAATCTTAGAAAATAACAAACGATTCCAAGTCTAAAATAGAAGAGCGCACAATTTTGTTTTGGTATATAGCATTTAAGTACTTTTTTTAATTAAGAAAACTTTTATGAAAAAAAAATTAACAGGTAGTTTTTGATTTTTTTAGTTTACTTAATATTGCTTCGTCCCATGTTGGTCTGGGACTTAAAAAGAATGTGCCAACTGTATTCCTTGCCTAGTAAATCGTAAAAAGCGACTGATGGTATATCAGATTTTGGGTGTGTGATTGTGTAGCTGAGCTAGCCACTGTCAGTACTTTTTAACAATTTTCCATCTAACCCAGCACTTATGTCTGAATATGGTTAAAGAATCTACCTGCTCCCTTGACTCTGCCTACCCTTAGGGGAATAAGGGCGTGATGATATGTATTACTATTGCTTTCATAAGGCAATAATTACAACGTTAATACAAATTACATTATAAGTCTCATTTCAACGTTCACATAACATTAAATATGTATAGCATAAATAATACGTCCAACATTGAATATTAATGAGGACATTTTTGAATTACCTTTGATATCAATTCAAAAGTATCATTTTGATAGCACAACACGTCTGTTAATAGGCTTTCTACCCACAGGCACTTGCTATTTTCCTTCTGGAACTGCGTGGGAGAGGGCATAGCCGCCCACGACCCTTTGAAAGGGCATCACCAACATCTCACGTACACCTCATGAAAACATAGTGGCTGTAACTCACGGATTCTTCACTAAAAGTTAAAGCGGCTATGTTAAGTTATGAACTACTGAGATTACTCCGATGGCTTAGCAACCCAAATTGGGTCTTGGCCTCCGATAAAAACTGCCAACTATCGCGAGATTATTGGCTACGAATAAAATGTAACTGTTTCTAGATAAAATATAGGTAGGTATAATGTTTCTCCAGTTTAAATAGCTTTCTTCACAATACTATGTATAAACTGTTACTTAAAGTACCTATTCTATAATATACATGTTGTTAGTGCTTATGCGTAAAACGTGATTACAATAAATGCGAAAATAACTCTGTTAGTTCTTGACGTTCGAATTTGACACGTCTTAGTATGAAGTCTGAAAAATAAGGATCTGAAGGGATGCGACTGTGGTCTTTTTGTATCTGATAGATCGAATTCAAAGCCGCGGAGAAACCTAGTCAAATTATGAGAAACTAAACCAAATTAACGTAACACACTGACCAGATCTCTTTCGTATTTATCACATTTGTACCTACCTAGGTAAATCGTACACAGTCTCGGCTTTCGAGATTCCAATTAACTCGAAAAAGCCGCTAATTTTCGGCACCCTATTCACATAGATAAGTTCTTTGATTAATCTGCCGCGTGACATTGGTGTTGCTTCATATCTTGGAGACAGTACCAAGTTATTTGGGAATTAGAGAGTAACACCTAAAATTTCACACCTAGCGTATCCATGCCTTGAATTCCAGATATACTGAATATAGAACTACTTTATCCTTATATAGAAACGCGTCTTACATAGTAGGTAATGGTTAAAACCTAAGAATATATAAACTTAAATTCATACATATAATCACGCACCCCCGAAGTGGGCAGAATCAAAGGGCAGGAAGCCACTTCAAGCACTTTTAGCCAACAATAAAACTGGGTTGGATTAGACGGAAAATTGTGAAAATGTTTTGATATGTGGCTAGCTTGTCGCCTATAAAATCTCCTAACCAATATATCGTTGGCTTTTAACGGAACATAGTTAGCATGTTATTTTCAAGAAGCTGTGCCAGCGGTGTCACCCACGTTTATGGTTAATATTATAAAAGACTATTTCCGTCATACATGATTTCTATGTAACTTTAACCATTAAGGCTGCACACGCGACAGAAGCTTAAAAAATGGAGTAACTTCTCCCGTTTTCCCAACATTTCCCTTCACTACTCTGCTCCTATTAATTGTAGCGTGATGAAAAGTATACTATAACCTGCCCAGGAGTATGAAGAATAATTGCACCAAGTTTCGTTAAAATCCGTCAAGTAGTTTTTGTTTCTATAAGGAACATACAGACAGACAGACAGACAAAAATTTTACTGATTGCAGTTTTGGCATCAGTATCGATCACTAATCACCCCCTGATAGTTATTTTGAAAATATATTTCATGAACAGAATTGACCTCTCTACAGATTTATTATAAGTAGGTATAGATAATTTTCAGAATGGAGCAAACTTATAAATTTCTGGATTACAAACGTAACAAGACTGATTTAGAATAACACAAAAAATACAAATTGGCCGCCATTCGAAAAATACGCTGTGTCTGACTACGCTCATTCTATCCGCAACAATGAAAGAGAAAACCTCAAAAAAATACAGGAGCATGTTCGCCCAATCAGATAACTTCAGAATTACCCCGCTTCAGCCATAAGCCCGGCGCGAACCCCGTCAAACGTGATATGTGTAAATCTATGGGGATTTTCGACAACACCATGGCCGGTAATGAGTCGCGCCATAACTTCGGGAAAAAATTAGGTCACCCACATGCGGAGGCACCTTAGAGTCGTTTGGGGACTGCACGTTCTCTGGGAAATCATTCGGCAACGCGTGACGAATTTCATGCTAGGAAAGTGCCTCAATTTACGGATAGATTGTGGTAAATGTTGTAATACTTATATGGAATAAGTACCTCATTGTTTGTACACGATAATAACCATGAATGTTATTGAATGATGTCTTGCATCTTTAGATGCTTAAACCTTTTAAACTATACAATTTATACAGTATACATAGGAACGTATTGACAACCCAGTTGGCAACGCGTCAGACTCAGTTTCCATCGCAAGTAATTTGTATCTACAATAACCTTAGATTAAATCAAATTTAATCTAATACAACAACTGTCTATCCCCTGTTTCATCAACAACTATTTGTCCCCGGGATTATTAGTTGCTGATAAAATAGGTATTTGTCCTGGGAATACTCAGGATTCGATATTATAACTGTATATATATCTAGGTACCTACTATCTAAATCTAACATAATTTATGCAGTCCACAGGGAAGCTTCTCTTTTAACTAACAGGCTATTAATCACCATCACGTACTCCAAAAAGTCTCTCAAGTGAGTATAAACAAGTTTATGCTGACCAAAACAATTAAGAAACGCTCGCAAAAAGCAACATCCCCTTTGTTAAGGATTCGCCGTCGTCCGACAAAAATGAAACCGTGACTATTCCGTTTTTATTAGAATTCCTAAAGAAAGGATCGCATCAGTCCGGTTAAAATGTTAATAGGCACTCGCACGTTTCGCAAATTTCATTAAAACGCAACGGTGCCCTTTGTCTAAAATGTTTGCTTTTGTGCATGGTTAAACTTTTTTTTATTTATTTTTTGTCATTTCATAATGCTAGCCACTAAGTGTACAGAACCCCTGCTGATGTTTCTCGAAACGAGAAGGAAAATCGACGCTTATCCCCTAAAACATCATACACAACGAGCTTGCAAGCGAATACTTACAATTGTTAATTATCTACTTACTCGTACTTAGTTACCTTATCTATACTAATATTATAAAGCTAAAGAGTTTGTTTGTTTGCTTGAACGCGCTATCTCAGGAACTACTGGTCCGATTTGAAAATGTTCAATGCTAGGTAGCCCTTTTGCCGGGGAAGGCTATAGACTATACTATCTTCTGCCCGCGGCTTTGCTCGCGTGGTACATCGAGGAAACATAGCCTATATGTTATTTAGGTGTATGAGCTAAGTATATTATTCTAAAGTTTTATTAAAATCCATTCAGTAAATTAGTCATTAACGCGGATGAAACCGCAAGCGTAGCTAGTAAATCATACAGCTACAAATTTTTTGAGTTGATAATTAATGGTATGTTTCACTTATAAGAATTGGTATTAAATACAGATATCTTCTTTATCATACTACTATGTATTATAGAGAGGAATGACTTGATTGTTTGTTTGTTTGCTTTGAATAGGCTCCGAAACTACTGGACCGATTTGAAAAAACATTTTACCAATAGAAAGCTACTTTATCAGCAAGTAACATAAGCTATATTTTATTCCCGTATGCCCACGGGAACGGCAGCTACGCAGGTGAAACCGCGGGGCGCTGTATATAATAATATATAGCATCATATATAAAATCTGCGATGATAGTTCGATCCAAAGTCATAACAATTTTGTAAAACGAAAACTCGAGAGTCACTCACTAACTTTGCTGCGTTTTAAGGGCAAAGGGAAGGTACAAACGAATTCGATCATCACGCATATGTGACATAAAACGAAAAAGGGGGTCTAAAAACGTGAATTTCCTGTTCATTAATGGCGTTTACCAAAGTGAAGGTCAAGTACAACCACCACACGCGTCTGTACTCATGATCTGTATAGAATCTGTAGAGTCTGAACAACTGCACCGAGGAGGATACCAATTATATTATACCTTTATTTCTTGCCGTAGGTTTCTTCGTTACGAATACGCACCACATCAGGAGAGCAGGTTGGTTATGTGGGATTCTATTAAGAGCGTACCCTTTTATAACCCAGGTATGTACTGTTTTCGCCTCTCTTCAAGGCATCCAAGGAATCTTTGTAACATTTCCACCTTCCAGCGTTGGCCCAGTCTCATACTTGGCCTCCCGCACCTAGGTTGAAACGACCCAGTACATCTAGTTGTCTTCCAGGCACTCGGAACTATTATTTAGCGAATGAGGGCCCCCTGACCTACACCCGCTAGTTCCGCCTAGGACGAAGAAGGAGATAGGCGTACCTTCTCCTTCTTGAACGATATTATACCTACCATTGACTGAAACAGGCTTTACAACACAACTAATTTATTGCATTCGATGTATCTTGGAAGAGAAAGTCATTAGAAATGGTAACAAAATGCCATAAATCTTGGCCCAAAGCCGAGACACGTTGTTGCTGCTAAAATATTTACGTTCAGGGAATTGGGCTTCCTTGGACATTATTAAATGGTGTCTTTAGATATTGGATGGGAAATAACAGAGTTAATTCTTTTAAAAGGTCTCACAAACTGGGTTGAGACGGAACGGACTGAAGTACCTATAGGTTATCTATACTTATAATAAATCTGTAGAGAGGTCAATTCTGTACATGAAATATATTTTCAAAATAACTATCAGGGGGTGATTAGTGATCGATACTGATGCCAAAAATGCAATCAGTAAAATTTTTGTCTGTCTGTCTGTCTGTATGTTCCTTATAGAAACAAAAGCTACTCGACGGATTTTAACGAAACTTGGCACAATTATTCTTCATACTCCTGGGTAGGTTATAGTATACTTTTCATCACGCTACAATCAATAGGAGCAGAGTAGGGAAGGGAAATGTTGGGAAAACGGGAGAAGTTACTCCATTATTTAAGCTTCCGTCGCGTGTGCAGCCTTAATAGTTAAAGTTACATAGAAATCATGTATGACGGAAATAGTCTATATAATATTAACCATAAACGCGAGTGACACCGCTGGCACAGCTAGTTTAAAAATATGGATGGTGCTGTAGCAAAGATTTCGCATCGAGCTTTAAATAGCAGATTTCATCGACAATTCTTGATGAAACAAGTTTAAATGGTTATCTAGGTTTTAATATTTATGGTAACTTGGTAGATAATAAACCAAATTTCCATAATGCAAATGCTTAAGCTACGTACGTACTTTGGATTTAAATTAATGTTAGTAATGTTGTCTAATGTAATAAATTCCCGTCAGCTCGTTCAGTTATTCTATGAATAGTGTATTAGTGTAGTGGAAATAGTGTATTTTCCCATACATAAAATGACACTGTAAATATGCATTACAAGTGGCATCCTAATCTGCAGGCTTTTATATATTGCATGAGCATTTTAAAAATTCTTACTTCTTATCTAAGTCTCAACCCCAAGTTGAATGAACTTCCATCTATAAACCCCTTAATTGACTATCAAGAACCCATACACTTAAAAGCATAAGCCAGAACCAATACAATTGGGCGGCGAATTGCTCCTCTTTCGTCAATAAAAGCTTTGTTCGTATTTCTAATTTAATTAAAATTCATTAAAACCAAAATTAAGTGGTCGTTAAGCTGCATTTGAAAGGGCAGTTAAAAATATTGCTCGGACCGCCATCGTTTCGAGAGAAAATTAAAAGAGGTCGTACTGTAACGAGGCATGAATGAATTTAGCTATAACGATTGTGATGTTAATCGAATGACTGTAATTTTAAATTAAAACATTGGTGCAATGGGCTCTCTCTTACATAAATATAAACTGTATATTGGTAGATGTTTGTTGTACCATGTGATAGAAGTTAACCTTATTTTAAAGCTAAGAAAATATATGCCATAATAAAACCAATAATTAAGTAAGTACTTTTTTGCTTTTGCATTCAGATTGCAGAAGATCATAGATAAAAAATACCTATAGATAAACAAGACAAATTTTTAAAACCCAAGCGCAAAAACCCTCTCTTGAGCTTTAAGGCAGTTGGGTTAGCAATCACGGCCCATGGGTACGGCAATCTCAAACGGGACGTCAGAAGGTATATCAAAAGGCCGTGTTATGAATACACGAGTGAACTTCAAAGAATTAACTTCTAAACTCACTGGTGTAGGTACATGCAACTGCGTTTTTATTAATCTGGAGACAGAATCATACAATAGTAGGTACGTAGGTATGTATAGATATAGCAAGCGTCTTAGATGCGAAGAAATAATTCAAACTCGGGCGCGTACTTTAGAGGTAAAGAAACCTTTTCATTCATAAGCGATGTACATATTGATACAATGTGTCCGGTTGCCTATTTAAGGTTTATGACCGAAGTTATTCCGGGGGCGGAAGATGCGGTCCGCCCCGGGCCTCTGGTCCTCGGGGCCTCATATTATCTCCAAGTTCCTGTAATCATCCTATATCAAACAGTGGAACAGGCTTAGTCCGCCTATGCCAGGACCCACCCAATCCCATAGGACACACGATCTACATAGACTTTAAAACTCTTAGGGGAAAAGTAAAAAACAATCGAGTGTTCATTGGGTACTGCTTTAAAATATGTCGGAAGGTAAGTAGGTACCTATTGTCAAACGGGACGCGGAAAGAAATAACAAGCTCGGAGCGTGCAAGCGACGTGCTAACTTTTGAATAACTAATAACTATGATAGCACTGAATAATATTATCGGTTAGGTTCCTAAAATAAATAGTTTGGAACTCTTATAATAATTTTCTTTCGTGTTTTTCAGAATTTCCACAATAGGCACCACTTAATAATTAAGAAGCTGCAAGATAAGGTCTTAACTCTTGGCAAATGTCGTCAAATATCTCGCTATTTTAAGGTTTGGAAAAAAGACAATCATATGAGAACAATGATGCATTGTATTTTGTGAATATCTTTTTGTATAATATATATCCATACCTAAATCTGCAATTTGTAATTATGTCTAACTCCTAATGAAAAAGTGGTAGCAAAATCCCTAAAAGGTAAAATAATTTAAGTAAAGGTTTCAATAGGATTGTCGATTGAAACTTGAATATCGATTTTTTAATGTACTTAAGTACTAACTTTGATAGATCGTGCTAAAGTCGAATTAATTTGATTATACACAATAACTTTCTTCGCTTTTATTGAAAACAAAGTAATCTTTACAAAGGTATGTACAAAACATACTACGCATTTTTTATCTAACTTTGAGAAAACCAAACGAATCTTTCACTAAACTCTATTATTTCTCATTTGTTTACATTTAGTGTGTATGCCCGTATTCATAACAGCGCCATGAAAAAACAAAATGTCACTGGTCGGCTCATTTGACATAACAATTGAACTGTCAAAACTTGTCTTTGTGGTCTTGTTTATTTACCTAAAATTTATATTTATTAACGCTTAACAGCTGTGTTTTTATTCTGTTATGGATTTGTAAGTGTAAGCATGGTAAACAAGCAAGAATATAGCTACAATTACACACCTTTGCGGTCAGAAAATGGGTAAGTCTTTTAAAAATACCTAATCGGTTTTCGTTATCCTTATTTCAATTCAATTTACCCAAAAATATGTTGTTCTTCTATTTATGCAAATTTCCTACACTACTTAAACCAAAATAATTTTAGTTTACTTATCTTGCATATGAATATTAAGTGTTTTATCAACTTTTAACTTAGCTAACTAACTAGGTACTACACGTCACTCCCCTAGCGGGGTAAGCAGAGAGAACCGAAGAGAACATTGGCACAAATAACGAAAATTTAATATTACAATATTATTAATTCGTACCTATATTCTGCATAACCTTATTTTAACTCTCAAACTGAATCCTATTTACATTAGAGAAAGTTCCTAATAATTGCTGTTTTGTTTCTATTAAAATTTACCTTTACAGCAGCTTTATGTATTACACAATATTAAGCCAATTAAAATAATTACCCCAGAGTGCTGGTTCAAAATTTACAAAAAAAAACAGAAGGAAGAAAAAAAATATTATTTGTTTATTAAATCTAGGACAAATATTTTAATGCTAATTTGCACTCCTTTTAAATATGTCTATCCGAAAACTAGTATTCATTGCACATATCTGCAACCAAACATGCTTAATTTAGAGTTACAAGATTGCTATTTAGAAAAAAATTATGTATTACTAGAAGCTGTCTGTGAGTCCTGTGACTTCATACAAGCATTGTTAAACAATTAAATTAGCATACAAGACTGTCGTTCAGCAGTGAAAACCTCATAAATGCTTTTGAAAATAATTTACTAAAGAAAGAAAAAACTGCCTCCTGAAAAAAAAAAACTAGAATAGAATTGTTTATTGTCATTTTTTTTTAAATATTATCATCAATGGTGCATAATCGTAGGAATCAAATATCTCGCGGCTAAATAAGTCTGATGTGACTTACGAAACAAATAAAATAAAATAAGCAAATGCAACTTTTACGAGGTTTTCATTGCTGAATGATGATATGTGAACATTAACAACATCATAATAAATCTAAAATATTGAATGCGAACAAATCTTAATAATATGAGTAGTTCATAATATGAGTATAGACAAATTACCACTATATAAAGTTTCAACGTCCTAGATCCAGTCGTTTGGACTGTGTGTTTGTTGTCAGTCAGTTAGTAATACAGATTAACTAATTGACCCAACAAGTGTTTATCTGTCAATTTATTAAACACTAGCAGCACCCTGCGGTTCTGCACGCCTAGTATCCGCTCCCGTGGGAATATGGGATGATAAAATATAGTCTATGTTCAAATCAATTTATTGGTTTCGGAGCCTGTTCAATGCAAACAAATAAAAATCAAATGTTTTCTCTTTTTAAAAATCATATAATATTAGTTTAAATCAAATACATATAAAATTACTCAAAGTGAAAGTCAAAGTCAAAATATTCTTTATTTATATAGGTTTCAAGGAAACACTTATAAATCGTCAAATACAAGTAAAGCCACAGGTATACCACAGATTCTACTACTGGTTCGGAATGTTGTATCTACCGAGAAGAATCCGGCAAGAAACTTATTAGTTACTCTTTTCAATACAATTTATACAAGGTGTACAATCATAATTAACTTTGAATCACGTTTTAGTGTGGGCCTGTTGTAGAGTATCAAAATAAAAATATATAACTATAACTAACTATACTACATCATCAAGAAAGTTCAATATTCAGTAATGGATGTTTTTCAGCTGATGATTCAAAGTTATGACACTTGAAATATTTGCATTTGACTAAATAAACACCTTTTTCTCTCATAACAGTGGCATGATTTATCCCTGTTAGCAAAACTAACTGAACTATCTACCTACTACCTGTACAATGCAATGACAACAGACAGATAATATCACGTTTCCATTGTCACATGTAAGTATACTATAGTTAACTTTAATATGAATAGCTATTCTTTACAAGGTTTTCAAGATAAGCCATCTTTTTTATAATCTTTCGGACATAAAAATATTACAATGTTTTCTTACTGTTGTCTTCAATGCCAGTAGCTCAGTTCAGGCACAGTAAATAAGTAAGAATAATTATCCTACTAATATTATAAATGCGAAAGTTTGTAAAAAAACTACTGAATTGATTTTAATGAACTTTAGATTAATATAGCTCATACACATATAGGCTATGTTTCATCACTGTACCACACGAGCGAAGCAGCGGGCAGAAGCTAGTTAAAATATATTTTTATTAGTATATGAATTTAGCATTTACTATTTGTAAATGCCACAAATAAAATCTTCAAATATTATTTGAATTTAAATAGAAAGTATATCATTATAATTAAAAAATATACTTTAATCTATTGGTAAAAATTGTTTTGCATTAAGTACTTAAGTTGCAAAAATATGTTCTTTACATATAATGCATGTAGACAAAAACTTTATGTTTTACTTAACAAATGAATTAAGCAGCTTATTAGAGGAAAAACTCGTAGTTAAAAACATTAAGGGTTAAACAGTTTTTCAATCTCTTAGCTTCGAT
The DNA here is from genome assembly GCA_951394215.1 of Glyphodes perspectalis. Lineage (NCBI taxonomy): Eukaryota > Metazoa > Arthropoda > Insecta > Lepidoptera > Crambidae > Glyphodes > Glyphodes perspectalis. Next base: position 13,790,936 of record OX596205.1, on the reverse strand, counting down.
AATTCCACTAGCAAGGATTAATGCATTTGCATTTACGACGTTCGACTCACGTCATTTACGACGGTCCGCGATATCGTTAATCAATGCGAACGTTTTATTTAATAACAAGTGGGGGGTGAACGCGGTCGCGTGAGTGGGCGATCCAACCGACAACACTCGCTCATACTCAGTTGTCGGTGAGAGGCGCGGGCGTCGAGCGACTAGCCGGCCTCCAAAAACCATTAACAAACCACCAACCTCCCGCGGACGAAAACCTACGCTATTCGTGCACCGTTTAAGTTCGGAATCGAGTGAGTGGTAGTCCATGGTGAACGAGGCAGAACAGTGACCCCGGAGAATCTAGTGCAGTGCAAAATGAGTGAAGACAACACGGTAGCCGATGATATGAAGAGACAGGCGGCTCTGTTCTACAATTCCACGGAAAGGTTTGTTTAACGAGCGATTGTTTGAGCGGATGTCTTTGGACGTTGCGGAACACGTACCGGCGTCATGGTGACGCTTACGGCTTTGGGATAAAGTCGGTTTTTCGTTGCTGCACCGTTTCGAATGAAGGAAGTGAGGGTGCGAATTTCAGATACGAAATACCAACGCAATGTGGGCTATACAAAACGGCACACGCGGTAGCGTTAAAGGTCAACACAAATTTATACATTTATACATACGTATATATATGTAAAAGTTATGCGAATGTTTCCCATACTATAACTAATGCCAAGTAATAATTCTTATGTAGCTGTCTTAAGGGCAACGTATTCCGATTATATTTCTACAAAATCTCACTATGAAAAGTGCTAGTACTCTGTATAGTTGCAAGTAGATGAATAATGCATGTAGTTATGCAGATTTGCCTGGTCTCTGTTGGTGCATGGTAAAAGTGTATACGTTAACATAAAAATATGACCAGCTAAGCAAATAGAACACCTGACTTACGTATATTTTCGCAATCTTTCGAAATTTTGATAGCATGTGTAAATCGACATTGGCAATTAAATATTCAGACCGCACTTTGGCAAAGATATAGGTATACTTTCCTACAATAGGGAGGAACCAAGAAATCGACTACGGGTAATATAACTTAAACTGATAAGTAATATTTTTGCCTTTTGAAGAAAGCACAGTCATAAGACAAAAGCTAATAAGATTCTACAGCCAAGCTAGTGATTGGCAAGACTTTCCTAAACCTTATTTAATGCTGTATGCTCGAATACAGACACCAGTTAAGTAGCACCACATATCGCAGGTTTGGTTTAGGTCACCACAACTAAGAACGCAGATATTAAGAAGATACCAGAAGAACCAAATTTAGTCAAGATATATCTACCGATGACGTTGATCCAACATGCAGAAACGCCATACAATCCTGCATCGCGCTGACGAATTATGCCTTGAACACAGTGTTGGTATATGCAGCGTATCCTAATATTTTGACTTCTTAATGTTTCTGTTTGCGCTTTCACAGCATAATCATATTCTCATATCTCTACTAACCTTATTGGTCAGAAATATATTGCATCAAGTGACTCCTTAGTCTTTTTTGTCCGTCTTCTCAAGCTCCTAGATATTCTTCCAAATTTTTTTTTTAATATTTTTACTCTATCAGATTGTTAGTTCATGCTTTGGCCTATTGCTAATGCTTATCTATACGGAGTTCTTCCGCGAAACAAAAGAACTAAGTCACATAAAGTCACTAAATCACGTTTTGTTTGTTTATTTTTCAATTATTTTCATCCAACATACCCTTGGACAGGTGAAGGGATTATGCAAGGCTCGGCACGTAGCAATAACTCGAGTACAATTCTGACCTTTGGCCACAAACATATTTTTATAGTGCCATTGTTGTTTTTTAACGAGAAAAACTTTTTTTTTTTTATTTTACTCGAAAAATAGAGATAGAAAATTTATAGCATGACTTCACTATCAATTCAGCCATTATTCATGTTTTAAGATCTATTATAAATAAATTATTGTTGATTGTTCGATGAATTCACAAAGTTAATATTTGCTTTAATAGAGAAAAAAAATATTTAGTTTTGTTTACTTATCCAAACATGCATTACAAAATTATTGTTCGTTAATAATTGGACCAGGTTTTGAACCGGTTTTTATGTCATAATACAATTTATGTTTAATGAAAGAGAAAAATCGACATCGGTTTACTTACATTAAATGCATGCATTACTGTACATGTAATTACATCTTTATGTCTATAAATTAGTGACGTCATATCCATTAATGATTTTATGGGTGGTATCGATGTTTTATCACCATTACCATCGGGTTTCACCATTGGTTGATTATTGCTAGATATGGTTAGAAGCACTAATTCCGCAGTATATCGTTATGCCCACGTAAACATTCGTTATCAATACCAATCCAAGGGCAAAACAATGGTTTGGTTCGAACGCAATCATTCGCATACCCCTCTTATCTTGAATTTCATCAACCAAGTCTTCCATGGCGTGTTTCTTTATCGATCAATAAAATAAGCATTTTTCCATGGGTTCGTGGCGTGTTACAAATATGTGCTAATATATTGGAAGTCGTTACGTAAATATCCTCGATACTCTCGTGATTCTGTGGTTAAGGTTACCTTTGAGCGTGCCTAAAGTAATACGATTTAGCGCTAAATTAGTCCGTCATATCCTTATCCGAGTGAGGTTTGTTTGACTGATAGTTTTCCTGAATGAGGTTTTTAGCGTTATTTCCGTTGCTTGAGTAGACTTTAATCCTAAAGTTAATCTAAACACCTAAAGACAGCCGTCCGGCAGTCCGTCTTATTTATTTCACATTTATAAGAAGCTCTTAGATCTCTTAGTCGTTCTTTATAAATTCACGGGAATTGGATTATAAATGTCAATGAGAAGATACAATAATATCTTATCCTTAATAAAAAACAATAAATCTTCGTCCTAAAGGTTTCAAACAGCACTAATATTCAGTATACAAAAAAATTGAAAATTTGATTCTATCGACAAGAAGCCGGCAAGAAACTTGATATACCTATACTCATTTGAATACCAACTTTTATAATTTTGTAAACTTAACTATTCTATTTTATTATTTCGTATCATCCATCTAGATATCTAAAGTGTCATAAATCTACTTCGATCCCACTCTAAACGTTAAACTATTGAAAGTAAAAGAGTATCTTTACATAAATTGCCTAATCCTTTCATTGGTATACAATATGATGATGAAATTGCCTTCATTACAATAAAGGCTGGCGTACACAGTCGCCGTGGCGGTGACGACAACGATCTCCAGCGCCGGGCCGCCGGGTATGTCAGAAATCGTTAGGGTTTTATTGATGTCGCCGGCCGGAATTCCTGTCGCTCGTCTGTGTCTCTGGATATTATGAACATAGCATCATATTATTGGTGTAAATAATATGGAATAACTATTTCGCGAAGGCCCCGACTCACCTACCACAATTAAATAGATCCGTGTGTTAATAAATGGTGAAGTTACGAGCCATATTAACTATTGAACATGTATGAAGAGAGTTATGAATGTCAAAGAAACGAGTGATGCTTAAAAGGACCCTAACGCTCAGTTCTTTCTGTTTACCCTGCTAGGGAATTGGCGTGAAGTTAGTTTAGTTTTTATTTAAACTGCTGTCATTAAAAATTGGTGTAATATACAACTGATATACTCAAGAAGACTGTTGTAGTATCATACTAGCCATCTATAAGACCACCCAGCTATACAATTCTACACAGAGTATCTACTCCGTAGATTAATTACCGCATTGAACGTGACAGTGACACCACTTTTAAGCACAACGTGATTCGTACACTTCTGTCATCTTCTAAGTTCTGTATATTAGAAACACTTAGCCTGATGTGTGCCCAGACCTTAAAAGTATACGCATGGCCACCACTTGCTCTAGAGTCATTTACTTCCCCGTTTTAATGATAACTAGAACTTAATGAAGGTCTATCAAACTACAAACATCACTTAAAATCATCGTTATGTGTTTTATTCTGAGTCCACACTCTTGCACGTTGACGAATAGTAACTTTCGAAGCGAACATATTATGAACACATTTGCACATGTTGGCGAGCGGTTACTGTAATTTGCTATCACCTGCGTATGAATGCGAAAAGTGTAAGATAATATAGTGCCGATGTGATCACACTTCCGAATAATCTTCTAAATCGACGTGACACGTGCGAAGGCGCATAATGAACGCGTCTTATGCTGTTTACAGCTAAGTATCCAATAAGCAACATTTGACGCACGACTTGTTACACAACATCGTTGTTGCCGCAATGCGGCCCTTTGTTTAGCAACGTTGTCTGTCCACGCTGACAAGTTCGTCGACTAAATGGCATGTTGGCAACACCGCGCGTCATGTTGGCAACGTCGCGTGTTGTTGTGCAACGTTGCCCGTCAAATGTTGCTTAATGCGTACTTAGCTTAAGTGTTTAAGATTCGTGCGCAGGTGTGAAGCCAGTGAAAGTGATTATGTTTAATAACATCGCAGTATTGCATGCCATACGTAAAATATCGGTCACCGTTTTAATTAAACAGAAAATAATATATTTTCTCTTTAGCACATCACATTCCTTTCCGGTACAAAGTTCCGAACTGCGGGAGAGTACCCATTCATTAATTAAAAGTTTTTCGTAAGGGCTATTCTATTGTAATTAGCTTACGGCATGTCTCGACGAATTTATAGACTTGAATTTAGCTCCAACTGCTCTGGGGAAGATAACGGGAGATTGATTTATGTATCTAGTGATCGCTCACTGGTTGCAATTCGACCATTATTAGTTTGATATATAGTATTTATTAATTATTTGTTGAAATATTAGCTTTGTCCCATGTTAATCAGGGACTTGGCCCATGTTGATCTGGAAAAAAAAAAAGAATGTGCCAACTGTGGTTCTTGCCTAACATGTTTACGGGCTTTTGGGTATGTGACTGAGTAGGCAACGAGCTAGCCACTTGTCACTCCTTTTTCACAGCTTTCCATCCAACATAGACCAGTGTCCCATGTTAGGCTGGGACTTAAAAAGAATGTGCTAACTGTGGTTCTTGCCTGGCATGTTGTAAAAGGCGACTAGTGGTATATCGGGTTTTGGGTGTGTGATTGCGTGGGCGACAGGTTAGCCGCTTGTCACTGCTTTTTCACAATTTTCCATCTATCCCAGCTCGGCTTTATTTTTGGCTAAATGTGGTTGAAGGGGCTTGCTGCCTCTTAGACTCTGCCTACCCCTTCGGGTATTATGGGCGTGATGTTATGTATGTATGTATTAGCTTTCTGCACTCCTTCTCCATATAAACTTTAACAGTGCCAAATCTCATACTCCTTCTTCCCTGTAATTCTCATAAAAAGGGGTACAAAGTATTTTACGTTTTGCTTCTAGATGTACTAGCTGACCCGGCGAACTTCGTTCCGCCTAACGATAATATAACCATAATTGCCCATAGCGGGATTCGAACCCGCGACCCTCGGTTTCGTGGCCAGGGACTCTGACCACTCGACCAACGGGCCAGTCAAAAACATACTTAACTTAATTATGACTTAGTTTTAGATAAACTTTCACGATTTTATATTTGCCAGTCTCAGATTACAGAACAAAAGGTCTCTAATCTGAGTTGCCAGTATACTATATATCCAATACTTAGGTATTTTAAAGAGTTACGAACAACCATCTTCCCAAACTATCGCGCTCAAAATATTGATAGGATGCTAATGAAATAGACGCACATGTCCTTTAAATGAGGTACAAAAATGTATCCCCCTTCTTGTGAAACCCCTCCCCGCTACCCCTAAATACGGCCATAATATAGTGGCTTCGGTTCAGAGATAGCGAAGTAAGCACATTGTGCTCGACCATGGGATGGGTCACCTTCACAACCAGTTTGGCGACATTATACGTTTCCGACCCGTGCTGCGGATGCCACTAAAAGAGTTGGTCGGAACCACGATGCTGAATTTTGTTCGATAAGACTAAGTGTTTAGCCGTCTTACAAGCAAACTAGTGATAATCATTTCTATAGGTAATTCAGTAAGGATTAGAAAACTATTTGAAGATGTATAATTAAGGTGTAAATTATTTATATGTAGATAGAGTTACCACTAAGCTCGATACTGTGGGAACAGTCTCGATTGTGGTGACACTATCCTTCATGTCGGCGAACCGCATCCCAACAAAACACCAATTTATTCAGGATCACCCGATTCGCCGAGGTTACATACAATATAGAATCGTCCCAGTATCGATCTTATAGTTCGTGTGCTTTCCTCTGGGAAACTGCACACCGGTCCACATGAGGCTCCATAAATGATCTGTATATATACTCGTACTAGCTACTGCCCTCGGCGTTGCTCGCGTGGTAGATCGATGAAACATAGCTTATGTGTTATTCTAATGTATAAGCTATACTATTGTAAAGTTTCATTAAAATCCATGCAGTACTTTTTGCGTGAAAGAGTAACTAACATCCACACATCCATCTGAACAAACTTTCGCTTTTATAATATTAGTAAAATGTTTCATACGTTTTAAACGTTACTCTTCTCAGCTTAAAAGAAAATCTAGACTTTTATTTGACTTATTAAAATTATTCACTAGTCTGTACCATACCATGCAACAACTTACTATATTCGCCCTTGATGTATCTACATCAAGGGCGAATATGCTTAGTAAATTGTTCGAAAATAATTGGATGGAAAATCTACTATTTTCGAGCTAAATGTAGTTGAAGCATCTTACTGTTTCTTAGTATCTGCCTACCCTGGATTCAGGGATTTGGCGTTATCATTTGTATTTATCCCACAAACCAATTAAAATACATCCTACTAATATTATAACTGCGAAAGTTTGTATGTATGGATGGATGTTTGTAACTCTTTCACAAAAAAACTACTGAATGGATTTTAATGTAACTTTAGAATTATATAGCTTATACACCCGATTAACATATAGGCTATGTTTCATTGATGTACCACGCGAGCGAAACCGCGGGCAGAAGCTAGTACACAATAAATTGAACACATTATCCTCTTTTGCGTTTCGAACTCTCATTCGTTTAAAAATCAGACATAGATATGGCTTACTTGAATATTTTTTGTCAATGAGTATTCATTAAAGTATAAGTTAATGGTTTTATGAAAAATAAACGTAGAACTCCCAAATAATTAAAGGTAGTAGGTAAATTAAATATTGAAAATCACAAGGGAACTGTTCGAAATAGCAACGCGTGTACGTTCCATTAAAATCAAAATTACCGGTCTTTCGGTAACCTTCGTGTTTCCTGTTATTATTATATCAAACATTATGTTGAATTTCAATAATAATAGCGCGTTCAAGTTACTAAAAAAAAATAGTCTGCCTTATTCATGTTGAAGTCTAGACATGGGCGCTGTTTTGAATGTTTGGAAATGTTTAGAATGTCGTAAATGTTTTATGTGACAAGTACAGTGAAAGTGCCTATTTATAAATAATGTTGGGACTCAAACGGTTTACCGTATTACCAATACTAAAGTACTATAAAAAACGAAATAATGTTTTTAGTTTTAACCAGCGGATTGCGAGTTTTCTAAAGCTATTTTGGTAGCACTTAACAGAATAGAATAAGCGTATATGGCGTAATAATATATTTATGAAAGGCAAATATTTCGAAACACTTTGTTGATTTAGTAACGGCTCATCGCATTAACTATTCGACACCGATTTGAGGCTGGACTAACGACTATCAACCTACAAAATTTCAGAATTGTCTAGAAGATTGCGCGTCTCTAAAGGGAATTTGATAAAATTTTACAGAAGTTTATATAGATAGACACAATATCTGTTTCATAAAACAGCAATTATGCCTATGTAAAATCCAAAAAAAACTTAACGTAATTTTTAACAAGTAAATGAAGAACTGCTTGGAATCAAAAGTTAATTTTGGATAACTGCTAGCCTACATATGTAGGTACCTACACCGACCGAGTTTCTTGCCGGTTTCTTCTCGGTAGATGCGACATTCCGAACCGGTGGTAGATTCAAATTGTTATATTTTGTACCTATTACTTGACTATTTACAAGTGCTTTTTTAAACCTACGTAAATAAAGATATTTTGAGTTTGAGTTTACAATAAATAATACGAGTATCTCACTCATATACACAAACAATTGCAAGTGCAAGTAATTTTACTTTATTGGGGCTAAGAGTTACGAAGGTTAAATCGGCAGTCGCTTCGCTGTAATTACCATACTCTAAAGAGGACCCCCACTAAGCACGGGACTTAACGCTAGGAGGATAATGTGTGACTTTAGCTTTAGGATTACTCGAACCTTTTTTATAGTAGATAGCAGCACCCCGCGGTTTAAAGAAAGTAAGAAACATTTATTGACAACACATAAGTACACTAACAAAAATTTAATACAATAGACAACTAGAAATAGGAAAAGTTAAAAGATAATAAAAATAAGAAAGAAACGTGCTACCAACTAGGTCCCAGCCGCAGCTTTGGTATGGGACCGTTCAAGTATTACTTAACGCGAGACCCCCCCCCCCCCCCTATTCTGGCGGGACCCCCGTGCAGTTCCCGTTCCCGTGGGAATACAGGTATAAATGATAGAGACTACCAAGATGTGAACAGACGTATATTTACAAAGAGACTGCTAGAAAAACAATTGGTACTTTATATCAAAATAAAATTGGAATTCTAAACTTGAATACAAAAATAATAAAAGGTGTAAAAAGTATTAATATAAAAGTAATGAGGCCAGCGTCGGCAACAACGGGGATAAAATATAGCCTTTGTCACTGGCTGATAAAGTAACTTTCCATTGGTGAAAGATTTTTTTAGTAGTTTTGGAGCCTATTCAATGCAAACAAACAAACAATCAAATCTATCCTCTTTATAATATTAGTATGATATCAAATTATAGTATCAAAACTTCTTTCACCGTAATCGCTGCCATATCTAAACTAATAAAAGAACAAATTGCAGGCATGATGACTTAAATTACCCTTTAGTTAGACCCATAATTTGCATTAACCTTGATTATACTAGTCCTAGAACAACGTTATTTGGAGTAAAGTTCATGCCGTAAGAAACTTCTAACTAACTAACTTCTTACAAACATTAATATGTACCTAGAATTTTTTTTCTTGAAAGAATTTGTATAATGAAAATTAAGTCAAATTGAGAACCACCTCCTTCTTTTTTTTTTTAATCGGTTACAAATGCTCAGAAAAAAGGCATTAACATGTATACATAATGTAACATGTATATATAATGTATAAGTATCATATTGAAATTACGAGATATTATTTACTAGTTGCTTCTAGCTTTTGCCCGCGGCGGTGCTCGCGTAGTACATCATTGAATCATAGCTTATGTCTCATTCTAATGTATAAGCTATACTATTGCAAAGATTCATTAAAATCCATGCAGTACTTTTTGCGTGAAAGGGTAACAAACATCCACACATTCATTCATCCATCCAAACTTTTGCGTTATAATATTAGTAAGATATTTCCTTCGGAATTTTTATACTTTGGGAACAATTCTTTTTTCGGTATAGAAAGGGCTTACCTGACCTAATTAAAAAAAAATACCACAGTATTACATACAAAATGCTTCAGTGATCTTATATAGACTTGGAATTGTATATTATATTATAGGCTATATAAAATATTTTATAGTTCACTATTGAGATTACAAAAAAATATTGCTTACGTTGTTCTTCTTTTGTTCAACAAACTAAAAATTATGAAGATACAGCGCGTACAAGTACCGCGTGACGTTACTAGGTGTGTAAAATGTTACTGTCTTAGTGACGTAAAGCGCTAAATTTCCGATTTTTGAAGCGCTGTATCTTTGTAATTTTTCGGGTATCAGATAAAACAAAATTATTATTATTTTATATAAATTACGGACTATAAATTTTTTTTGAGGATAATCTGAGGATTATTGGTGTGTTACAATATAAATTTAAGAAGAAGTAAAGTGTAGCTGATCTTGATACTCTTTAAACGGCAATTCCGTGAAAGACCCAGTCACTTAATAACGACTGAACATATGTTCCGGCAATAGGTATTTAAACAATTACTTCGTGACACTTGTATCCTTATAATTCATACCATACCATCATAAATGTAAGCTTGTTTATATATTAATTAATGTATTAATCGTACTACTTATATTATTCCGACTTATATATTAATATTATGACTGGCCCGTTGGTCGAGTGGTTAGAGACCATGGCCACGAAACCATAGGTCACGAGTTCGAATCCCGCTAATGGCAAATGTTTTGTGATGAACATGGACATTAGTACTCGAGTCATGGATGTTTATAAACGTATTTAAGTATATCTGTCCGTTCGCCTATTATACATAGTACAAGCATAAGCTTAGTTTGGAACTAGGGAATTGGTGTGTCAGTCTGGAGGATTTATCAATCTATACTGTTGCTATCATGGGCACAGTATCGGAACACTGAATTCTAAAAATAGCCCGCACATTGTTTGGTTTAGTTATTGTATTTATAGTATCGTGAAACTTATTATGTTGTTAGATATCGATCAGAGGCCTTGGTTAGTTTTCATAGAAAGTTTTCTACAAGTGGACTTCAACAAAAACAAAATTACTTCGGTCGTTAATAATTTTCCAATCTTCGCCGCTATGTAGCGCGCATTTCTAGTTAATATGGAGAAAGCAAACAGAATAAATGCAAATAATCGCAGACGCAACAGTATTAGTTAAACCAACTCGAACAGCTCGAGCTTCGTCTTCAGAAGTTCGGGACCAGCAAGCGAGACCTGGTTGTTGACACTCAATGATTAAGTTTATTTAAAATTTCACCCGCGTAGTTCCCGTTCCCGTGGGAATATAGGAATAAAATATATGCTAAATTACTCGATAATATTCACTTTCCATTGATAAAAATTTCAAATCTGTCCAGGGTGCTTAGCCAAATGCGCGCCAGCGATTTCATAACGAACTTCGCTAACGCTCACAGATTTATTCGGGTGGACAATCGGGAACTAACTCAGAGTTCCGCACTATGAGTTCTTAGTAAACAAGTTTGTGTCGCGATACGAGCGGTAGCGAAGTGCGTTATGGAATCGCTGGCGCGCATTTGGCTAAGCACCCAGTAGATTCGGAGCCTATTCAATGCAAACAATCAAATCTTCTTTATAATATACTTTATAATATAATAGACTGGCCCGTTGGTCGAGTGGTCAGAGACCCTGACCACGAAACCAAAGGTCGCGGGTTCGAATCCCGCTAGGGGCAAATATTTCGTGTGATGAACATGGATATTTTTGTACTCGAGTCATGGATGTTTACAAACGTATTTAAGTATGTCTATCCGTTCACCTAGTATCCATAGCACAAGCATATAAGCTTAGTTTGGGACTAGGGAATTGGTGTGCCAGTCTGAAGAATTTATTATTATTATTACTATTATATTAGTGTATAAAATAACAAGATGTCGTCATCACCCAAATGCAGGATGTAGCACATACATATTCATAGTAATGAATTTTCTCATTGATTGGATGAAGATAGCAAATCTAATAAACTAGACATACTTAGGATCCTAATCGTAGACAAAAATTTACTCTTCGTAAAAAAAATCGACTTTTATGCAATACCTTTCAACAAAATAGTCTCAAAGTTGACGACACGACTGACTAGCCCGATGGCTCATTCGGTAGTGACAATGCCCCATGCGCCAAGAGTGTTGTGGGTTCGATCCCCACCGCGGACAAACATTCGTATGAAATGAAATAAAATTGTGTTTATTTTCGTAGGCTTAAAAAAACACTTATAAAATGTCAGAATAAGATCAATATCTACCGGTTCAAAAAGTAGATTCTACCGAGAAGAAACCGGCAAGAAACTCGATAGGTACTCTTTTAAAATGCCAATCTTAATAACTATTAGTTACAATTTATACGTGAATGTAAATTTAGCAGTGCAGGCGAACAGCCTATTCTGGGTGTAACTATATATTCTTATTATTTAAATAGTCTTCTATCTTGTAGTAGCCCTTTTTAATCAAACAATTTTAACATGTAATTTAAACTTATGTACAGGTAAATCAATGAGATTTTGTGGTAACATATTATATGATGAATACATGTGTTTGTTCTGTGTCTGGGTGTTATTATTGGATATTTAAGAATATATTTGTAATACCACTGTTGATTCTGGTAGTCTGATATTTTAAGGTACGTAAGTCGGCCAATACTTTATTTCTTGGCTTTATTTACGTTAATATGATTTATGACTATTTTTTTGTGGCGCAGTAACGTACAGACTAATCTACTACACAATGGTTTAACGTAAATGGTAATAACTTCAGCGTTACATCATAACTAATACTTGACATTGTCACCTGTCTTTTCTATTTGACAAGTATTCTCGTTATTATTTTCTATTGGCAAAAACCTTACTTCAATAAACTGGTTTCAAAGAATCGCCTTGTCACTGTCATGTTTTAAAGGTCTTAGTTATTACCGTAATTCTGATCGTCTACTGCCGTACAAATTGCTACAAATTGGTACACTGTTCCCTAAGAACCTAAGTATTGTCTTTATCTTGATAAATACATGTTTTACATACATACATACGTACGTATCATTACGGTGGTATTCCCTGAAGGTGTATATCCACATTTAGCCAAAAATAAGCTTGTATGAAAAGGATCATGAATGTTGATCAAGAGGCGAGTGCGGTGTGTAGGGCTCGTGCCATATGGCGTTCGGTTCTCTCTGCCTACCCCGCTAGGAAAGTGGCGTGAAGTTAGGTTAGTTAGTTAGAAAATAAAACTGGGTTGGGTAAGATACAAAATTATTTAAAAGTTGTGACATGGGTAGCTCGTCGCCTACATAATTACAAACTCAATACCGTTAGTATTTCACGTCATGGTAGGCAAGAAATTTTACACAGTTGGTATATTTTGTTCGGGTCCCAGACATGGCACAACATGTTTTACATCAAAAAACAATAGCTAAACTATCTGTGCCTGCGGTACACTTGCGTATAGCCTTTCTCGATAAATGGGCTATCTAACGCTGAAAGAATTTTTCAAATCGGACCAGTAGTTCCTGAGACTACACGCTAATCTCAGGAACTACTGGTCCGATTTGAAAAACAAAACAAACAAACTGACTCTTCAGCTTTATTATATATTATATAGTATTAGTAAGTATATTATAGATTAGACACCGTACCCACGGTAGTTTACAGTTTGCACTCGGCTCGCTAATTTCACGGCACAGAAAAGTAAAACGAACACAGCGACGTTGTACGCTATCGCAAGCCGACACGCGAGAATAAGGAAGTTGGTGGGCAATTTCGCGAAATTGGCCCCAATTAATTTTCCATCAGAGCATAATAGCCTTTGCACGGTTAACCTAATCCCGACGGACTAGGTCCGAGTCGCCACGTCTCTAATACCATAAAACGCAATTCTTGAGACAAGTGGAAACTGAAAACAATAGCCGTCTTACCACAAAAAAAAACAGTAAGAAAATTTTACTAAATTTTTTCTTAAATATCTGTTAAACAACTGCTAGACAGATGTTTAAGTTTTTTATGGTAAGACGGTTTATGTTTAAAAGAAACCACCGCCAGTTTCCAACAGCCTGAAAGTTGATTTCTGAACTTAACTATTAGCTTTCGCTTGTGTTGTGTGACTAATGTTTATAATGCATCCTTAGGGAGCAAATAAAGCCTTAGTTCGAAAGTGGAAGTTAAGAGTAAAATCTTGTAGCTATTTCAACACTCAATTTATAAGTTGTAACTTTAGTACTTCGACATGTTTGAATACAGTCATATTATTCAAATAAGTTATACCGTTATCCGTCTAAAGGAAGTAAAGTAATATAACTACAAAATATTGACACTCTTCAAAAGTGGTCAAATAGATTTTAATTTATACTCTACAGATACAATTGACAAACAAAGAAAAATTACGCCGCAGTTGCGTCGTATGAATAACAAAAACTGGACTGCGTACTCCAACGATAACATAACCAGTTCCTCAAGAAATTTTAAATAAATAGTGTTCGCTTCCCCTTTAGATAAATAAACATCAGACTACATCACATGCATTGATCTGACTTCGAGGTAAGTAGCTTAAGCACTTGTGTTACGGATATCAGAAACAACAGTGGTATTACAAATGTATACTTAAATATTGGATATTAACACTCAGACACAGAACAAACACAAGTATTCATCACACGAATGTTTGTTTGGGGATCGAGCCTACAACTTTTGGCGCATGGGGCAGGGTCTCTACCGAATGCGCCATTGAGCCAGTCAAGTCTGTAGATACGCAGTCAGTCGGCCTTAGCAAATAATATAATCAGGGTTGAACGAGATTGTCTTACATGTACGTTCCGTCCGGTGGGGTTCCCAAGACCTTCTACGTAGCGCTGATCGCGGGCCACCATGATGTTTTCCATGCAATTCTTACATCTCCTGATCTGCTCCTCCCGAGGTGGACAGGGATCCGGAAAGATTCCCCATGTAAATGTCGCTTCCAAGCCATCATCACATTGAAAGTCAAAGTCAAACTCAAAAATACTCTTTATTTATATAGGTTTGAAACAAACACTTAAAAATCATCAATTCAACAAGTAAATAAACTAATAATATGAATCTACCACGGGTTCGGAATGTTGCTACTACCGAAAAAAACCGGCAAGAAACTCGGTAGTTACTCATTTCAACAACAACATTTAAATACTAGTATAGCAAAACAAATAGTACCTATGTATATCAATATTTATCGACACGATAGCTGCCCGGCCTACTTAGTACTGCCCCGATCTCTAACTTTCCATTCCTTGAGATTTTCCATATAATTTTTACTTATAAACCACCTAATATGTATATTCAAATCGGTCCAGCCGTTGAGTTAAAACCAGACTAACGAACAGCATTATCGAGCTTATTAAAAAACTAACTTCATGCCATTTCCCTAGGCAAAGAAAACTGAGAACCGGTCTGTTCAGCCTTTAAAAATGTTAATAAATGTTTTTAAATGTTTTTTCCCGCTTCTATATTTCGCCATAATCATTTTGGCGCCCTTTGACCCCTGGCGCCTAGACTCCGCTCCACTCTCCCCTAGAGCCGGCGCTGTTCTTGTTCAAATAATCATCATCTTCTTAGCGTTATGTCCCATAGTTAGACGGGGTCCGCTTAGATCATGATCCAGGATGTAGCGAGTCTGGTAATTACATTGAAGCGACTGCCGATCTGACCTTCGTAACCCTAAGATAGGGGAACCAAACAATTTTTGAATCATAGTTACAAATCCAAAGTTATTTGAATTTGCAGGTTTCATCACGATGTTTTCCCTCACCGTCGAGCTAGTGGTATAAATACGTACATAAATTTGAAAAATCCAGAGGTACGTGCCCGGGGTTTGAACCCGCACTCCTCGGTACGAGGCGCGTGTCCTTACCATTGAGCTACCACCGCTTTTAAACTTTTTTCTTGTTCAAATAATCGTAAGTCACAAATGTTGTAATATCAAGTAAACGCGTTGCATAACGTTTCGGAATGGGAGGCAGGTTGGCCATTGTGATATTATCCGGTTTGCTTTCAAACGCGCTTATTATGAACGGCATTACAACCGCTATTGTCGTCTATGTAGAATGTTCCGTCAGGAATCTTGATTGCGTTGTTTAGGCTTTTGCGTGTACCGTTATATTTTTACACGCATTACTAATCGTTTACCAATATATACCAGAATTAATGGTATACATAAAATTTATGTATACCAATAATGTATGTATTTAATACATATATATCGTCGCGCCCATAATCCCCGAAGGGGTAGACAGTTAGCCCTTAACTACATTCAGGCAAAAAATAAAACTGGGTTAGGTTAGATGGAAAACTGTGAAAAAGTAGTGACAAATGGCTCGTCGCCTGCACAATCCACATCCAAAGCCAGATATATCATTAGTCGCCTTTTACGACGTGCTGGGTAAGGAACACAGTTGGCACATTCTTTTTTTTTTTAAGTGCCAGACTGACATGGGAATATCATGGTGTACTGGTACTGAAATACACAAATGTAACGTTTTTCTCTACTATACTATAAATTATAATAAAAATAAAAATACAACAAGCATACTTTACGTACATTTGATGACACATAATTTTCTAATGGAAAAACTTGCGACAGTCATTCCTTTGCTCTTTGATGCTTAAACTACACAATAGACAGCGCTCTTTATAAGCATATCATCATTCTCGTTTTTATTTTCTCCTCATTTATTTTAATGCGTGTATTAAGCCTTTAATTTTATTTCTGTTTTACTGCCAGGACTTTGGAATTCACAGTTATGTGGGTAAGTATGTAGTAACAAACGAAGTTTTCTCGAATACTCCGGGAGTGTTTTTTCTATACTAATACTAGCTGACCCGGCGAACTTCGTTCCGCCTAACAGTCAATGACACATAATCGGGTTAAATAAATAGATATGTAAGCTATCCTATCTTTCAAGTTGCATCAAACTGCACACGGTGTGCAAATTTGATTGAAACCGGTTAAGTAATTTCGAAGTTGGACTCCGAAATTATTTAACCGCGTAATTTATATATATTAAGATTATAAATACGAATACATCTCTCTCTGTATGTCCGTCTGTTACGTTTTCTCGCGTAAATTACAGTATCGATTGTTATAAAACAAATTACTATTAAAGTTTTGACCTTAAGAAAGGATTAGCCTAGAAATAATCATTGAGTATCTGCAACAGATATAGTTGCGGAAAAAAACTGATAATACCATGTATTTATTCATTGTTCGCGTAGAACGTCCACTGCTAAACATACACATACACTGCTATTATATTGGACTTGCGCCTGCGCCGGCTTCGCACAGGTGGACATTTATTTTCTAACCTAACCTAACTTTTTTAAAATATTCTATAACCTATGTTAATCAGGGATAATGTAGCATTCTAATGGTGAAAGAATTTTCGAAATCGGTCCGGTAGTTTTTGAGTTTAGTCGTTACATAATGTCCTCCTAACCGATATCAGTCACGGCGGCCAATCTCAACGGGGATTAGCCATCTGCGCAGGAGATATTATAATGCACAAGTGTGTGCGCAAACACAGGTGCACTCTCTGTTCCTTCACTCTCATAGTCCCGTGAGACGGCAATTTGACATGACCGGAGAGAGGTTAGGGGAAGGAACAACGGCTTAACGTGCTTAAAAGTCGTTCCATACATCGACTGGCCCGTTGGTCGAGTGGTCAGAGACCCTGGCCACGAAACCAAGGGTCGCGGGTTCGAATCCCGCTAGGGGCAAATGTTTCGTGTGATGAACATGGACATTTGAGTCATGGATGTTTATAAACGTATTTAAGTATGTCTATCCGTTCACCTAGTATCCATAGCACAAGCATCAGCTTAGTTTGGAACTAGGGAATTGGTGTGTCAGTCTGAAAGATTTATTTATTTATTTTATTTTATTTATTTACATACATACAAACAAATATTTGCTCTTAATAATAATAATGTAGATTTCTAGATTGTCCGGTTGAAGGTGATTTGCAGAGTTACGCAACATGCAACTGATCACTTGTTCACCTCATTTCGTTTCTGCACTATGGTTCGTTTCTATATGCAATTTTAGTTACAAATATTTACATTCGTTACACAGTAATATATACCTTTATGTAGAAATATTTGGTCCCATGTTGGTCGGGGACTAAAAAATAATGTGCCAACTGTGTCTCTTGCCTAACATGTCGTAAAAGGCGACTAATGGTATATAGGGTTTTGGGTATGTGATTGTGTAGGCGACTAGTTAGCCACTTGTCACTACTTTTTCACAATTTTCCATCTAACAGCCCATTGTCCCATGTTGGTCTGGGACTTAAAAAGAATGTGCCAACTGTGGTTCTTGTCTAGCATGTCGTATAAGATGACTAATGGTAAATCGGGTTTTAGGTATGTGATTGTGTAGGCGACTAGCTAGCCACTTGTCACTACCTTTTTACAATATTTTATCTAACTCAGCCCATTGTCCCATGTTGGTCTGGGACTTAAAAAGAATATGCCAAATGTGGGTCTTGTCTAGCATGTCGTATAAGACCACTAATGGTATATCGAGTTTTGGGTATGTGATTGTGTAGGCGACAAGCTAGCCACTTGTCACTTTTTTACAATTTTCCGTCTAACCCTTAAGTCTTGTTTTTGGCTAAATGTGGTTAAAAGGGCCTGCTGCCCCTTTGACTCTGCCTACCCCTTCGGGGATTATGGGCGTGATATTATGTGTGTGTAGAAATATCAGAACTGGATAAATTTAAAACTAAAATCATGCACAGTTTCTTCAGAGGTCAAATTTTGGGGGTCAAATGGTATAACAATATAAATACTTTCGACACTGACAGGTCGTTTAGCCATTTGACAATATCTAGTAGCAATCTGTCACGGGTGACGTATTTGTTTAGAAAATAAAATAAAATCTACAGGTATCGGACTCTGATTCAATATTTATGATCAATAAATCTTAACACGAAAGGTATTAAATCCACGCTGGCGCAAGATTTTCGCAAGAATCGTTAATTTAGGATGTAGACTTTTTTGCAAATATTTAGTTGTACATAAAATTGGATTCACTTTAAATTTTATTATTATTTGTTTGAACGGTAAAAGGCCATTCAAATAATCTGTTTTATAAGTTCGATTAATTTGACTGTCAAGCATCTGACCTTTTCTTTTTTCTACCGGTTCATGTTTTCAAGGCTCCACGCGATGAACGTACACAATTTATCTTTTGTAAATATTTTAATTTCTGTTTAAAATGTATGAAACAAAACAAACTCCCCGCTTATACAACCGCCGTTTTAGATAACGTTATATTATATAACGTTATAACTCCAGATACCAAGTAGCGTACCGCAGAACCGCTGTCATGATTTCTTAACCTAATTCCTCTTCTATTGTAGATAAAACCGCCGAGTTATTGCAGGATTTTATAGGATAAAGAGAGGCTGGGACATGACGTCTCTTCATTTTGAATGCCGCCCGGAACGCAATGGATGTCGCCTTTTAAACTTATATAAGTCGCAGAGATAACATATCATGAAAAACGTTTCGTAAATAGAATTTTAGACGTTAATGTACTAAAGAAGGCGAGATTAAAGATTCGTTTGAGATAGTATGAGAACGATCTGGATATAAATGTGTCTTTGGGGTCACGCGGGTTATGTTAATGTTTTTACCTGGGTTAAATTCATTTAAAAAAGGACTCCTATACTTACAAAACAGTGTCGTTTTTTCTTTATCAAAAGATTGTCACTTATAAATATAAGTACTTCGTTTACCTACTGCATACAACCTCAAGTCTCACTCCATACGGTGGTAATAGGTGAATTATTGCTTTTTAGGGATTGCAATGCTGCATCCAGCAATCTAGCTGGGCTCAGCACAATTGTAGCTGTGCTGGTCCAATGCCCCTGGATTTCAATCCCTACTAGAGATTGGAAACCCTGGATCACGTGAACCAACTGGGTCCAGCAGAATTTCAGCTCTGCTGGATCGAGCGTCATGTGCTGGATCTAGTAAAAAAATGCCGCTGGATTGCAATCCCTACTGCTTTTCACATTATCTGGCGTAAACTATAAAGAGCGGCACTGAGGTATTAAGTGCTATACTTAGTTAGATAATCTGAGGCTTTACAGAATAATCTTCAAAGAAAGATCAAGTGACATAAACAGATTCTGGGGCGAGTAAACAGTTGTAAAATGCATTTAACTACAATTTCACCATATGTAAAGCGAAGATATCTGAAGTGTTGCATGGTTGCCTAGAAAGTCATTATTCTTAATTAGCTTTTCATTTATTTATTCTGCGCACGAGTTCTATTCTTGCTTTCTATAAATGAATAAAGAAAATGAGTGGGTTGATTTATCCTTTTTAATAAAATGGTCTTTGAGCAGTTACACACATTACAACATTTAATATCTACGATCATCATCTTCCTTGCGTTATGTCCCGTGTTTTTAGACGGGTTCGCTTAGACCATGATCCAGGATTTAGCGAGTCTGGTAATTACATTAAAGCTACTGCCGATTTGACCTTCGCAAACTAAGAGGGGAACCAGACAATTTTTGGATCATGGTTACAAATCCAAAGTTGTTTAAATAAGCAGGTTTCATTACGATGTTTTCATTCTCCGTCGAGCTAGTGGTATAAATACGTACATAGACTTTAAAAAACCCAGAGGTACGTACCCGGGTTTGAACCCGCACTCCGATAAAAGGCGCGTGTCCTTACAATTGAGCTACCACCGCTTAATATCTACGATTAAATATGCAAAAAATAATGGGCCAGCAATCAATCAAACTATAGATAAAAAAACATATTGCCGAGTTATTTTTTATTTTAGGGTTCTTTACTGAAATTACACTGCAGTTATGTACAGAGACATTGTAATATATTGTAAAGTTCCCTATATATGTATATCCTTCTTTGGGGTCTACAACTCTGACGTACCAAATGTCATCACAATCGACCGATTTAGACCTGAAAACTTAACTAATAGACAGCGTGACATTCGCATTTATAAAAATATTTAAAATTTCCGAAAAACAAAGCTTCGATCCGTACCGTATCCCAAAGTGGGGGAAAGCTGAAGTACTTAACGTTAAATACGTAATTAGAGGAACGTTAGTTCGATTCGCACTTATTAGAGCGGTGGTACCTCAATGGTATGGACACGCGCCTCTTAACCGAGGAGTGCGGGTTCAAACCCGGGCACGTACCTCTGGATTTTTTAAATCTATGTACGTATTTATACCACACCGTGATGAAACCTGCAAATTCAAACAACTTTGAATTTCCAACCATGATCCAAAAATTGTCTGGTTCCCCTATCTTAGGATTGCGAAGGTCAGATCGGCAGTCGCTTCAACGTAATTACCAGACTCGCTAAATCCTGGGTCATGGTCTAAGCGGACCCCGTCAAAGCACGGGACATAACGCTAGGAAGATATATATAGTTCGATTCGCACTTGACAGACACATTATTAAGTTCCGTCTACCTCGTTATAAATACTCGCTGCGAATATTTAAACCGTATCAAAAGGCACCCAGACTATCCCTTCCTATTTCCGCGTGTTTTTCTAGTGATATACAAACATTCTAACACTTATTCGGTTGTATGTAAGGTCAAATTGTTTTTTTAAAAGGCTGTTTCAACTTGAACATTCACCGTAACCGTTTGCGTACCTTTAATTAAACTGTGTTCACATTAGCATTTTAATTGGAATGTTCCGTTTAAATATAACTGGATAAAATAAATATTAGTACATTTATGAGTAGACTGAAATTAGACGCAAATAAAAACAATGTTGTGTGCTAACCAAAAAGTTTATTTATCTATGTAATAATAAGTGATATGTTCTATTCGTAATTTTATACAGTTAATGAGTTATTTTAGATATTTAAACTTTTTTATAGATTTTATGTAATTGTATGAGGTCATTCCTTTAAGAGTCAACTTATTGAATGTTAACGAACCAAATATCGGGCCTACTGACGTTTATTAGGAGAGGTTTTTATGTCCAGCAGTGGACGAATACATGCTTATTATGATGATCAATACCTGCTGTTTCTTAGGAGATTAAGCCAAACTTAAAACATTAATTCTTCTATGAACGTCCCATGTTGGTCTGGGACTTAAAAAGAATGTGCCAACTTTCCTGCCTAGCATGTCATGTCGTAAAGGACGACTAATGGTAAATCGGGTTTTGGGTATGTCATTGTAAAGGCGACGAGCTAGCCACTTGTGACAAGTGGCTAGCTCGTCACTACTTTTTCACAATTATCCGTCTAACGTTTTATTTTTGAATTTGATTAAGGGGACATGCTGCCCCTTTGACTCTGCCTACCCAATTTTAACTGCTCGATCCTGCGACATGTGCCTGGATTGCAAAACCTAGTAAAAAATACTATTCTGAAATATTTCTCTAAAGAGCCATAGTTTACCGACCTCTGCTCAGCTGAAAATGTTAGTCTATAACAGTATAGACTCTATGCATGTCTATAACGATTTCATGGTTATTATATCCAATCTTACAAGCACCGTAAGGCTCTTACTTAGTCGCCATAATATTCAATATGTGAAATCATTTGAATAACAATAGAAAGCAATTCTAACGTGAAACGTCCCACTTATGCTTGCCGAGAAAATAGATATTGCGAAGGTTGACGGTTTTCTGATAGATTTTTGTATGGCGTAATGGTAAATTCTCTTTGTATGACATTAAATATATTTATATTGTCAATTTGACTGACTTTTCTTATTCTGTAGCTAAATCATGGATTTCATAAATTTATCAACGAACATGCTATATTCGAGATAAATTGAATTATTTTATTTTTTATGCTACATCTACATCTGAGTAATGTTAGCCTTAAATAATGTATGAAATGTAAAGTAATATTATCTTTTCATTAGGTATTTAACATAATTGTGACTGACCTAGAAACCGATATAAAAACAAAATTAAGAACTAACACTTGGGCTTGAATCATACATACAAAAATAAATATTACTACATTATAAACCGATAGGTAATGATTACGAGATTTGTGAAAGAAAATACTAAATTAATAGCCCTTTGAAATGTCTGAAACACATATCCAATTTTATATTTGTCTAATAAATTGTCGAGATATACCTACGTATAGACTAGCTGTAAACCGATTTGATATTTCTGTTCTTGTCGCATGGGTACGTACAAAAAATGTTGACGAACTTTTCGTGACAATATCGGGAACAGAAATTAATTTTCTTTTCTCGAAATAGGGACACCTACCAAAAACAATATTACCCCTTGAGCTGTTAACTGGCAACTTCAGAATCTGGGTATATAAGGCTTGATGTTGATTATATAAGGCTTGATATCGTGGAGCGGACCGAAACCCAGGTCCAAACACGGGCACATACCCCTCGACTTTTGAAATCTATGTACGTATTTATACCACAAGCTTGGCGGTAAGGAAAAAACATTGTGATGAAACATTGTTTGAATGTTTCATCACGATGTTGGATGTGGACCCATGATCGAAATTTGTCTAGTTCCCCTGTGTATGGGTTATGAAGGTCAGATCGATGTAATTACCAGACTCGCTAAATCATGGATCATGGTCTAAGATGACCCCGTTAAGCACGGGATATAACGCTAAGAAGAAGATGATGGTGATTCCCTTATTGTGTTTAATTAAAGTTATAACCTTTGTAATGTTCATTAAACATCAAGATCCCAAAAAAACTGATAGATCCCATCGGTACAGGATCGTTGTAGAGGAGTTAGGGGGAAGTTATGGTGTGCGATGATGTTTATTTTCCAATCAAAGAAAATGGTATATCCGCAATTTTTATATATTACATTAATATATTAGTTTGGTTCGATAGCGCACTTGGTAGTGAGTGACCCTGCCCTAGGCGCCAAGAGTTATGGGCTCGATCCCCACCCAGGACAAGTATTCGTATGATGAATACTTGTGTTTTTCTGTGTCTGGGTGTTAATATTCAATATTAAAGTATATATTTTAATACCACAGTTGATTCCGATATCCGTAACTTAACTGCTTAACATCCTTATTACAGAATCAGATCAATGTATGTGATGTAGTTGGATATTTATTAAGTAATTTATTTAAAAAAAAATCGTTATTGAGATTGAGATATACATAATAAGCTAAAACTGTAAGATCACACTTTTATCCCATTTAAAAGAATATAGATAGAGCATGCTTGTCCATTAAAAAACGAAGTGACGAAATGAGTTAATCATCATAAAAATGGCCGACATCCAATATTACTGACCCCTTTATTCCATAAGACGGGCAAGTTAAATCAATTATGTATTTAATGGATTTATTGGGTGATAAAATCGAGTGGTCTGTTGTGGCACGATCTTTAAAACGGCAATTGGGTCACAATCTAATTAGGTCGGCTGACACCATTGTCAAGAAACAGCCTACAGACACCGCTGAATGATTGACAGTGAGACTACTTCGATATAGATTTAAAATTGAGCGTGTACTGTAATGTAATACCTGAAAATTAATTATTTATTTCTGCAAATTGAGAACCTATAAATAAACTTTTCTACTAACATATAGCATTATATTTTTTTCACAATTTTCCATATATCTTTGGTTGGACTGCCTGCCCCTTCGGTAATTGTATGTAACATAATACTTAGCTATAATAAAAATATGTACAACATAAGTTTGGCTGTTGTCGTATTCTAAAAATATGTAATATAAATTTATAGCAATGCAGTTTGTGGTTGATCTCTCACACTTTTCATCCCCAATGCTTGTGTTTATGGTCCCCAATTTTAACTCTGCTGGATCCAATAATAAAATGCCGATTGCAATACCTAAATATATCCCATAAAGCCAGTTTGAATTCAGAATAAAAAATAGGAATTTTGTATGAACTAGATAACGAATTTCTTTTGTTATTTACTGTACTGTTGAATCTTGGTACACTGTGTTATCTTCGGAGCATTAAATAGTACCTCTGAGAATTTAGTTAACGACGTATTTGAAGGAAGTGGAGTAATAAATCTCAGCGATGCTGCGGCGACAAAAGACGTTTGTTTACAAACATTAGTCGCGGCGCAACCAGAGCACTGTTTAACCGTATAACCATATGTACCGTTTCAACCGAGCTTAGTATTGTTGAGAATGGTAATGGTAATTGCTTGTTGAATATCTGAGATTAATTCTATAGCTCTACAGCTGCTTATTTAAGTCACAAAATGTTAATATAATCTTCAAAATTCTTTAAGTTGCAGAACGAAAGGTAATTCTCAAATGAAAAATCTGACCGTTTAATAATTTGCTATCGAAACGATAAGTACTTAAAAGACAATAAATACATTCAACATAAATGGTACATTGTAAAAGTAAGTAATAAGTTAACTCTAAGTAACGCTACACCTTCCGTTATCAGATGTTGAATTTTTTTTTTGACTGGCTCGATGGCGCATTCGGTAGTGACCCTGCCCCATGCGCCAAGAGTTGTGGGTTCGATTCCCACCCAGGACAAACATTCGTATGGTGAATACTTGTGTTTGTTCTGTGTCGGGGTTTTATTATCCAATATTTAAGTAATATATATATATGTAATACCACTGTTGATTCTAATATTACTTACCTCGGAGTTAGATCAATGTATGTGGTGTAGTCGGATATATATTCGGATTGGTTATCATTCCCACCAAGTACGTAAAGTAATACCTAGCTAGGACAATTAGGAGCTCCTTCGTTTTGGGAGGCACATTTATTAGTTGATGTCAGCTGATGTGTACTATATATATTTTATATATATAATATATATGCCAGTAGTTAGGCCCGTTTAGAGGACAATAGGCTGCATGATAGTACCTAACGTATTGTCAGTATTGTGTATCTACATCATCAGCTGAGAAGATTTCTGGCCTTTGTGTACTTAGATAGGGCCACATTATCTGCATCAGCAGTACTATTTATGTAGCTAATAATCATTACATAACATTATCTAATGTTCACCCCAATTATCCTCTACCAAATTATTATTAAATAAGTTGTTATCCATTGGTTAAAGTACATGGTCAGAGTCGATCAACAACTAACAGAATCACTTATTAAGAGTACACCTAGACACGTTTAAACACCAAATACGAATCAGTATTCAATCAGTGAGTTTTCAAGAACGCATAATTATTTAAATACGATCTGGCAGCGCCTTGGGAATGCAAAAACACATCCGCTCCGTTCGACAGCGGCGGCGTTATGGTCTGACAGGCAGCGTTTTTGTGAAGACGCCGAATTGCATTGAGACAATGTGCCTTCAAAAGGACGGTAGTAGTTCAGCGGGAACGGCGCATCACACGCGAAATGCGCTAGTTTTTTCTTTTAATTAACGCAACAACTCTTGCTTAATTTAGATATGTAGGTACTAGCTGTCTCCGCGACTACTCCCACGTTTATGGGTAACTAGCTTCTGCCTGCGGCTTCGCTCGCGTGGTACATCGATGAAACATATACTATATGTTATTCGGGTGTATGTGCTATATTATTCTTAAGTTTCATTAAAATTCATTATGTAGTTTTTTTGTAAAAGAGTAACAAACATCCATCCATACATACAAACTTTCGCATTTATAGTATTACTAGGATGTTATATTAATTAGCCTTTATCGATAAATGGGCTATCTAACACTAAAAGATTTTTTTTAAATCGGACAAATTCTTCAGCATTAAAATATTAGTAAGTATAGATTATATAAGAAAACACTTAGTTAGTTTACAGAAGTCCTAAATGCGCCTGAGCATGTGTTTATTCGAAGATTTTAGCTCGACCTACTCGTTACTGCGCATATGCTCGTTGTATGGAGGCAGATTTTTAAATACCCTATTAATTATACAGACCTGATTCGAATACTTAGTACCCACTTTTATTCGAGGCACGGAACCGTGGTCACCATACAAACTTTGTTGTCTTCTACAAAATATTATAAATCAAACAGACCATGAAATGCATGCAGTAATTGTACATTAATAAATAAATAAATTCTCCAGACTGACACACCAATTCCCTAGTTCCAAACTAAGCTTATGCTTGTACTATGGATACTAGGCGAACGGATAGACATACTTAAATACGTTTATAAACATCCATGACTCGAGTACAAATGTCCATGTTCATCACACGAAACATTTGCCCTTAGCGGTATTCGAACCCGCGACCCTTGGATTCGTGACCAGGGTCTCTGACCACTCGACCAACGGGCCAGTCATTGGTACAAATATAAGCTGAACTTATCAAATACCAGCCTTAATAAGCGGAAAGCCAATCCGAAACTTCGCTCGTGTATTAATAGATTTATATTGGTTTGTGCAAATAGTATCGATGGTTGAACCAACTTTTAGTGTACTTGATAGCCGGGATTACAAATAGGCTTGCCAGACGGCCGGGAAATCCTGGGACTGTCCCGGCATTTTGCGTCGTGTCCCGTGCCCAGTAATAAGACCTTATTGTCCCGGATTCAGAAAACGTACTAGTTTTGTATTTGTATGTAGAAATTTAGCCATGACTTTTTTTTTTTCGTTTCACGCGGGGAATGCTTCATGCATCAGGCACCGGCACACCGACGCGAAACGGCGTGGTTTGTGGGATTCCCAGAATTGTCCCGGATTTGATAAGGTTCAATCTGACAACCCTAATTACAAACATAATTGTTTTGCTGGCCCAGTTTTACTAGCTGTAAGTGGTGTTTGAATCTTGTTATTGGATCGTAAGTAGAACATAATTGCGTGCTGCAAAATTGCCGGTCATAAGAGGCCTTGATTTCAGAGGTTCTAACCTAAATCTAGAATCTAGATCAGTATATTTAGAATATTTCGTTACCAAACAGGCTTCATCATGCTTTTAAATTATGCAAAGATTACCCACAATAAAGTTCCTAGAGCTTTTCGGTATTGCGCCAATTTAAAATAAAAGAGATTAATGACGTGACTTGTACGTTATATTATTATACCTATTTCATAAAATTTATTATATCATCATATAAATTTAACGCATGAATGTTAACAAATAATAAAGATTATTACCATTTTAAAAAAACCACATAATTTTTAGAATTTCCCTGCAATAAAATTTCCCAGTTATAAAAGTATATCGTATTTAGATGAACGGGAAAACACATACCTACAACGAGTACAATTTGACGTAATGATTCTAAACTATAATAAGACATAGTTAGTTTATTTTCTATAAATAAATGAAATGCCGAATTATTCGAAAAGTGCGGCATTTAGCGCCGCACGGACGGATCATTCGAGGCCATACTCTTGCGCCATGACTTAATTTTAAGTTAACTCAAAGTTTACTGCACTTAAGTTACTGTGTTGACGCAAAGAGTTTCTCAACCCTAAAATCCATTACATTTTTGTTATATATTTATGTAGATAGTTGGTCGGGCTGCGACCCCACCGGCCGGTAGGATAATAATTAATATAAACCAGTGTGCATTTGACTCGCTTGTTTGATTGACGTACACCGCTCCTGTCGACTGCTCAAATATCTATCAATTTTAAACTGTATTGTCTTTTTTTTTTATTCTGACACCAATTCCCTAGTTCCAAACTAAGCATGTATGCTTGCGCTGTGGATGCTAGGTGAACGGATAGACATACCTAAATACATTTGTAAACATACTTTCGTCTTGTATTTAGATATCAATACCATACAATTTGACCGGCCCGTTGGTCGAGTGGGTAGAGACCCTGGCCACGAAACCAAGAGTCGCGGGTTCGAATTCCGCTAGGGGCAAATGTTTCGTGTGATGAACATGGACATTTGTACTCGAGTCGTGGATGTTTATAGACGTATTTAAGTATGTCTATCCGTTCACCTAGTATCCATAGCACAAGCTGAAGCTTAGTTTGGAACTAGGGAATTGGTGTGTCAGTCTGGAGGATTTATTTATTATTTATTTATATAGCGATCTCTTTGCATATATTGTATTGTATCCGTTCATCAAAATATAGTGCTTTTATTACATTTATTGCGGGGCAATTCTAAAAACGAGTCAACGCACTCCTTCCGCACTGCCCCACTTTAAGTACACGACTTTCCCCTTATGGTTATGTCCCATTAGCACGGAAACAGTTGTGGCTGTCAGACAAGCTGGAGACAAAGAAGCTCATATATCATTTCGATTCGTTGCTGTATGCGGTATATAGCAACGAAAATATATAATATACCTCACTTAGTAAGCAGGCTGTTTGGAAGTTTTACTTTCTTGAGAGCTCTAGTTAGAATTCATCGTTAAACTTTTATTAGAGGTGGGTTTATGAATACTGAGTACTCTGAATATAGATAATTTGGCCTACGCAGTAATGTTATGAATAATGTGTATATAATAGCCTATTTATATAAGTAAGAAGTTTGTACGTATTCAAAGGAATTTAGCATATTCTTTATTAATATTCGGCCTGCTACACGAATCATTCAATTTTATGATAACAGCATAACAAGCTGTCTTTCCTTACTTTTATACGTTTATTGTAAATTATATATATATATATATATTCGTTTTTGCAGGCGAAAATATATAACTTCGATTGAATTTCATGTATACACGTTTTATTTATCGTTACACAGGTTATATTATATTTTTATACAGTCGTTATACTGTCCATTAAGTAAACCACTTCAGTCAAACAATTTATATGCAAATAGGCTTATTGTTACCTAAAAAAACGTGTCTCTAACATGTTCCTATAGTATACATATAATTCGTTAGTTTTGTTTGAAGTTTGATTTCAATTAAATTACATCAGTGATTCTACCAACGCTCTGTGTTAGACGAATATAAGTAGGATAAGAGTTTAATCGTTATTTCATTAGTAATAAGGTCTAAAAGTGTCCTACTCATTACCATGCTGACTGTTGTTTATCAATGCTTATCCCAAGTGTACGAGTATTAATTATTTTCTAATAAACCTCGATAAATGCGCTATATAACACTGAAAGATTTTTTTAAATCGGACCATTACTTACTAATATAAGCGCGTTCAAGCAAACAAACAAACTCTTCAGCTTTATAATATTTGATGAAAATATAATGAATGAATCTGCGCATTCAAATAAATTATGGACTTAATAATGATGATGAAATTTTATCTGGTTCCACTGTCTAACGGATTACGACGGTTAAGTCAGATCGCTAATCACTTGTCCTGGAGCAGACGACGACACTTGGATCCTCGTCCGCTAAATAGGATGAGGTGATACAGTGGTCTGTGCCGTAAGCACCTACGAGGTGTTCTGCTTGGGAGGTTGCCTCACCCTCGAGATAGGCTGCATGGATCGGCTGCGACGTGTAGCGTAGATTTCGCGAAGAGTCCCGTAGGGGGGAGCCCGAAATCTGCGTCACACCTGAGAATTCCCACTGTAAGGGCTGGGCGGTAGTGGAACATCGCCTCCAATCGTTATGAGCCAGGCACACCCTAGTAGGCCGAACCTAGGTTTACTTGGACGGCGCGTAAATCCATTCCTCGCGTAAAAAATAAAGATCGGCAATCGCAACATGTAATAATTAATTAAATCCAGGATCATGGTCTAAGTGGACCTCGACAAAGCACAGGATATAACGCCAGAAAGATATATAAATTCTCCAGACTGACACACCAATTCCGTAGTTCCAAACTAAGCTTGAGCTTGTACTATGAATACTAGGTGAACGGATATACATACTTACATACATACGTTTATAAACACCCATGACTCGAGTACAAATGTCCTTGTTCATCACACGAAATATTTGCCCCAAACGAAATTCGGACTCGCGACACTCGGTTTCGTGGCCAGGGTTTCTGATTACTCGACCATCGGGCTAGATGATGTATTATCTTCTCATAGATAAACACAATCATATAACTCGAAACATATGACTTTCTATCTTTAAAATTGTAGTTACTCACGGACTCGCGGTTCCAATATCACACCCGTATATTGTTTGTACCGTGATATTGAAACCAATATCCAATGCTTGCAACAGCTATAAGGAACTCTATGCTGTCAGCTGTTGCAATAAAGCTTATATACGAGTGGACTGAATGTTAGATTGTCTCGGATTTCTCTTTCCGATTCTCAACCGTTCTGTTATAACAAGACCTAGACATTACACAGTTTCTAGTTTGTATCAGCGACTTGAGTGTACGTGAAATTATGTAACTACTAGTTTTTGATCGCGGCGTCGTCTGAGTGGAATTTGGTATGTTGCTGTGCAAGCCATCGTGTCTTTGACATTTTTCAGGATAAAATAAATATACTATGTCCTCTTTTAGGGTAAAAAGGTTTGAAGTACCTATCAAAATTTATCGTAATCTGTTAAATGGCTTAGCATTAAAACATAATAGAAAGTTACTTCCTATTTATAATATCAGTAAAGTACACAAGCTAAGTTCACTGTGAAAATGATTTTTTGTAGTAATTCATTCATTGACGTCATTTATAACACAATTACATAACCACTACTATAAAAAAATAAACTGTTACTACTTACGTAATATTTGGATACACAAATCTAATACAGTTTTCTTTGCCCAAAAAGAAAAAGTTTATCGAAATAGCTTTGTGTACAGATAACATTATCGGAAAACATTAAATTGCTCAGCCAACTGAATACACTGCGCCGTTTATTCAAGAGATTATGGATGTGTGTTAGCAGCCGCTGGTATGTAAAATTTAATCTTGCGATACGCAGCTAACACAGATTTTATGAATTCCTTTTATTGCGTGAGATACGTAAAAACAAGAGGCATGCGATTATCTAGGTAGATTTAAAAATGAGGAGTCAAAATGCTTCCTTGTGAAACACCTAATCCAGGTAGATTATTTTTAGATTTATAAGCAGTTTTGTCAATTATAACTCATTTGACCTTTGCTCATTTTGTATTTATTATCCGTATTATAGTTTATTTTAAAAAAATCCTCAAATTTTTATAGAAAGCAATATATGGATACATCTGTAAGCTTCGTAAAGTTCCGCACGATGCAAAAGACCCAAAACGATTATGAATCACCTTTAACATATTCTTTTACGACCTTGCTTTTTCCGCACTAAGTATTTTAAGAACTTTCATACAACTACTAACGAATGACGTCACTTTTATTTGCGTGCTTCATTTCTTTAATGTGTCGTACACATACAATGAGAAACTTAGTAGGTGAAACTAACAATGACGCCGGTATCGATTTTGGTAACGGCTATAAATACGGCAACTTCACAAGCCATGGGCATAGGTTATCATGTGGCTGATCATGGGTTTTTAGATTAAGTGTTGTCTTATCATATTACCATAAGTTCTAGTTTTGAGCCACGCCTTCATATAATAAACTTATGACTATGTTTTTCGCCTGATTACAAAATATCTCTCTCTTTCTTTTTATATATAAAAATGAATTGCTGTTTGTTAGTCTCGCTAAAACTGGAGAAGGGTTGGACCGATTTGACTGATTTTGATTTCAGAATATTTGTAATCTTTTAGGAAAGGTTTGTACGGTAAGAACATATGGAAATATTGCGAGGAAAATAATAAAAGAAAATCCGAGAACGGGGCGTTACGAAGTACAGCTAGTATTTGATACATAGATTACTTTATAAAAATATAAATAACAGAGATGTTGATTAAAATAAAAATATATCATAATTCCCATATTCCCCCAAAGAGTAAGCAAATTCCAAGGAGCGGTGTACTCCATCAACCAGTTTTAGCCAAAAATAAAACTAAGCTGGTTATGATGACAATTGAAAAAGTGGTGACAAGTGGCTAGCTCGTCGCCTAATCACAAACTCAGTACCCAACATTAATAGTCTGATTATACGACATGATAGGCAAGGCAGTTGGTACATAATTTTAAGTCTCAGACCAACATGGGCCTGATATTAAGATGTTAGTTCCGTGCACTAAAAAAAAATATTGTAATTTTCTTTAAATTAGCATCTAAACCAAAGATTTATTCATAAAATCTTTAATTGAATTATAAATGCATTTCTTTGAAATTGTTATTTAATAAGCTATTTGTGTAAAGTAGACTAGCAGTTCGTTGTCAATGTTTGACATTGGCATACAAAGACTTTAAATGACAAAAGCAACATGTGCCGACTAAGACTGATAGAAAAAGTCATAGATAAAGTCAAAAAAATCTAAGTCTATGGAAAAAGTATGTAGGTGTATAATATGCGTATCTTTGGTATTGTCGACTAGCCTATAAAAGATCGGATTTAATTAGAATAGAATCTCGGCTTAGTTTGTTAATTTAGCTGATAAACGTTCAGAATCGATTAGAAACGGCTGGTATTAACGTTGTTGTAATTTGGAAATTCAAATCAATATTTCCTTATCAATGGTTGACGTTAGAGAACTTCAATGTATTTTCTTTAGCTGTTAGTTAAATTTAAGCTTTATTTTCTTTTCGTAATAATGTATAGAAACGTCATTTTAAGAAATTTAACTAATTTTATTGTAAACTAGCTGGACTTGACCAAACACTTTATTTTAAGACGATTTATTTTTACTATTTTTTTTTAATTAGAGTTGTGTAAATGCCAACAAACTGCTTCGCAGTTTGCCTGATATATGCTTGCTGTAAGAATGTGTGATTATTGGAAATAAATAAATAAAAATTACGCTTTGTAACACATGCTATCTTCTCGTAAAATTAGCTTAAGATCGGTTCAGTCGTTTCAAAATTAGCCGGAACCATGAAAACAGGCATTTGGACAGATTAAAAATATTTTTTTTGCTTTTAGCATACTTTCATATGCATTCGGTAACGAGCTGTTATTTTACCCGCTGTTTTATTTGCGTAGTTCCCGTTCTCGTAGGAATACAGAGATAAAATATAGTCTATGTTATTCGCTGATAATGTGGAATCCATTTGTGAAAGAATTTTTTAAATCGGCTTAGTAGTTTAGGTGTGAAAGCGTAACAAACAAACTCACATTCCCATTTATAATTTTAGAATTTATACATAAAGATACCCATTTGACCATAAAATATGGTCTATTCATCATTATTACGCTTTAGATTTTCCTCTAACCACCGAAATGGAGTTCGGTTTTTCACGGAGACCTTATACGTTCCGTTCCAGAGAGAACGGTGCATTATTATTCAACATTGAGAAATGACCTATATTTTTCTCCGGTACACAGCCATGACAAGCTATGAAATTTCTTTCCTCGTTCAGCATTGTGAAGCAAATTCAGAACATATGTATTTTCTGTTATCTGTATTTTGTATATTTCTTTCGTCGCAATATTTTGTGCAGGAACACAATTGTCTTTACTCATATCAGTATTACTACTACACTTATTGATATCATTAGAAAGAAAAAATTAAGAAAGAGACAAAATTTTAAAAAAATATTATGGTTTATCTTCTTTTAAAAGACGCCTGCATGTGTATCTTTATACTTTTGATTGCCAAGTTATTCAAGTTGTTAAAACCATAACTTTATTCAATCTGCACTTAATTTTCCGGATAACCTGCTCCGGGTCTTATTAAAGAATTTGCAGCGCCCCGCGGTTTTTAACCGCGTTATTCTTGCTGCTATGGGAATACGGGTATAAAATTTAACCGATGTTACTCGCTGATAATGTAGCTTTGCATTAATGAAAGAATTTTTGAAATCGGTTCAGTAATTTAGGCGTTAAAACGTAACAAACAGACAAACTCACATTCGCATTTATAATATTAGTTAGTACAATAGCTGACATGTCAACAATGTAAAATGACTGACATGTTAACAATATAAATTTCGACTCTTCCCGTGAATTTTTAAACGTTTTCTCATACCTTGTCTAATTGAAACTTCCTTACATTCCAGGGAACACACAAAGGAGCATTCCAACAGACAGACATGGTGCTTCTGGCACCGACGGCGGTTCGTCGTGGCGCTCCTGGCGTTCTTCGGCTTCTTCAACGTGTATGCGCTGAGAGCCAACCTGTCGGTGGCCGTGGTGGCCATGACGGAGAAAGTGACGGACGAGAACGGCACTGTTATACTTGTAAGTATCACATACATACATAACTGGGTCTTAATTAGTAACTAGTGGTCGAAATTCGACCATAATTCTGCACTTCTTATCCATATAAAATTTAACTTTGCCAAATCATATTTTTCATTGGTTTCCCAAGATACAGGCATAGCCTAGTTTGGGAACTCCTGGAAACATAGCGATACATTTCTATTTTCTTGAATGTTTTATTTTTAGTTGTATATTTTCTTTGTGCTGGCAATAATTTTTTTTTTATATATATTTCTTCTTCTGAGTAATTTTCGTAAAAATGTATACAAAGGTTTTGCTTCACATATTAACTAAAGATATTTCAGTTTATTATTGTAATATCACTGTCGATTGTGATATCCGTAACACTTAAGCTTTGCTACTTAACTCTGAATCAGATCAGTGTATTTAATGTTGTATGTAATTTATTTATTTTTATTTATATTATCACATCTGTAATCGTTCAAGTGGTCCAAGGGGAGGGGAAGGGAGGGACAGTGTCCAAGGAGCAATGAGCTCCTTATTTAGCCAAAAATTTAGTTGTGAAAAGTAGGGACTAATAGTATGTCGCCTTTATAAACACAAACCCAATGCCCAATATACTATTAATCGGCTTTTACGACATGCTAGGCAAGGAAAATTGTTGACATATTATTTTTAAGTCCCAGAACAACTTTGACATTAATAGTATTTAATAATTTCGTTATATGTTAAATAAATTTAATGAAGTCTATAAGTATTAAAATGTCGATTAATATCAAATGCCCATTACTCGGAACGCATTAAGTCAGAATATAGGTACAATTTTATTTATAAGTATGTTAAAATCTCGTATTTTAAAGAATCAGTTTTGCATATATCTTATACGTTTGATAACAATAGGTTCAAACTTCAAAGAGTGAACTGGCTTTTTAAACGTGACACAGTGTTTTGTTTTTAAAGGTTATCTTGAAATAACTTTGAGTTTCCTTGAACTTTGACGTTAGGTTCGTTTCTACCCGTAGAAGCTTAGATTAAATCAAATAATCTAAGAAATACTCAAATACCTTTATAACCATTCATGACTCGAGTACAAATGTCCATGTTCACAGCACGAAACATTTGCCCCTAGCGGGATTCGAACCCGCGACCCCTGGTTTCATGGCCAGGGTCTCTGACCAACGGGCCTGTTAAAAATATTTGTCACTGGGTTTGATTCCGATTACTAAAGACTATGTTATAGTAAATAAGTGACAACTGCAAATTATTACACTGCAGATATAGGATATTGCCGATTAATGCTAAAATAAAATTATTAATGTAATATGTGAATTTCGGTCACTAAATATTTCCTTGTGCAAAGTTTTTTTTTTTTAATCTGTTAGGTATAATCATATCTGTGTTAACGCTTGTAATTACGGTTTTTAACCAAGCAAAAACTTAAAAAGATTCTCGTTTTTGTATTATTAATTTTAACTTGGTGTGGTTATTATTTATCAAGGCCTTCACAATAATTCATGTTCGATAAAAACTACATACTACATACTACTATACCATTAGTCACCTTTTACGACATGCCAGGCAAGGAACACAGTTGGCCCATTCTTTTTAAGTCCCAGACTAACATAGGACAACATAAGTACTGATTTTCGCTAGAAACTGTAAATAGTACATACTTATACGAATTGAAATAACTCTAAGGTTATATCGTATAAGGACGTCATAATGTATGCTAGCTATAAATAATGGGCCCGGTACCAAACGGGTACGGAATGTCCAAAACTTTTTGGTTACGTCGACTAAGCCTTTCATTTTTCGTGGAACGCTGATGTTAATCCAATGTCAAAGTTGCTCCCATTGCAATAAATATATCGTATATGATGGAGGACTTTCCTAAGTTCCTGCCATATGTACCGTAAATACTTGATTATACGGTTGTATGTCTGTTTGTTGTTCCCCTACTGCACATTGTTTGTAGATATATTCAGTTCGTTTTATGGATATACTAGCTTATGCCCGTGCCTCTGTCCGGCCAGAATTCGGTATTACTGTGACTGGCGTGCGTCAATCAGGATCTGTTAGTTCTAATATTAAAAATTTGCCTGTATAAGGAAACTTATGGACACCATGAAGACTAAGATAATAGAGTTTAAATTTTTCCGTACCAAATTGAATCAAAATCGGTTGAATGGTATAGCCATGGAAACTTGAATAGAGTTACTTTATCAATTACTAGCTACAGCCCGCGGCTTCGCACGCAAGGTACATAAATAAAATATTATTCTATTCCAGTCTATAATCTATGTCTGTGCCTAATTTCATCCATAACCCTATATCATCATCTTCCTAGCGTTATGTCCCGTGTTTAGACGGGGTCCGCTTAGACCATGATCCAGGATTGAGCGAGTCTGGTGATTACATTGAAGCGACTGCCGATCTGACCTTCGTAACCCTAAGGTAGGGGAACCAGACAATTTTTGGATCATGGTTACAAATCCAAAGTTGTTTGAATTTGCAGGTTTTATTACGATGTTTTCCCTCACCGTCGAGCTAGTGGTATAAATACGTACATAGATTTGAAAAATCCAGGGCTACGTGCCCGGGTTTGAACCCGCACTCCTCGGTTAAGATGCGCGTGTCTTTACCATTGAGCTACCACCGCTTTCATTCAAAACCCTATAGTAGTTTTTGAGTTTATTCGCAACAAACATACAAAAATACAAATCTTTCCTTTTTATAATATTAGTAAGTATTTGATGGAAACTTTTTTCTAGTTTCAGTACCATAAATACTTGCCTATATGGTTTTACGCGTGATTGTTGTTCTTCCACTATACATTGTTAATAGTGTTGCCGAACTATCGATAGTTTGACTATCGATAGGCCAGTTTGGTAAAATAGTATCGATAGTATCGATTGTTGTTGCAATATTCAGTACAAATAGTATCAATACTATCGATACTATGGCTTTTGTCCAACTATCGATAGTGAACTATCGAGTGGCAACACTAATTGTTAACTAGCTGTGTTCAGTTTCTGTTATGAACAAATAGAAACGAATAAAAATGCGCACTGCAGGAAAATAAAGGCTTATCTTAATAGCTGTTATCTAAATTGTGTTTATTTACATCAGTGAGGAGTAAATATAAAAGGAAACTGGCGACCTTGCAGAAAACCGTATTTTAATAAAATTTTATATATATGTAGTTCTACCGCTCAATTTCTTTATGAGGAAATTAATTTTATTAATGACTAGCAGCACCCCGCGGTTTCACCCACATAGTTCCCGTTCCTGTAGGAATATAGGGATAAAATTTAGCCTATATTACTTCCGGATGATGTAGCTTTCCAATGGTGAAAGAGTTTTTGAAATCGGCACAGTAGTTTTTGAGTTTATTCATTACAAACTTACACAAAAATACAAATCTTTCCTCTTTATAATATTTGTATAGACTAGTATAGACGAACCGCTATAGTTCTAGTTTTAAAGACTAGCCACAAAATCAACGGGCATAGGTTCAGTTCCGGCTAGTAGTCAGATATTCTGATGAACACGGTTTTTTGTAAACGATGTCTAAAGACGTATTTAGGTATATCTACCCCTTGTCTAGTATATAGTGTTGCCGCTCGTTTGGCCTATATCGATTGTCTATCGATATATCGATACTATCGATAGTTCATTAGTTGGCAGCGATCGAAACTATCGATACTATTGATAGTATTACTATTTACCGATAGTATTGCACTAACAGAGACATCGATACTATCGATCGTATAGATTATTTGACCGTTAAACTATCTATTGCAAAACTATCGATTTTGCGGCAACACTACTAGTATCCATAACAAAAACAATTTTCTATTTATATATTTATTTACCACTGTATCTCCACCTTCTTCAATTGCCTGCAATGTATTTAATTCTATGGGATTGTTATTAACCTTAAACGCACTATAAAACCTTTTGGTCCTATCAAAAATCGTTCCGCAAAGCTGTATATTGTAGCTATAAATTTTTATTAATATCGGAGCAGTAATGTACTCTCGTCTCCCGGTTTAACTTAATCCTAAAATGGACCTTATGTGAAGGGCATAAAGATCACGTATGGTATTTATGGGGCTTTAGCGGTGACCAACTTTGCTACTAAGGCGAGTATTTTTTTCAGTTTTCGCACGAATCGCGTGGCCTTATTACCGAGGCTTAAAGTAGATTTTGGCGCATTATGATGTATGTGACAGCGGCGGGGTAGTATGTAATGGAGGGTGTGAAAAACCCTCCCGTTTTGAGTGGCGATAAAAATTTTGATCCCGTATAATCTTCCATTATAGCAGTCGCTTCCATGGGCGACATATTGTTGTTCTAACTTGTTATGCTTTATGGTGTTTGTTTTAATGAATATTATAAATGTTTTTAAATGCAGTCAGGTAGGTAATTTAGCTCAGTAGTTAAACTGACGGTCAAATTTAACGATCAGATTCGATCCCCCACACCGAATTCTAATGATAAAGAGTTATTTGTATTTTTAGGATATTTTGTTTTCGACGTTATAAATGATTAAGTTTTCTTTAGAATCAATCAATATTACCACAATAGACTTATTAAATAGAGGCAAGTTACATTAAGTTCACTTTTAATCGAATTTAAATAACGTACTGCACTTTCTAACCTGTATGACAAGCCTTTACCTTTCGTGGGCAGAAAGTTTTTAATAAAAAATCGACCAGTTTTAAAAAAGCACCAAAGTGAGCGATCAAAAATCACTACTATACTAGTTTTTTCATGCGTTTATCTGTCTGTTACCCCCTCACGCTTTAACCTCCAAACCGTTTGC
The DNA here is from genome assembly GCA_951394215.1 of Glyphodes perspectalis. Lineage (NCBI taxonomy): Eukaryota > Metazoa > Arthropoda > Insecta > Lepidoptera > Crambidae > Glyphodes > Glyphodes perspectalis. Next base: position 13,751,539 of record OX596205.1, on the reverse strand, counting down.
GATAATGTTTGCTTATGCTAATAGTTTAAACCATTCGGAAAAGCATACGCCACTTTTTATTTCCGGGAAAATTTATATTTCCCGAGAAATGCGCGATAGTCTCGAAGAAACAGACCGAATTCCACGCGGTTTGAGCCGCTGGTAAAAGCTGGTAAAATTTTGAACATGGTCTCTTTCATGAACCTTCATTGCTAGGCGTTTAAATATTACAAGGGTATTCTATGCTCATCACGTGACATCACCAATACATACGAAATATAACCAAGTTTTAACAATGATAACTTTTCGTTACCATATGGTAATGAAATATTTTAATTTGATTGGCTCGATGGCGCATTCGGTAGTGACCTTGCCCCGTGCGCCAAGAGTTGTGGGTTCGATCCCCACCCAGGACAAAAATTCTTATGATGAATACTTGTGTTTGTTCCGTGTCTGGGTGATAATATCTAATATCTAAGTATATATTTGTAATACCACTGTTGATTCTGATATCCATAACACAAGTGCTTAAGCGACTTATCTCGGAGTCAGATCAATGTATGTGGTGTAGTCGGATATTTATGTTATTTTTTATACTTTTTTATAATAGAGAGTTATTTATGAATGTTTTGTATGACATCATCATCGTTCGCCTGAATATCATATGATATTAACATTCTCGTGGCACGTGAGATAAACATCTTTCATTATGCACGAGAGCGCGCAAAAAATGTTTAAACACGTTTTGCAATGTGTTTTTTGTTTCGTGTTTTTAACTCGTCGGTTCGGGTTTAATGTACCTGTATTTTAAGTTAGTAACAAGTGCAGATATGGAATATGGTTTTATAGTTAGAATTTATATATACATATATACGTAACATGAAGCCCATAATCCCTGAAGGGGTAGGCAAATTCAAAGTTGCAGAATTCCTCCCCCAACCACATTCAGGGTATATAACTGGGCTGGGTTAGATGAAAAATTGTGAAAAAGTAGTGACAAGCGGCTAGCTTGTCGCCACGTTACACGTTGTCGTTAAAATTTCAAAATACTATAAAAAATACCTTGAATCACTTAATACAATATAACATTGGCGTGAAGTTAGTTAACCAAGGAAGTTCACGCCAATGTTATATTGTATTAAGTAATTCAATATATTTTTATAGTCAGATATTCTCACTATTAAACCATATTCTTTAACTAAGTTAACTAACTAACTTCAAGCCATTCACATTTATAATATTAAGATTATTATAAATGCGAATGTTTGCATGGATGTTTGTTTCAATCACACCAGGACGGCCGAAGGAATCTTGATAATGTTTGGCACAGACTGATAGTAGGAGCCCCCCCGCCGGGGTCCTCGGTTTGTCGTACCGGGGGGGCTTAGTAGGCCCTGACATGACAGGGCTGAAGCGAAGAAGGACCCCGAGGTGAGCCGCAACTGCACGACTTGCTACCGGGCAGTTGCGGCGGTCCGGCTGTAGCCCACTGCGGCCGGACCAGGGTTGCCGAGGAAGAGGAGGAGCTGAGTGTTGTCGTTGCTCGCCTCCCTATCCTCGGCAACCCGACAGGGGCGCGCTGGGTCGCGTCGTGGTGGGTCGCAGAGGGATTGAGCGTCTCGACGCTCTCCCTTTGCGACGACAGGGCTCTGCCCTCAATTTGGGTCGCCGGGCGGAAGGCGGCCCCTTTGGCGAGACGCTCTCCGCGTGCCCCTCTGGCTCAGCAGAGGGCACAGCGTGAGAGTGGGCCCACGACGCCGGTCACGGGGATGATCGGCGTCTGAATCCTGGGCGGAGTGGTTGAGACATGCTGGGTGGCTTGGCATGTCTCGACGCGCGCGCGTGCTCGGTGCTGTGCATCCGACGACTGTTGTCGTGGGCTGCACAGCATCGACCACCGCCGCGCGAGGTGGGCCGCGTAGCGCGGCACGCGCATCACCGGAGGAGCTGTCGTATAGTCCCGACAGTGGGGATACAGGCTCCTCCGGAACTGCGCCGCTGGAGGCCACGTTGGGGTTTTAGTCGGTTCGAGTCCGACACACCGCCCTCTGCTTCCCCGAGTGGAGGGTGACGGCTCGTGGGAGTTTCCCCAACTAAAAAAAAAAAAAAAAAAAAAAAAAAAAAAAAAAAAAAAAAAAAAGACTGATAGTAGGAGAGCTGGCACCAATTTTTGGGTAGGTATTTGAGGCAAGCTGAAAACTTGTCCTATGCCTCTCCTATTATACCCCAACCTGAAACTGCAGACCTGGCTGGTGAGTAGTGGGGCTTAATCAAGATAGATAGATTGTTAGATCACCTGCCAAGGTAGGAAGTCCCACCAAAATAATCTGTAATTTTTAGAATCCAAATTTTTTGTTATAAATAATATCCTAATAACATTTCAAGTTGCATCAAATACTTTTTTTTTATATTTTTTTGCAAAATATATTACTTTAGCTCGCGTGTGGTAATGTTGAAACCATGATTAAATCGTCTGGCTTATTTTGTTTTTAATTCTTTAAACATACACTACGACACATAGAAATTGCATATTGCCTCAAATATAAATGTGGAAAAAAAAATATATTAAAAAAAATAAAAAAAAAAAGGAGCCCCACTACTCAATAACCAGGTCTGCAGTTTTATGTTGGGGTATAATAAGAGAGGTATGTGACAAGTTTTTAGCTTGCCTCAAATACCTACCCAAAAATTGGTGCCAGCTTCTGGACCATGATTACTACAGTTGAGAATATTCTATATAGGTAGGGTTGCCATCCGTCCGGATTTCCCCGGATTTGTCCTAGTTTAGAGGGCATCCGGGGAGCGTCCGGGCGGGGTTTCATTTGTAGTCCGGGTATAAAAATTTAAAGTCATGGGCTGTTCACGACACATGCACTGTGCCCTCACGTCGCGATCAACCGACGAACCGACTCGCTAAATTTACCATTATTTTCAACTATTTTATAACACTGATGTCCGGGGCCTGGGCTCTAAAATCCGGGGGTTTCACGCGTTTTGTCCTGGTTACCAAATGTTAGAGATGACAACCCTATATATAGGCTATTTAACCGAAAAAATATAAACATCCCGTTATCAATGACATCTCTGTAACAGAGGGTCCACATGGTCGAAGCTGCGGGCGATAACTAATTAACCGACTTCAAAAAAAAGGAGGAGGTTCTCAATTCGACTGTTTTTTTTATTTTGTAAATAATTTTATATACACAAGGAAAAATATCTTTATATTATGCCATGCGGTTTTACGTAATACCTACTTACATTGCTTTTTTAATTTCCATCAGTACTCCGGTGGCAGGTCAGCCCGTCCGCCTACTATGTTACACTAGCTTCTGCCCGCAACTTCGTCTGTGTAGACCCATAAATACATACAAGATGCTTTTTTTGACTGGCTCGATGGCTCATTCGGTAGTGACCCTGCCCCATGCGACAAGAGTTGTGGGTTGGATCCCCACCCAGGAAAAACATTCGTATGATGAATACTTGTGTTTATTCTGTGTCTGGGTGTTAATATTGAATATTTAAGTACCTATATATTTGTAATACCACTGTTGTTTCTGATATCCATAACACACGTGCTAAAGCTACTTACCTCGGAGTCAGATCAATGTATGTGATGTAGTCTGATATTTATTTATTTAATACCACTCTTCAATTTTTTTCCAGGCCTTAGGTATCGTTAATATATCACATTTATGAAAAAAAATCATATTAAAGAGTAGGTAAAATTTTCACAAAAAAATATCTTGTGCGGCGGCGCGCAGCAATATCTACAAACGTAGGTTTAAAGATAACTTTGTGATGACTTAATATTATTGTACTAGGTGACATTAAAAAAAAATTGTAGGTGTATCTTTATTTTTCCTAACAATTGCCATATTAAGATTTCGAGAGTGGTTTTAATTGCATCTTGTATAGTATAAATTAAAATTTAATATTTTTACGTTGAAGAAACAGAATAACACGTATTGTCACACCTGCAATCCAGGAGTAGGCAGATTCAAAGGACGCTCCTCTATTGTGAAAGGTTGACGATGTATTGATGCATCGTCAACCTTTCACAATAGAGGAGCGTCCTTTGTAGACTACAGGCCCATGTCCAAAATGGATGGGTCATATGAACCACCAGGTGACGTATATAGGACGATATAAGAGCATAAAATAATAAGATTCAGCACTATGCCGTCACTTGTAAGCTGTCCAACTGGGTGCTGGTGAGAATTCAAAAGTGCCTGTAGAGTGAGTACATTTTGGTCATATATTTTTGTACGGCATTTTTACCATCAATAGATCCATGAAAAATATTGATTTATAGCTAAGTTTCTTATTTTTAAAAACGGATTGGCAACGGGGCCTTTTATTAGCCTAAGCCTAAGGCATTTAGGATACAGAAATAACGTAAAAAAATAAAAGAGTAACTTCAATAATTTTCAATTTTCTGCTTCCAGGAGCCAGAATTTGACTGGAGCCCGCAGACCAAGGGGCTGGTGCTGAGCTCCTTCTTCTACGGGTACCTGGTGACGCAGCTGCCGGGCGGCTGGCTCGCTTCTAAAATAGGAGGTAACAGGTTCGTTCCGTTCATTGAAAACAATTAGCTTGCATATTTTTTCTAAGTAATCATAATTGAGTGGTTATAAGTGTGAAGCCACAATATTGCGTTATAACGCAGGATACGCGTGGACTGGTTGCGTGTAAATGTACACCTTATTCCTGCCATAGTAAGGGTTATAATTGCTCCAAAAAAAAACGACGCCATCGTCGCCATCTATTGACAAGAAAAAAAAAATTACATTTGAACTTGGATTACAAAAAGTCTTAACTACTGTTTTAAAAGGTAAAAGGTAAGTATAGTAAATTAAACCGTTTTTCAAAAGGCTGAAGCCGTTGAAGGTATATTTTCTGATGTAGGACTAATGAGATAAGCTGTTTGTTTGTGTTGTTGACTACAATAAGAATGGCCAATCCTGCTCATTGCTTATCGTAGTATAGAATGTGATTAGTGGCGTATTTGTGTGAGATTGCCTTCATTGGATCTCATACTTTTCTGTTTTGTGGTACGTAACGTAATGTACGTTTCCTTTTAAGAGTAGTTATGGCAGCGCCGGAGATTACTGTGTGACTCGTACATTTGCGCCAGCGCCAAAACTTTATAACGTCACTGCAGTTAGTTGCGCATGAGTTGACGCCAAGGTGTTTACTAAGTTACTCATGTTTACATACAACACGTCACTAGCGCCGCTAAATGGGCCGCATTTATGTTAGCTCCGTTTCAATTGTAAGTAATGTAGGATATAGGTTCTATATATTTATTTATATACATATAAAGTTTTATTTGACACAAACAGACACCCTTTTTTTTTAATGTATATATATGTATGTTTATATAAGAAACATTTTCATAAAATCTGTTCAGAAAAGTGTTTTGTTAATATATGTTTCTGCAGAAACCGCTGTTACTAAATTTTTGGCTGGCTCGATGGCGCATTCGGTAGTGACCCTGCCCCATGCGCCAAGAGTTGTGGGTTCGATTCCCGCCAAGGACAAACATTCGTATGATGAATACTTGTGTTTGTTCAGTGTCTGGGTATTAATATCTAATATTTAAGTATATATTTATAATACCACTGTTGATTCTGATATCCGTAACAGAAGTGCTTAAGCTACTTACCTCGGCGTCAGATAAATGTATGTGATGTCGTCAGATATTTATTTAAAATTTATTTTATTGCGACTTACGCCTCCCAGTTTTCACTTTAATAAATTTTCTTTAAACAATTCACAGGGTGTTCGCGATAGGTATAGGCGCCACCTCGGTGCTGACGCTGCTGACCCCTCCCCTGGCGTACACCAGTACAGCGCTGCTCATCGCTGTCAGGGTCATCGAGGGGTTGTTTGAGGTAGGTTTCCATGCAGCGAACATTCCGGAAATATGTGGCTGAACAGAATGCGTAGATTGTATGGGTGTGTGGACAGGATGGATGAAGAAAGATTGATAAAAAATAACAAATATAAACTAAAATATTGGATATTAACACCCAGACACAGAATTATAACAAATATACATTACATGAATGTTTGTCCTGGGTGGGGATCGAACCCACAACTCTTGGCGCATGGGGCAGGGTCACTATCGCATGCGCGATCGAGCCATATATCAAGTATATTGCAAGTGTAAATAGTCGTAGTTGAAAAAAAAGAGCCACATTATTTTATTACACACAGGTTATTTACTACACAACGCATAGATATTTAATACATGATTCGAATACAAATTTTACCCGTGTTTATCACACGAAACATCATTTTCCTCTGGCGGGATTCAATGTCTGCCTACTTTCATGGCTAAAGCCTACTCGACCAAGCGGCTCGTCAAATTGAAGATTTTGCAATAAGATCTGATTTGAAATGGCAAACTGACTCTTAAAATCTTTTTTTCCGTATTGTACTCGAATATCATAAGATATAATTGTTTTAACATATTTTCTAATGGTTTACGGGCTTTTGGGTATGTGACTCAGTAGGCGACGAGCTAGCCACTTGTCACTCCTTTTTCACAGCTTTCCATCCAACCCAGCCCACTGTCCCATGTTGGTCTGGGACTTAAAATGATTATGCCAACTGTGGTTCTTTTCCTAGCATGTCGTAAAAGGCGAATAATGGTAATCGGTTTTTGGGTGTGTGATTGTGTAGGCGACAGGTTAGCCGCTTGTCACTGCTTTTAACACAATTTTCCATCTAACCCAGCCCGGCTTTGTTTTTGGCTGAATGTGGTTGAAGGGGCATGCTGCCTCTTTAACTCTGCCTACCCCTTCAGGGATTATGGGCGTGATGTTATGTTTGTTGTATGTATGTATGTAATATATATTTCCAGGGTGTGACGTACCCATGTATCCACGCGGTGTGGTCGCGCTGGGCGCCGGCCGAGGAGCGCGCGCGCCTGGCCACGTTCGCGTTCAGCGGCAGTTACGCTGGCACCGTCGTGTCCATGCCGGTCTGCTCTATGCTCGCGCGCTATACCGGCTGGCCGGGAATATTCTATGTATTTGGTAAGCGATTATTTCAAAGGCGCATTGACTACTTCTCAATTGAGTGGAAGTTATGCTGGCACCACCTGGCCTATAACAGTCTGCCCTCTGCTCACATAATAAATAAAATATAATAAATAAATTCTCCAGACTGACACACCAATTCCCTAGTCCCAAACTAAGCTTATGCTTGTGCTATGGATACTAGGCGAACGGATAGACATACTTACGTTTATAAACATCCATAACTTGAGTACAAATGTCCATGTTCATCACACAAAACATTTGCCCCGGGATTCGAACCCGCGACCCTTGGTTTCATGGCCAGGGTCTCTGACCACTCGACCAACGGGCCAGTCAACATATTATGCCGGCTGGTTTAAATGCTTGGTAATGCAATTATCGTGAATGTCACATCCGTAAACTTCACCCTGTTAGGAGTACACACGGTTGCCCACTTTCGCATTCAGCGGCGGTAATGCTTACACCGTTGTGTCAATGCCGGTCTGCTCTATGCTCAGAGGCTATAGACACAAAATCATCAAAATGACGGACTAAACAAAGTTTTTTAGTTCATCTAGCCTATTGACTACTTCCCGATTGAGTGGAAGTTATGCTAGCACCGCCTGGTGTATAACAGTCTGCCCTCTGCTCACATATCATGCGGGCTGGTCTGAATGCTTAACGCAATTATCATGAATGTCACATCCGTAAACTTCACCCTGTTAGGAGTACACACGGTTGCCCACTTTCGCATTCAGCGGCGGTAATGCTTACACCGTTGTGTCAATGCCGCTCTGCTCTATGCTCAGAGGCTATAGACACAAAATCATCAAATTCCGCTCTGTTGTTTTTGTGTCAAAGAATAAAATAAATCCAGCCATATTTACCAACTTTCGCTTTTATAATTTTGTAAAGTATATTAATTACAACTGTGTGATTTGTTTTAATTTAATTTATAATACGATTGTGCAGGTATTATGGGTTTGGTATGGACAACAATATGGTGGTTGGTCGTAAAGGAGTCCCCTGAGAAAGATCCACACATCTCTCCGGCCGAACTGAAGTACATACAGGTAAGCAAAATCATGTAACTTTGAAAAAAATTATCTGCTATAGTTTAACATCCTTCTTTGGCGCTGTAAAAGGATGATATTAGGCGTGATGTTATGTAATGTATGTATGTGAAAACGCAATCTCCATAGATTAAGTATAAAATTGTACTGATTACCCAAGTACAAATAAGTACGGAATAGGGAAACCCGTAAGTTTAAAAGGAACTGAACGCTACGGGGCTTTTGAATATAGTTCAAAAAACTAGCGAATACAATTAACAATGTCCTTAATAGGATATTTCGCTTGACTAGATTACGAAGATCGTAGCCTCAACCCCACTCCCCGCTGACTAAGCGTGGTATTTTGAAGACTTAGCCCTTCCTGAACGGGTCACGTAGTATGTGCTTATATGTGCTACAAAAATATAAGGTAAGAACTAACTAACTAACTAAACTTCACGCCACTTCCCTAGTGGGGTAGGCAGAGAGAACCGAACGCCATATGGCACGATCCTTACACACCTTACTCGCCTCTTCAAGATTCATGATCCTTTTCATACATGCTCTACGGTTTTTATGACTCCTAATATCACCTTCTGTTAATACACGACTAATCTGGTCGTGGTAGGTGAAGCTGGGCCTTTCGCGGATCCAACATCCTTCCTTCCATCCTTATAAAGTAAGGTGTTGTAAAATCAAGGATCCATCACGGCCTTAGCGGACCCCGATAATGAGATTTACCCTAGAAAAATTACGATGATCATGGATTAATATTTGAACGTGACGTGGTTTGCCAGGAATCCCGCGGCACGCAGGCGGTGGAGGGGTCGCGCGCGCGGCACCCGTGGCGCGCCATGGCGACGTCGGGCCCCGTGTGGGCCATCGTCATGGCGCACTTCAGCGAGAACTGGGGCTTCTACACGCTGCTCACGTATCTGCCTACCTTCTTGATTGGTATGTATTGTTTAAATGATAAAAAAAAACCCCACTAATTAAAAACTAATGTCCCCTTTCTGGGCAAGGGTCTCTCCCAATAGGGATGATGACTGCATTAAAAATACTAATTCTATTTAATCCGTTAGTTAGATTATACAAAAATACTAGACACATATTTTTCGCCTTAACAAATTAACAAAAAATCACAAAGATCATCAAAGTTTTGGAGTAGGGACTTGCGACGTCACTATTTAGTAAAAGTTTTACGAAAGTGTGACGTCACGCGCAACTTGAATGCATTGTATCTTCATCAACGTTTGTTTGACAAATAAATAAAAAAATACGTGTTCAATATATTTTTTTTAATCTAACTAACGGACTAAACAAAAAATTTTAGTCTAGCCTATTCTTTCCACTTATGTCTGTCCTAGGCCAGCTCCACCCAGGTGGTTCGGAATTCAGTCAACTCTTCATCGAGTCATCGAGTTGGTGGCCGACGTCGACGTCTTCTGCCAACTGCTCAATACTTATATTAGATAAAATGTTGACAAGTTTTTGCAATGTACAACTACTTACCAATTGCTTATAAAATTAATACGTACCTACTAAAGGGACGTCCCTAAATTACGTGTGGCAATTATTTGACCCCGTGAGAAGTCGTGAAATATCTTTCAACGGACTTTTATCTCACGTAGGATTACTTAAAATGGCTAAACAAGCTACTATACTCTTTTGCCCCGTTCGCATAGCCGTTATAAATTCTGTAGAGTGCCTAATTAAATTAAATAATTATAGACTATTAAAAATTCCTACAAACTTTGTTCAAGACAGCCGTGGACAGGGCTTAACCCAAATCCTGAATCCGACATAAGTGTATACTAGTCAAATGCTGGACATCCGTTTTCATATCCGCGGATTTTGATTCTAATTCCATGTCATCATCATCATCCTCTTGCTTTTCTCCCAGTTCATCTGGGGTCGGCGCAGCATATCTTTTGTCATTCTAATTCCATGTCCGGATCCATATTCGCGGATTTTAATTCTAATGCCATGTACGGATCCATATCCGCGGATGTACGTTTTTAACGATCCCACAGATCACCGTTTTATACCTACTCTTGTCCTAAAAATAAAACTAACCAATCTTCGTCTCTTTATAGACGCATTCGGCTTCAGGGTCGAGCAGACCGGCTTCCTGGCTGCAGTGCCGTACCTGGCGATGGCGATAGTGCTGCAGGTGGCGGGCCACATGGCGGACTGGCTGATGAGACGGCGCATCTTGTCCCGCACTAACATCAGGAAGCTGTTCAACTGCGGCGCTTTTGTGTCGCAGGTGAGTTTACTGTCGATAGCTATGAGTTAAACTATTAGTGTAGAGGCTGACAGAAATAAAAAAGATAAAGCGGACTGGCTGATGAAGCGACCTACATCCCGGGCTAACACCATGAGTAGACTGTCCTTATTTGACATGGAAAGCAAGTAAACTATCCACGATGCACGATACTATCTATATATTGATACTAGCTGGTTTTATTTTTGGCTGAATGTGGTTAAAGTAGACTGCTGACCCTTGGACTCTGCCTACCCCTTTTAATTTATTATTTTCCTCGCAATGTTTTCATGTTTTCTTACCGTACAAACCTTCCTTGGAAGATTACCAATATTTTAAAACCAAAATCAGCCAAATCGGTCCAGGCGTTCTCCAGTTATAGCGAGACTAACGAACAGCAATTCCTTCTTTATAAATAAGAAGATTATCAATACACTACACTGCTTTTTCACATTTGTCCATTTAAGTACTTCAATTTTGGGCTGAATGTGGTGAATGAAGCTTGGTGCCCCTTTGACTCTGTCTACCCCTTCGGGGATTGCGGGCGTGTACGTATGCTTTTATATTTATATTTTTTTTATGAATTTCAGACGGTGTTCACGATAGCAGCGGCGTATTCCACCTCGGCCACAATGTGTATTGTGTATCTCACGATCGCAGTGGGTCTGGGTGGATTCGCCTGGTCGGGATTCAGGTATGTTTATACATAATTGTTCCTTATATCTTTACTAGCGGCCCGTCCCGACTTCGTCCGGGTACATAGGAATAAAAAAATATTGCGACTACAAATTGAGATATAAACTATCCTATCTCTCAAGTTGGACCAAACTGCACACAGTGGGTAAATTTGATTAAAATCGGTTCAGTCGTTTAAGAGTTCATTGCGGACAAACAACTTGACACGATTTTTAATATATAAAGACTTCTAATGATTATTATTCAATCCATGTAATGGGTTAGATACATTATAATTGATACATGACAAAGAATGTTGATAGCATATTAGCAGTGTTTTGATCTCTCTCCGATCATGTCGAATTGCCGTCTTACCGGACTATGAGATTGCGCACACATTTGTGCATTATAATATCTCCTGCGCAGTCGGCTAATCCTCGTTGAGGTTGACCGCCTTCACCGATATCGGTTAGGAGGACAATAGGAGTGTAACAACCATGATTGTTTTTAAGTGGGAAATGTAGGTAAAACCTTTTCATGCCACAACCAATAATAGTAAAATATATAGCGTTTTATACTACTTAAGACATTTTTGTGGTGTTCTGAGGAGCTTGTTGCTATTTGAACTCTGACTACCCCTTCGGGGATTACGGGCGTTATGTATGTAAATTTTTGTAACGACATTTTCGTCCGATATATTTACATTATGATTTCAAAGATTATCTGCAAATACTAATAAAAAAAAAATGCATGTTTCAGTGTGAACCACTTGGACATCGCGCCCCCGCACGCGAGCGTGCTCATGGGGATCTCCAACACCATCGCGACGCTGCCCGGCATCGTCAGCCCGCCTCTAGTCGGCGCCATCGTCACTGATAAGGTATCATTGAAATACCAACAATTTGGTTCCGTATAAACTTTCTCGATCTTTAAAAAAAAAAATACTCAAAATATAATGCTTAGTTTTGATTGCAATTAAGCTAATTATTTATTATTTACTAGCTTCTGTCCGCGGCTATGCTCGCGTGGTACATCGATGAAACAAAGCTTATGTGTTATTCTAATGTATAAGATATACTATTGTAGAGTTTCATTAAAATCCATGCAACACTTTTTGCATGAGAAGTAACAAAATCCACACATCCATCCATACAAACTTTCGCGTTTATAATATGTAAGATTGTGGTGGATTTATTTCAATTTGCGTATTTATTATTGCGTCGTTTTCCCTTGAATTATTGCCTGTATGTGGCAAAAATAGCAGGTAAACACGAGACGCTTATATGCTGTACGCCATCTGGTGGCAGAAAGATATTAACGTAATAATGTTGCCAGAAAAAAAATTGCTATTTATTTCAAATACTGGGTAATCATTAGTACTAATTAAAACTAACTAGCTAAACTACTATATACTAATTTCACGACACTTTCCTACTACTAATTATGCTCTATGGAGTGGAAAATTAACTAGTAACTTAAGAATTACTATTTTACTGCCAGAAAAAGGTATTCAAAGCTCTTTCCCCTACTCTTACACTTATATAAGCTATTTTCCAATTCAAATTAAAATATAATATGTACTCATAGATAACTACTTCGTTACTTTCCAGGCGCCGGAGCAATGGCGCATAGTATTCTTCATATCGAGCAGCATCTACCTGATCGGGGCGGTGGTGTACGGCGTGTTCTGCTCTGGCGAGAAGCAGCCGTGGGTGGTCGAGGCGGACTCGGACGCCAGCTTCGACACCGACGGCGCCTCCGTCACCACGGTGCGCGGGTACGACAACAAGGCGCTGGACCACGCCGAGATGTAGCCACACTATAGTAGACCCTAATATCGGAGCCGTAAAGGCGACATACGCAATATACAAGGGCGTAGCAACTATAATATTAATGCATACATACATACATAACATCAAGCCCATAATCCTTGAAGGGGTAGGCAGAGTCGGAAGGGCAGTAAGTCCCTTCAACCACATTCAGCCAAAAATAAAGCCGGGCTAGGTTAGATGGATAATTGTGAAAAAGCAGTGACAAGCGGCTAACCTGTCGCCTACACAATCACACACCCAAAACCCGATATACCATTAGTCGCCTTTTACGACATGCTAGGCATGAACCACAGTTGGCATATTCTTTTCAAGTCCAAGACCAACATGGTGCGGAGGGCTGGGTTGGATGGAAAGCTGTGAAAAAGTCACATACCCAAAAGCCCGTAAACCATTAGTGCGCTTTTACAACATGCTAGGCAGGAACCACAGTTGGCACATTCTTTTTTTTTGTCCCAGATCAACATGGGCCAAGTCCCAGACCAACATGGTACAAATATTAATATTAATGGTACGGGAACATACAACTTGTAAGGATATCACAGAAGTCGCCTTATTAGAAATGAAAACTGCCTGTCACCACATGCCGTAGCTAAGCCAACGCAGTCACAAGTATGTTCGACAACACTAATCTTTGTACATCTTTGGACATCCGTAATCATACATATTGCAACTGACGGTGGAAGCAGACTCGGACGCCAGTTTCGTATCCGTATCTCACGATGTCACTGAGTTAGTTGTATAAAATAGTATTTATATACAACTAGCTCAGTGACATCGTCATCAGATCCTGACTTGGTGGCAATGGGACCATATCGAGAGAACCCTTTTGAATAAAAAAATAATTTTGAAAATCGGTTTACAATATCGAGTAACATACAAACAAAAAAAAAACAGTTGAATTGAGAACCTCCTTTTTTTTGAAGTCAGTTAAAAACAGTACTTATATTTAATAAATTAAAAAGGTTCGAGTTCTGTTTGACTCCACTCCCCTTGCATGTAAGGCCTGTCCTTACCATTGGGCTACCGCTGCTCAGCATAGATCATATAAATTGTCATCAACAAATTAGTGTAAAATGTATCGTTTAATTTAAGAATCCGCCCAACTATATTTTTGTTTATAAGTTTAACGACCGGATTTTGAATAGTAAAGAATTTCTTAAAATGCTTTTTAAAATACATTTTTGGACATTCTCAATTTCTGAGTTTAGAAATCGGTTATAAGTATAATTGTATCATTTATATTCGTGCCCTATATCACAAAGACGCGGTAGAAAAACAAAGACATGCTAGAAAATGTATAAAAATATTGGGTTTTAACAACAATGCTGTTGACTATAAAAGGTTGCCCTTATTTTGGCGTTACGATTTAATATAAATCTTGGAATAAGTTTCTATTCCAAAATTAATAACATAAATAGTTTGGCCAAGTGATACTTACAATTACTATGTTTTAAAACTATGCTTTAAAACACATTGTAAGTATCACTTCGCTAAATACTAAGGCACATTTCGTCGTTCGGCAGCAAAAACCTAGTATGCTTTTAACAATATTTTACAGAAGAAAGAAAAAACAGCCTCCTGAAAAAAAATGCATTGAAATAGTACTGTTTATTGTTATTTTTTTAAGAATGTTTGTAATCAATGGTACATAATCGTAAGAATTTAAATATCTCGTGGCTAAATAAGTCTGATGAGACTTACAAAACGATAAAAAATAAATAAGCAAGTGTGACCTCTGTGGTTTTCACTGTAGTTTTAAATTGTAAACATGACTTTATAAGTATGAAAACGATGCCTTATTTCTTAATTTCGAAATAAATTGAACTATAAAAATGGCGGATATTTCTAGTGAATTAATTCACATCTTTGATAATACGTACTATGCGTTTATAAATATTGGTTATCAAAAATATCTATTCAAATATAACTGTGATCCTCTTCATTCATCACTTCATATAAAATACCTCGCAATTCAATCCGATTATGTGATATTTTACTATATTTTTTGAGAATGCTTATATGTTCATTTAAGATGGCGAATAATGTTAAAAAAAATAGCGCCACTGTAGCATTTAGTTTTAACATATTTAAATTATGTATAATATCCTTATTGCTTGGTAAAATATTTCATATTAATCTTAACATTATACAAAAGACAAATATATAAAATTTTGTTATCTGTATATATTGTATCATTATAATTATACTTAGCGGAGAGCTATCACCTCTAACTTCCAATATAATGCTGAAACTTAATTTATATTTATGAAATATCTAATAATTATCAAATTATAATGATCTGATGATGTATTATTTTAAAAAGCTTACTGTTAAAACGTAAGATTGTACAAGTATTATAGCAAAAATGTAATCATGAGTTGTATGTATATTAAAGAAATGAAATGATATCTTTGTGTATAATATAGCTATTTAGTTAAGTTACTTACTTAAGTTGTACTCTCGATGGACTGGTGAAATATGTGTAATGATTGTGAAGTATTTTGTACATGTGATTTTATAATTTTAATCTTAATAAAAATATGAGCTTACTTTGTCTGTTATTTTTACCTTAACGCGAACTGTGAAAAGTGCAACACACATTTTTGTCCTGAGCTTTCTAGTCGAACCATTTTAGGTACATTTTAACCAATTTTTTATGTATAATTGATTAATAAAAAAAAAAATTATAGCTAAAATACTAAATTAAGTACGGTATACCCATAAAAAGCTTGCTATTTTTAATTTATCGGAGTAAATAGCTAATAAAATTCATCGACACGGAATTACCGTACAACGCCATCTATCAAATTCATTTTGGACTTGATAAAGAACTTTGCGTAATTTCCCAAAAAATATTTTTTATTGCTGAAAATACAAATAATAATAACATGTAACACATACAACAATTAATTACAACATTAACTTTTCTATCTCCAGTTAACATCTATTTCCAAAAGTTAAGAAACAAAACACTATAGCGTACATATCAAAAATTAATTCATTTGTTTTATTTACAAATCGTAAATAAGATTTAAATTATCTTTATAACATGACAGTGTTAGTGTTGTTAAATACCTATGTATTAAGAATTTAAAATTAGAATACATTCGATTTATTGTATTTTTTCTACAATAAAAAAAAATATATAAAATCCATTTAAGGTGAAACAAATAATATAACTTTTAACATTTTAAAACTCATTTATATTTTATTAAATGTAATACAGGTATGTATTACAAATAATAAATTGAATTTATGACTGCTTACTTCGAATAATAACATTTTCATCTTACACATCTTAATTTTTACAAAGAATAAAATATGGTTTTCCCACACACATAATAATTATTCGTACACTTAATAAAATGAAATAGAAATATTAACAAAATCATTTTAATTTATGACCGCTTTAATTTAAATGAAAGAAAACGGTTGCAAAAAAATGCCTCAAACTTTTCACCTACGATGTGACGTCACGTCCGCCGCTGGCGCCCGTTTGTCGGCAAAGTATAAAGAGCGCCGCCACTTTGAAACCACCGCTTTTCGCCCAACTCGCCCGGACTGCGCGTGCGGCTCAAGCTGATTACTATAAACGAATCAATAATGGAAAAGAACAACGACATGACCTACAAGCTACTGGATCTGATGCAGAAGACTGGGTACTCCATTGTCCAGCACAATGGTCAGAGGAAATTCGGGCCGCCCCCAGACTGGGTTGGGCCTCCGCCCCAAAAAGGATGCGAAGTGTTCGTCGGCAAGCTACCCCGTGAAATCTTTGAAGACGAGCTCGTCCCTATCTTCTCTAAAGCGGGGAAAATATACGAGATGCGTCTGATGATGGATTTCTCTGGATCGAACAGAGGGTACGCTTTCGTGACTTATACGAATAGATCGGAGGCTTTTAGAGCAGTGAAAGATTTGAACGGATACGAGATACGGGCTGGTAGGCACATTGGTGTGGTGAAGTCTGTTGATAATTGCCGCTTATTCGTCGGCTGTATTCCGAAGACGAAGACTAAAGAAGAAATTCTTGAAGAGCTGTCTAAGCGCGTATCGGGAATAGTTGATGTGATATTGTACAAAAACTGCTTCGATAGAAGACTGAATCGAGGTTTCGCCTTCGTCGAGTTCACGTCGCACCGCGCGGCAGCTATGGCCAGGCGAGCGCTGGTGCCTGGATGTGTGAAGATATGGGACCAGGAGCTGATGGTGGACTGGGCTGAACCGGAGCCAGACGTCGACGACGAGCAAATGCAAAGGGTATGTGAGGTATCTGCATATTTTTTTTTATATAACAAGTTTAATAACTTTTTGGTGTCAAAATGCTGATGCGAATTTTATTTCGATCGTCTTATCATTCGTTGACAACTTTTAAAACTGTTTAATACAGATCAAGTATCCAAGTCTACCAGCTGTCGCTCTGTTTATTTATAATAAGACCAGATCAAATTACAGTTAAAGTTTTATTATAATCCTTTCATAGTGCATGCTCACCTGTTTATCAATTCCTATTACAAATATTTTAAGTTGCTATTCTCTATTACAGGTAAAAGTGCTCTATGTAAGGAATTTCTTAATACGTACCACATCAGAAACGATTCAATCTGTATTTGAAACGGCGATACAAAATAAAATTGAGCGAGTTAAAAAGATCTACGACTATGCATTCATACATTTTTATCAAAGAGAGCATGCTGAGCTAGCTATGTCGCGATTGCAAAATGCTGAAGTAGATGGCAGTATAATTGAGATTAGATGGGCCAAGCCAGTTGATCGCGAATTGTACCGTATACAGAAGTTGAACCGTGGCAATGCGAAATTCAACAACAGTCTTGACTTTACACAGACACTTATGCTTTACCAACAACATCTGAATAAGAAGGAATATGCAAATTCTCCGAAGGATGATGAGGGTATTGGGTCGGTGTGTGCTGGGGAGTCTTCGTGCGAATCTCCAACGGACATGAAGCCCTGCTTTACATATACTGCCTCCACACCAAAAGAAAGCTTCCCATTGGCTCCAGTCAAACTTGACTCCATGTGTAAAAGGTAACATTAGTTGTCAATTTCTTATCAGGAAAACTTAATACATAATGATGGATAATCTCATGTACCTAAATAGCAGAAGTTGGATACTGCCAAATATTTTCTTCATGGTTAAATTTTATTTTTTTAAGGTACTCGTGGGCACCACCAGTCTATGAATACCAGAAATATGTGGACCCAACTGGTGCTGAGGTGTGGGTGGGCAGAGTGGAGCTGCCGCATGTGGGACTGCCTCTGCTGTCATCCCCTCGCCGCATTGGACCTCTAACAACTCGATCGTGCTTCTCTGTCCAGCAGGCGCACGTTGAGGCAGCTGAAAATGCTTTGCATCATATTAAGGTATGTTCTTATGCTTGATGATGTACTTATTACATAGAACTTTTTAATTGGCTAAACATGAAAAGTAACAACTGCCAGTCAAGGGTTTTGCTCCAGCAGAGCTGTCAACTGCACGTCCTGGGGTACTTCAATTCCGGAACTGAAGTATCTTATACTTTCCATGATAAGCTCTTGCCTGTTGACTGTTCCTTCAACCCCAAAGTTAAAATGTCTTGTAAAGTTTTGTAAATAACTGATCAGCTTTATGAATAGATCTGTTTTGATGTTTGAATGTTTTTAGGGTAGAAACTTTACATGATGTATGTAAACTTTAAAGTGCTAAAGAATGCTATGCGTCTTCCTACATAAATTTAGTCATGCATTATATCTTTTCAGATGCTGCGTACTGACCTGATCCAACGATCTACACCGGCACCTGTTCAGCCTACGTACCCATGCAGTCCACCTATCGTCCCATCCATACCGAACATTGTGCCGGTGCCATACGACTACATCAACCTGTACCGACCACAGCCCTTACCGATGACCGTCCCTACAATCTGGCGAACAGTATAGGTAGTTTAAGTTTCTTTTTTGACATGGTTTGTTGAAAATTGCACTTTATTTTTGATAAAATAAAGTGTAATTTTCTGTTTGCAACAAAATGGAGAAGTGAAGTAGAAACAATTGTTAACAATTATGGACATTGTAATTTGTTTCGGTTTCAATGGCTAGGGAAATTAGTTGACTATTTGTTACTTTGACATGTTTATCTCATTCACAAAGTTTATTTTGATGTTACCTCTTTGCTAGACTAGTAAATGTTAGACTTTATTTTTCTTAGTTTTAAGAATGTTCTCACCTGCTACTATTGACTCCAAGTTGGACAATGTTAAAATAGTTTATATTTTGACTATTTATTTAAGACGCACAATTGCAGTATTTCATTGATCTGATCAATACATAGCTACTTATTTACTCTTGATTTTGTTCCTATTATCTGAACCAGTTGGTTTTGTAGTACAATTAGTAATTTTTAGATATAATTTTGTTGATTCCTATTTTCACTAGTTTAAGATCTAGTTTATATTGGCATTATTTACGTAAGTAAAGCCGCCATTTCGGTACTTCCTTGTGCTTATATCCCGTATATTCAGAGAGAAGTACCGATAGACTCTCGTTACCTTTTTTTATAAAACTAGAAACGTTTAGAATAAGAAATAACTTTCGTAATAAATAATTACTCCAAAGTTTTCTAAGTTTTATTTGGTTGAAAAATACCATTGATTTCTAAACTATCATTACCTTTATTCTATTCTTCATAAATATTTATTCTTTACTAACACCATATTAATTCTTTAGTATATTAAAGCGTTGTTTATGATACCAATATACGATTAGTTTTTATTCTAATGCTATTTAACATCTTGGCAATCTACAAGACAAGCTAAGCTATGTAACACCTATAATTGTGTTAGATGTGTAAAGCCAACGCCTTATCAAGCCAAAACCTTAAGGCTGCAAACTGGACGGCCGCGGGAGCGGGCGCGGTGGCTCGCGCGGTACTACACGCGGCGCGCACGTCTTGGTAGAAATGATTAAGTTTGTACTAGCCGCCCGCCTCGCGCGAGCCGCCGCGATCACACCCGCGCTCGTACAGTTTACAACCTTAGGCTGACCGCACATTAAGCGTGCGCGTTCCTAGAGTGGTACGACCTTCGGCATTGGTATATATATAATCAGAAAATAAATGCTTTTCTAGTTCTAGTTCAGTGACATCACATTTAAAAATCTAAATCATAAATGCATGTATGTAAAATGCGAGACATATCACACTAGGGAGGGGGGAGTCTCGCAAATGTGACCAGCTGTTAGGCCGCGTCCTGGACGCTAGCGGGCGGTGCGGGCAGCACGCATACAGCTCGACGCTCGTGCTCCGCCGCCTGCCCCGCTGTCGTCGAGAACAGCTTCACACAAATATATGAATTTAATCAAGACGCGCGTGCCGTCGCCCGCGCCGCCCGCTCCGCCCGCTGGCGTCCAGGACGAGGCCTTACAAAGACAGTGGGGCTCAAAAAATTATGATTTGTGTACTTTACGGGCGGGGCGGGGGACTAGTACCTACCTACCAACTTAAGCATTTCTATCGAGCCGCATGTAGTACCGTGTTCGCCACCGTGTCGCAGGCGTCCAGTTTGAAGCCTTATGGATCTTGCCAAAGGAGTTTTTTTATGTATCTTATTAGTTTACAGTAGCACTAACAGTAATGCTTTGCCAGTTGTGAATCCATTTTATGATTGTAGAAACGGCACGGTGACGTCATGCGGCGCACGCATCATTTTGAGGAACGCGCATACCCAATGTGGGGTTAGTAGAATTAGGGTCGTTTCCCAAACTTCGGGAAATTGTAAACCCGCGGGGTTTTTTTAGACCAAAGCGAGGTGCAACAAAAAAAACAATCAATTTCACATGATTTATTCAGATACGAGTACAACGGCTACATTTATTATTCTCTTCTTTATTTCTCTTGACAGTCCTCTGAATCTACCATCTCTGGACACTCGCTTAAGGGGGCACATGGTGCCTTATCTTCTAGTCTTAAGTACCCAGGTTTGCACGCGCAGCGCGGTTGGCAGAGTTCTCTGGTGTCGCACTTGAAGACTTTTAGGTATAAGCATAGCTCCGGCGGGCAGGTCTTCTTGCACATGAATACTTCATTCTCGCCACAAGAATGTTCTGAAAATCAGTAGTGGATTTATATATATTTCTTCATTAATTAATTGCACACAATAGTAGTGCGGAGCCGCTGCCTAAAGCTAGTCATTTATTTGCTAATTCGTGTTAAAAAAATGGCTTGTCGTCTCTTTGACTCTGTCTACCCCTTCGGGGATTACTTGCGTAATTATGTATGTAAGTATGTAAAATTTGGTTAAATGATTATGCTAATTTGTTATGTCACTTTAATATTTATATGCAAAATAAAAATTACTTACACAAAAAATTTTACCTATTTTTGCTAGCTCATAAAAATAAACTCAAATAATTAGCGGAGGCATACGAGTTAGTACCTACACCGCTACCATCTATTACTCGCTGGCAGACTCACTGGGCTTCCCCAACGGGTTCCATCCGGTGGGTCCGACCACGCCGAGGGTGCGCCGGATAGCGGTGAACGTCAGAACCGCCGGTCAACAGTCGTAATTAACTTTGAAATTATGTCTAAAATTTACTTATGAATTGCTTATATTTGCTTATCACGATTAGAGAATTGCTTATTGCATGATTTAAAAGAATTTAAGAATTTAAGGTTGACCGTCCATTCTGACGTCAGAATGGCTGGTCAATCTCTGTAGAGCAGTAACTATGTAGAATTACTGAATTTTTTGTAGACCAAAAATTGCTTATCAATTGCTTATTTCACAATTTATAAGTTTAGACCCGAATATTCTTTCCATTAGTTAAGTACGAGATTAAAAATCGCAAGTGCCTGTTAATATCATATGGGCAACAAGTAACGTATGTTGAAAATTGCGTTTACATTACAAAAGGTCTTAAAATGCCTGCCGAAATGAATCTACCCTCGATAATTTTTATGACTTACTCGACGTACAATTTTACTTGCATTATCATTAATGTTGTTGCGTTGAATCAAAGTTTTTTAACCCTTAAACAGGCCCCGAAGAACCGCTGCAAGAAATGGAGTGTTACATATGGATTTAGGCTTTGAATAGTGCCCTTTAGGATTCCTTATCAACAAATAATATGAAAAACACTGAAATGCCTGAAAAAAAAATTTGGAAAAACATAATCCCATTGCCTGGGTAGACTACAATTTATGTGATAACTACATATATATAAATGCCAAATGTTTGTTCGTAATTCCAGTGTCTGATTACTAATTTTTTTAAAATAAAATTATAATTGCTATTATTTATTTATTTGAAAATATATAAATAACAGTAATTTTTTATAATTTTAATTAAAAATATTTATATTTTTTTTAGTTTAGGTTATCTGCGTAAAATAAAAAAATATTGTATAAGTATGAATTATTTATTTATTATTAATGTTATACTTAATGTAAGATTTTATTAGATAGTAAAACACTCCTTTACCAGACAGTCGAAACTCAAATGGCTGTCAGTGTCACTTTCGTTCGTTTATACCACTGAGTACTAAAACTAATGGAGATGGCGTAACTGCGAAAAGGTGAAGCCCAATTTTGAGTGAGAAACAAATATGGCGCCTTTGTTTAGTGTCATTCCACTTCACTTATTTACATACTGTAAGTCTCTGAACAATTTATTTATGACGATGTTTTTGAATGTTACAAGTTAGATTATGTTATAATCACGAATTATATCAATATTGGCACAATACACTGCAAATTCCACTGACATTGACAACTTAAAGCGAGAAACCAAAATGGTAAGCCGGCTTCACTTAGGTATTTCTATGACTTTCTTAATGTTTTTTTTTATACCTCTTAAGTAACATACCGCTACAAGGCTTAGTTCAATAGACGCGTATTTTTCTAAGCTATCCGATGCCATAAAAATCAAATTTTCGGTTTTTTTTTGAGATACCGCTTATGCGCTTAATAGGGCAGAATACTGCACGTAAAAAGAGACAACAACATATTTGACTTAACTATTTTCGGTAACATCATCATGTGAGGTCATAGAAATACCTAAGTGAAGCCGGCTTACCATTTTGGTTACTCGTTTTAAGTTGTCAATGTCTGTGGAATTTGCAGTGTATTGTGCCAATATTGATAAAATTTGTGATTATAACATAATCTAACTTGTAACATTCAAAAACATCGTCATAAATAAATTGTTCAGAGACTTATAGTATGTAAATAAGTAAAGTGGAATGACACTACACAAAGGCGCCATATTTGTTTCTCACTCAAAATTGGGCTTCACCTTTTCGCAGTTACGCCATCTCCATTAGTTTCAGTACTCAGTGGTATAAACGAACGAATGTGACACTGACAGCTATTTGAATTTCGACTGTCTGCTAAAGGAGTGTTATTGTGTGACTGTGCAAGTTTTATTTAAATTATGGCGAAACCAAGAAAGGCAAGTCGTGCAATTTTTTGATATATTAGAGATTTTGAGTTTTTCTATCAAGATTTACATTATTTCTAGTTGATTTCTTGGTAAATTGTCTAAAATAAGGCAAATAATAATGTGGGGAACATGTGACCAAAGCCTGTTGAGTCGAACCAATGTGTGGGAGCTATATATCCATTGCCTGTTCAAATTACCTATTTTTTTTACACTTTTAAGATGTGCAAAGGCTATATTCCGAGATATGCATTATGACGATTTCTTAAAGTACGCGGTTTGAGTGATCCACTTTATTGACGATATCATTTTTATCTCGGGTTTAACAAATTTTTAACTTCGCCGTAATGTTTTAACTATTTTTAACTAAATCTTCCTCGATTTTTGTTAAAATTGAAGAGAGGATCACTCAATCTACAGGCACATTCCTAGTTTTCCCAATTTTTTTTAGGCATTTCAGTGTTTTTCATATTATTTGTTGATAAGGAATCCTAAAGAGCACTATTCAAAGCCTAAATCCATATGTAACACTCCATTTCTTGCAGCGGTTCTTCGGGGCCTGTTTAAGGGTTAAAAAACTTTGATTCAACGCAACGACATTAATGATAATGCAAGTAAAATTGTACGTCGAGTAAGTCATAAAAATTATCGAGGGTAGATTCATTTCGGCAGGCATTTTAAGACCTTTTGTAATGTAAACGCAATTTTTAACTTACGTTACTTGTTGCCCATATGATATTAACAGGCACTTGCGACTTTTAATCTCGTACTTAACTAATGAAAAGAATATTCGGGTCTAAACTTATAAATTGTGAAATAAGCAATTGATAAGCAATTTTTGGTCAACAAACATTTCAGTAATTCTACATAGTTACTGCTCTACAGAGATTGACCAGCCATTCTGACGTCAGAATGGACGGTCAACCTTAAATGCTTAAATTCTTTTAAATCATGCAATAAGCAATTCTCTAATCGTGATAAGCAAATATAAGCAATACATAAGTAAATTTTAGACATAATTTCAAAGTTAATTACGACTGTTGACCGGCGGTTCTGACGTTCACGGATAGCGCAAGGGGAGGACTCTCCCCAGCCGAAAGACAAATAGCACCCCGAGCTTGAAGAGCTCGGGAGAAGATGCCCGGGCAAAGAGCGCCCCGCACGAGGCCCGTAACCGCCCCCTAGGGGTGGTGACGACGACGCTACCATCTATTACTGATTCGGTATTTTCGGCGGATAGTCCACTATCGCTAAACTATCGATAGTCTATCGATAGTTCACATCATTTCAATAGTATCGATAGCATCGATACTATCGATAGTGTTATACGGGCATATAGTATCGATACTATCAAAGACCAGCTTAAGTCTAAGAACAATACTATCGATAATATCAATCAATCCATTACATATAGTTAATAAACAAAATAAGTGTATAAAACGTTTAAATCCTAAAGTGTATTTGAATACATTTAAAAATTTACACAGGGCAACACTTAGCCTCGTCCAATCAGCTCCTTGTATTTTTAGTAGATAGGTATATAACTTTAGGGCACAGAGAGTGGGTGAGAATGGTTTAATACTACTTGCTATTATTGGAAAACTAATTGGAAAACGATACTATCGGCTAGTGTTGCCGCTCGATAGGCCAATATCGATTATCTATCGATAGCCTATTAATAGTTGAAGAAAAAACGATAGTATCGATAGACTATCGATACCACCGATAGTATCAATAGACTATCGATACCACCGATAGTATCGATATCTTCTTTACTGCATTACTGTCGATAGTTAAGATCGCTGCCAACCAATGAACTATCGATAGTAGAGATGCACCGAATGTAGATTCAACCAAATACGAATATTCGGTTCAAAATGTACCGAACCGAATATTCGGCCGAATCATTCGGTTCAATTCTGCGCGGCAAACAGGTTTGTACATGTCTGCATGAGCCGGGCGGCGTTTGCTACCACCCCCTCTCTGCCCCGCGCACAACCCCTGGCCCCTATGCGCTAGCACGACTCGCTCAGTCGATGCATGCATGCGCCAGTGGCAAATTTTGAAAGAAGTATTAAATCTGCTGCAACCTTTCGAAGAAATAACAAAGCTCACAAGTAGTACTTTTTCATCAATTTCTGAAGTAATTCCACATATTACGACACTTCTAAATTATTTACAAAAGGTTACCACTAAACAGGCATGCCTAAATGTAAATGAAATGCGAGAGACTAGAAACAGAGTTAAAACAAAGATTTGCAAGCATTTATTTCAAAATAGATAATTGGTACAAGAAGTAGTGTCTGTTTCATTTTTAAAAACTATACAAAACTTTCGCATTAAACCACACTTATTTAATAATTGGTTAACCTTACTGTTTAATAAAATATTCTTTTTTTAAATGTTAACAATACTTTTAATATTCGGTTATTATTCTTTGGTAATATCATGTGTTCGTGTCCCATGTTGGTCTGGGACTTGGCCCATTTTGATCTGGTACAAAAAAAAAAGAATGTACCAACTGTGGTTCTTGCCTAGTATGTCGTAAAAGGCCACTAATGGTTTACGGGATTGTGGGTATATGACTGAGTAGGCGACGAGCTAGCCACTTGTCACTCCTTTTTCACATCCAACCCAGCCCACTGTCCCATGTTGGTCTGGGACTTAAAAATAATATGCCAACTGTGGTTCTTGCCTAGCATGTCGTAAAAGGCGACTAATGGTATATCGGGTTTTGGGTGTGTGATTGTGTAGGCGACAGGTTAGCCGCTTGTCACTGCTTTTTCACAATTTTTCATCTAACCCAGCCCGACTTTATTTTTGGCTGAATGTGGTTGAAGGGGCATGCTGCCCCTTTGGCTCTGCCTACCCCTTCGGGGATAATGGGCGTGATTTTATGTGTGTGTGTGTGTGTATGTATTTGTTTGTGTCGTATCGTGTCATTCGTTGGTGTCTTCCTAAAGTTACATAATAGGTATATATAAAAAATAAAAATGGAATTAGATAAAAGTGAAGTTTTTTCGACAGGACAGAAAACCGGTAACAAAGTTATGTGTAAAACTTGCAAGATCTAATTAACATATTGCAATAATACTAGCAATATGAAAGATTACTTGATACGTAAGCATCCTAAAAATCATTGACATCTTCTACTTCTACTACCTGCAGTTCAAGTCAAAAAACTTCTGAAACTCAGGACGTAGGAAAATATGTTGCAAATTCAACAAGGAAGAAAATGCTAGATACCTACAAAATTTGCTAAAATGGTGGCAGTTTTAAGGAAGGGACATTTCGGGAAAGGGACAAGGGAGGGCAAGTAGACTGTGCGTACTTCGACTTCCGGAAGGCATTCGATTTGGTCAATAATGACGTGCTCTTGTCCAAGCTAGCGGCACTAGGTTTTACGCCGCGTTACTTAAATTCTTCGCGAGCTATCTTAGTGAACGAAGGTTACGAAGGTTACAAGTCTAAACAATATTTTACTTTCTCAGGGGTGAGTCAGGGATCAAATTTAGGTCCATTAGAATTTATTTTAATGGTTAATGACCTGCCAGCAGTAGTCCGGCATGCCGAGTGTCTGCTGTTTGCAGATGATCTCAAGATATATCTGTCAATAGCGGACACTTCGGATGCGGAGAAATTGCAAGGCGATATAGATCGTATAGTGCAGTGGAGTAACACCAATAAACTTAACTTCAACATTTCTAAGTGTGGGATGATGAGTTATAGCCGGACTAGGTCGCCTCTGCATTACGACTATCAAATGGAGGGAGCGCCGATTCCACGCTTTAGTGAGACCCGGGACTTAGGTGTGCAAATGGTGCCTGAGCTAACGTTTCGGAAACACATTGTTAACATCTGTCGGAAAGCATTTAGAAATTTTGGGTTCATATTAAGAAACTGTAAAGATTTTAATAATATATTAGTTATTAAATTATTATATAATGCGCTCGTTCGGAGCCACCTGGAGTCGACTTCCATTATTTGGAATCCCCACGAAGCTAAATATAACCAAATGATCGAGAAAATTCAAAATAAATTCAATCGGTTTCTGTATTATAAACAATACGGAGTGTACCCAGTGTATCCGCTAGCTTACCCGAGCTCGTTCGTGCTCGGCATGATGGGGTACGCGCGGCTGAGCGTGCGGCGCGACGTGGCGCTGGCGCGCTACGCGTGAAGCGTGCTGCGCGGGCGACGCCAACACACGGCCGTGCTGGCGCAGCTGCGGCTGTGCGCGCCGGCCGGGTGCGTGCGCGCGCCGCCGCCCGCCTACACTCAGTGTACCTCACGCGAGGACGAACCTACTCAAATTTGCTCCTTTGTCGCGTGCCATACGGCTCATTAACTTAATTTCTAGAGATATAGATATTTATAACTGTAGCCTGTCGAACACACAGAAGTCACACAGACGTCGCCACAGAAGTCGCCTATAAGTGCATTGCATATAAAATTTTATTATATAATTATATACACATAGAATAAGGTAATGTACAATTGCTTACAATTTCATTTTGGGATTCCTGTTAAGATTTTGTAAATGTTGGTAATAAATAAATAAATAAAATTTTGGGAAAAGGACATTTCGGGAAAGGGACATTCTGGGAAAGGGACATTTCGGGAATGGGACATTTCGGGAAAAGGACATTATGAACCTGAATACTTAAGATTGTAAAAAAGCATGGGTGGACGAGTAATAACGGCATCGTAGCTTAAACTGCGCATTTATTTTTTATTAATTTAAGTATAGCAGTAGGTAATACAATTTTGATTTGCAACTTCTTTTAGATTCTTAATTATTAGATTTAGTGTATGCTGAGACTGAGACCCCTCTGTATGTCAACTTAGTACTCGTAAAAAGTTCAAGGAAAACCTAGTATTAGGTTTACTATCTAACTAACATATGAAGAAACATGTAGGTATTACAGTTACGCTGTTGGTTTTCTTAAATAAATAAATTTCATAAATAAAATGAAGCTGGAATCAGTACTACCTACTAGAAGCAGTAGTGTTACATGGGCATCACGACTCGGATAACGTATCTTGTAAACAGTGAGTCACTGTTTCAGTGTATTTATTAAGTCCTAGCGATCCGCCCCGGTTTTGCACGGGTAGCAGAGCATTGTTGTAACCACACGTTTATTCATTACTTTACAAATTTTAATTGGACAATGATTAATATCATGATACTAATGCAATCAAAATTTAATTTAACCCTTAAATTATATTTACTAATTTAGACAAAAAACGGTTAATGCGACAGTTATATAGACTTGCGGACTTTTTATTTATATATCGATTTGAGTCAAATTTTGTAATAATTCATTATTCGAGGGCGAAAAATTAGCAACCCAGTTCTAATATTCGCGGATTAACTGGCTCGATGGCACATTCGGTAGTGACCCTGCCCCATGCGCCAAGAGTTGTGGGTTCGATTCCCACCCAAGACAAACATTCGAGTGATGAATACTTGTGTTTGTTCTGTGTCTGGGTGTTAATATCCAATATTTAAGTATATATTTGTAATACCACTGTTGTTTCTGATATCCGTAACACAAGTGCTTAGGCTACTTTCCACGGAGTCAGATCAATGTATGTGATGTAGTCGGATATTTATTTATTTATTCAATCGGTAGATAAACAGAAACAGAGTCGATCGATATAGAAAAGTGTCGGCGTTCTTTGAGTAGGTAGGTACTGACGGCACGTGCTGAATCGGCATTTACAAAGGATGTAACCGAGTCGACTTATGTCAAACTAAAACAAACCTTACTGCCACTAAATAAAAGCCTTAGATAAATACCGCCGCCTATTTTGCCTTTTGATAAACGCCGCCTTTTCGGCCCGATCGGTGTTCATTCAGTTTGATACTTTTGTATCTATACTTTAAAGTGGGTATATATTCATCAAATAACATCCTGACGTAAGTAGCATAAAATTAAGCATACAAAATGTACTCGATACTTTTCAGTATTGAGACAAAAGTATCGATACTTCAAAGTATCGACTTGTCGTATTGTTTAAAGGCGAGTCCCCATTGAAATTGTTGACAATTTCAGTGTCTCCAACTGTTTGCAACTCTTCAGAAAATCGCCAACTTTTGTTTCCATTGTGTCTACACTTAACAATTTGAAAATCATTTAAGCTGACAATAAGCTGTCTTCACTGATGAGTATAAATGTTAGTGGATGGAAAGGAAAAGGAAGGCCAAATAAGAGATGGATGGATTGGTGAAAGATGATATTTGTGAAATGGGAGTGGGTAGCTGGATGACGGCTGACCGGGACTTATGGAAGAGGAAAACATGCTGCGCCGACGCCAGATGAACTGGGAGAAGGGCAAGAGGATGTTGATGAAGCTGTCTCCACTGCAAATCGTCTTACTTCGGTACGTACTTTTATTATTGACTAATGTACTTACTCAAATCAGTATTTGTTATTATATATAATTTTTATGTTAAACGGTTTTATTGAAAAAATAACAATGATTTACTTAGATAGTAGCTATAAAATAATGCGGTAGGTCCTAGGTACTGCCAGTCATCACTCACTCTCCTCGTCAATCTAGGATATTGATCAGAAAAAAATATCGTGGGGCGTAGTGTATAATACCTGAATATATATTATTCGGTATATATTCAGGTATTTATACACATGTATAAATACCTGAATATATATTAGCTCAAGGTCCCGTTTTTACCCTTTGGGTACGGAACCCTAAAAACCTAGGACCTAAACAACTTTTCAAATTCAAGTATCAACAGACTGATATTATTATTAGGTTCAATAAATAATTCATAATAACAAAAAGAATACTCCTCTGAATTTAAAACATTTTATTGTCTTAAAAAAATACAATATTCATGAACTAAACGGGAGTTTATTTTCCATCGGCGTCGCGAAGACAATTTTTAAAAAATTTTATTATATTATTTTGACAATCTGACATTTAGGCATGTGTGTATTAAACTTTAAATTTAAAAGCGACGGCACGGGTAGGCTTGAACTAATGCAATAGTCATGAGAAGCCAATCTAAATATACTTACCACTTAAGTATTTATTGTTAATATTTCGTAGGTGATGAACATTTGTTAGCTGAAAATGAAAAAAATACTTAAAAAATGTTTTACGTAAGTAAAACCCATCTAACCCAGCCCATTATCCCGTGTTGGTCTGGGACTTAAAAATAATGTGACAACTGTCTATCTATCCCTTCGGGGATTATGGGCGTGATGTTATGTATGTATGTTACGCTAAGTAATATAACTTATTTAACTGAAAATGTATGGTGGCCATGGTGGCAAAATATGTTTTTTTTTTCAATTAGTAGTAGAGAGTGCGAGTTTTTAATTACTCACGACATTCGTTGACAGGCACACAATTTCCCTCCGAGTCCCGCGCGTACCCATCATCGCAGTAGCACCATTTGTTGCAGACGACGTTAACGATCGGGCAGTTGGTTCTGTTCTGCTGATCGATAGTGTCGCATACATTGTCACACGCACTGTTGCACGAGTAGAACTCGTTTGGGGCATCGCATTGTTCTGGAATTTAAAAGTAAAAATGGAGGGAACTTTAAAACATTTAACCTACACATCTAGGTAGTAATAGTTTACAAACGCTATGCGCTGTTCGCTGTTATATTTAAAATAGTGTACGTTGCCAATTCATTAAAAAAATCTTTTTAAGTAATAATTTATTTTAATACGGACAGGAAAACATACCTATGTTTATCAGGATAGACATGAATAAAATATTATTTGCTTACCACATTGGGCCCTGGTTATGCACTCGCCAATGGAATTCCGGTAATATCCATATGCACAGATGCATTTCTTCGTGCAAGGAGTGGGGTCGTAAGCACAACGATAAGCTATGTTGCGATTTCTGCAGGTTCTCTCAGGTGGGCATCTTTTTACGCATGCAAGTACTTGATTTGAGCCGCATCTAAAAGATTCTGATTCTGAAAGTGTTATTAAATATCACTTAATTAACAAAATAATAATTTGAAATGAAGTAAACATTTGGAATATTTATGTATATCCGTGTCTGGCACCTAATAATCCAGTGCTACATATTCGTGTTATACTTTAAAAAAAAAACAGACGTCAAACGTTCGAATTCGCGAAAAATGTACATAAACAAAAGTTTTTAAAAGTAAATTAAAACATTTTGGACTGACAAATATATGTGCATACAAGTAATTTCAACATTTGTATCCTTTTACGTTTTAAATAATTTCTATGTTGTGTAAATTAACTCAAGCCCAGTGTTAAATTTTGCTACTTGCTCCAAAATTTTTGCACAATGTGGAGAAGAACTGTTATTTATTTTCATAACAACAACTGGATACCATACACATCTTCTTTAAAGAATTCTACGAAAACTACAGGTGGCCTGAGAAAAAATCAGTCTGCAAGTTATTGTTATTTAAGCAAATATCGAAACATAACCTATACATCGCAGGTCGCAATATCTGGTAGGAACATTCATGACAATAAACCGCGAAATGATGTAACAATTCAATTAGAAGAAAAATTGAAGCAACACTGTAATACTTTTACTTATAGAACCCATACCTGTGGCGAATTGAGACCTCCGAATGTGGGACAAAGAGTTATTTTGTGTGGTTGGGTGCAGTACCAGAGGTTATCAAAATTTTTACTTCTACGTGATGCTTATGGATTAATACAGTGTATTGCGAGTGAAGAAGGCAATTTACCTGACATTCCTCTGGAGACAGTAGTCAAAATAGAAGGAACTGTTCAATTGCGTCCAAAAAACATGAACAACTCTAAAATGCCAACTGGCGAAGTTGAAGTCCATATAAAAGACTTAAAAGTATTAAATACAGTTGAAAATCTTCCTTTTAATTTAAGAGACTATCAGAAACCCAAAGAGCAGTTACGGTTACAGCACCGGTATGTCGATTTACGTTTCCCGGAGATGCAGAGTAATTTGAGACAAAGGTCGCTAATGTTACATAATATGAGAAGGTTTCTCATAGAAAATCATAATTTTGTTGAAGTGGAGACTCCTACATTGTTTTGTAGGACACCTGGTGGAGCGAGAGAGTTTGTTGTTCCGACACATAATTCCGGATTATTCTACTCCCTTGTGCAGAGTCCGCAGCAATTCAAGCAAATGTTGATGGCTGGCGGTGTCGACAGATATTTTCAAATAGCCAGATGTTACAGAGATGAAACAACAAGACCAGATAGACAACCCGAATTCACCCAATTAGATATTGAACTGTCTTTTACTGACTTAGATGAAGTACTATCATTGATTGAGCAGTTACTTTATAATTCCTTTACAAAAGAATTACCAAAGCCTCCTTTTAGAAGACTTACCTATAAATATGCTATGGAAAATTATGGGACTGATAAACCAAACCTCACTTACGGACTTCAGTTTAAAAATATAAAGCATTTGTTTGAAGACAAGTCAAATCAACTTGATTTTGGAGCTTACGCTTTACCATACAGCGGTGAATTAGGGAAATTGACAGCTAGTACGAAAGAGAAAATTAGAGCATTGATCAAGAAATATCGAGTCAAGATTGTTTTAAATGAAAACATAACCAAAGAGTTTGGTTTGGGGTTTGTTGAAAAACTGCAAATTTGTAAAGCAGATTCAGTTATTATTTCTCTAGGTAACAATGAAGATGCCTGCTTGTGCTTAGGAGAAATTAGGGAATTGTTGTCTTCTCTATTAAAATCTAAAAACCTTTTGGACATTGATGACAGTGTAAAACCTTTGTGGGTGGTAGATTTTCCTCTATTTGTAAAAGGAGATAATGGTTTAGAGACATGTCACCATCCTTTCACAGCGCCACATCCAGAAGATGTTCACTTATTAGACAGTGAACCATTGAAAGTAAGATCATTGGCTTATGATATAGTAATGAACGGTAATGAGATAGGTGGGGGGTCGGTCCGAATACACAATGTTGACGAACAGGTGAAGATATTGAGAATGCTGGAAATCAGTCCAGAGAGTTTGTCTCACTTCTTAAATGCTCTGAGAAGTGGGTGCCCCCCTCATGCTGGGTTGGCTATAGGAATCGACCGTTTAGTATCATTGGCCTGCAATGCAGAATCAATAAGAGAAGTTATTGCTTTCCCTAAGTCTCATGAAGGGAAGGATCCATTATCTGGTGCCCCTAATGTTATATCTGATAAAGATAAAAAATACTATCATATAACAACTGTTGCATAGTAGTGTAAGTGTTATTCATTTGCAATAAATTGTTGAATTATTTTTGTGAAATTATTGTGCTATTTTTATCCTCAGTACATGATAAATCCTACTAATATTATAAATGTGAAAGTTTGTTCGGATGTTTGTTATTCTTTCATGCAAAAACTACTTAATGGATTTTAATGAAACTTTAGAATAATGTAGCTATACACTTGAATAACATGCAGTGTATGTTTTATCGACAGCGAGCCGCGGGCAGAAGCTAGTTTATAATAAATTTAATTTTTTTCACAAATGTTGATAATGAAACTTCAGTTTGTTTAGATCATGGATTTGTTAAAATATTAGTCTCCCCGCCACTAACTAGACATTGAAGCTCCTCAGGTGCTCCAACTTACCACGCTACTTATGTCACACATTGACATAATAAGCGCTCCAAATGACATATCCGATATCTGGTATCTATAAGTATCTCACTCACACATGCATAAACGTGGCTTCACACTATATTATAAGAGCGTAGTCCTTCTTTTGTTACTAGTCCGTGGTGTAGATGCAAGTTTTAGCCCGCGACACCGCCTGCATTAGGTTTGGCCCGTTATATCTTTTGCTCTGTGATCTCTTAATTTTTTTCGAGAATAAATGTATTCCATGCCTCCTTTTTTTAACTTCCAGACGTGAAGATGGGTCAGATAGAGAGTAAATTTTGCATTTAGATGTTTTATCATACTTATATTGTAGGAACGATTTGTTTGTTTGTTTGCATTGAATGGGCTCCGAAACTACTGGACTGATTTGAAAAATTATTTCACTAATAGAAAGCTAATTTATCAGCGACTAACTATATTTTATCCCCGTTTTCCCACGGAAACGGGACCTACGCAAGTGAAACCGCGGAGCCCTGCTAATAAAGAATAAGTTGGTTTAACTAAATAAGATAAATATTACTTACCTAACCTAATACCTAATAGTAATTAGTATCAAAACATATATTAAGAAATGAACAAAATTAAAGCTTACATGTGTAAATGAATAAAAACCGTAGAGCTCTTCAACGTTCATGAAAAGCATCATGAACGTCGACGAGGCGAGTGAGGTGTGGTAGGATCGTGCCATATGGCGTTCGGTTCTCCCTGCCTACCCCGCTAAGTAAGTGGCGTGTGTAAACTAAAGTTAGAACTAGAACTTGTAATACATTAATTTAAATATAAAATAGTAATTATAAGTAGCGTCACTTAGGTTAAGCACCTAAATAGTACCTACAATCGGACGCGGTTCATCCCCGCGTAGGTAACTAGTTACGCATGAGTATATTTAGCAGTGTTTGCATGAACTCACAAGTTAACATCGTTTCCTTATTTTTTTTCTAGCTTGACAAGCGAGAATTGTTTCAAATTATCTTATAAAAACTTAGAATGGATTGCTTAATTTATTCCATAGTAGAGTAAATAGACTGTAGATTGACTGGTCGTTGGCGCATTTGTTAGTGACCCTGTCCTGTGCGTCAAGAGTTCGATCTGTGGTCTGTGGGTTCGATCCCCACCCAGGACCAACATTTGTGTATGGGCGCGAAAGTTTGTATGGATGGATATGTGAATGTTTGTTAAGTATAGATATTATCTTTCATGTAAAAAGTACTGCACACCTTTTTAGCCGTTACACAAGTAAACTAATCACTCGATCGAACCTATGAATAAGAATTCCGTTGCAACTTTATTAATACGAGCTTAGAAAAAAAAGTAGATATAGGTAAAAGTGGGTATACTAGGTATTTGTAATATGTACCACCGTTGAGTATTGATTCTGATATCCGTAATACAAGTGCATACATACATTAAACTGATTCCGATTGATAATTTAGGTATACCTACTTAGCTCGGAATCCGTTAAAAATTTATTAAATCATAAATTTTAAATTAATTTTAATAAAATTAGAATTTAACTTTATAATTTAATATTTAATTAAAAAAATTAATAAATTTATTTATTAATAGCTAATAAAATTTAATTTAACTTTTGTTTATACATATATGTGGTGTTGTCTACACCATTATTATGAAGAGGAAAGATTTGTATGTAAGTATGTACCAATGTAACGAATAAACTCAAAAACTAAGATTTTTGAAATCGGTCTATTTCAAAAAATCTTACACCATTAGATGCTGCTATCCTTAAGCTATCTAAAGAACATAAAAAAAAAAAAAGTTAGGTTAAAAAATAAATCCACCCTTACAAAGCCGGGGCTAGCCTCTAGTCTAAAATAAAAAAGATATACATATATATGTATGTAGCGACATCTCTCATTTCCACTTACCATTTCTGAATGCAGATCCCAAAGCGATGAAACAACAGAACACAAACAGTAGCTGCATGTTGACTTCGCCAGATGCGAACCGGTTGTGAGGAAAACTTTATTGCGAATTTCTTTAAATACTTCACGGTACAATTCGTTAATTCGCGTATCCTGTGTGAATAACAACGGGTTTCTCAATAGAGGAAATTGTAATATGCGTCAGTATCTTAAGCTGTTTAGTATAAGTATATTCAGTATATTCAGTTTTTGATGAATAACTCGGCAATGGTTGGACGCACAAATTTTTACTTACCATGCACAATTAAACGACGTCATACACTAAATGTCTGCTAAACTCAAATTACGAAATTCGAACTTTTTCCGCTGGGGCAATACACACGTTTAGTACATACTTTCAAGTCTAATTTAGGCCGCTAATATCGAAGGTATCTAAGTACCTACTTAAGTGGGATATTACATACTAAGAAAAATGTTTGAGTAAAAACATTATCAGTAGCTAAGTACATTTAAAGAAATTAACTACTGGTTTCTTTTGATTAGGTTGTATTGGGATCCATTGTCATATGCATAACTTTGCAATTTTAAGTCTATCATTATGCAGCTTACTTATTAAGGAATATGCATGACTTTTGTTATTTATTAACCGACTTCAAAAAAAAGGAGGAGGTTCTCAATTCGACAGATTTTATTTTTATTTTTTATTTGTTTCAAAGTTATCAGTGTTTTTCTGTCAGTATGGTTGTTTTTTATCTTTTGTAACGCTAATTGCATAATTTATGTACAGGTGGTATGAAAATAATATTTATCATACTTAACAGGTGTACCTACTGTTTTTACTGAAATGTTATCATCTATTGTTTTCAACGCTTTGTTCTGAAACAAAAGCTTTTATCAAACTACGTGAGACTATGGAAATAACAAACATATTGAATCAAACTTGAGTAAAATTAAATAATATTATAGGTACCCAAGTAATAAACATTTATTGGAAATATTTCAGTTATGTTAATAAACATATGCCTACTACGTTTGTTTTTTTTTTTATCGCGGGGAATGCTTTTACGCACCGTCACTCTAACCGGGGGAGGCAGGGTGGTGTGTGGGACTCCGATGTCGGGTCTTGTCTTGGAGATTCCGGCCGAAGCTGGTAAGTGGCCGGGGTATACCCACTAAACCACGCTGTACCCTTCATCGCCCGAGTGGAGATGGTGTGTGTGACAGCAACGATGCCTACCTACCCCGCTAGGGAAGTGGCATGAAGTTTAGTTAGTTAGTTAAATAAATATATCAATTTATTTTCTTATATACCTAAATATCGAGCGACATCACATACTTTATACAATTCTTAAGTAAACAGATTAAGCATGGAAATCGATATCAACGAAGCACAAACACCCACACTGAGACGAATTACCTGTTTATCAATCAATAAGTTAGACCCCGTGCGGGGATCGAACCCCCAACCCCAACCCTTGTGTTCAACACGAATTCAGAAAAATTGGGATTGCACCAATGGGTCATATTTAAGTATCTACTTAACAACTTACGAGTTTTAGAGGACGATTAAAAAAATACACGTTTTTACTGTGGTTCTTGCCTGGCATGTCGTAAAAGGCGACTAATGGTATATACATATATCGGATTTTGGGTATGTCATTGTGTAGGCTAGCCACTTGTCACTACTTTTTCACAATTTTCAATCTAACCCAGCCCAGTTTTATTTTTAGCTGAATGTGGTTAAAGGGGCCTGCCGCCCCTTTGACTCTACCTACCCCATCGGAAGTTATTGGCGTGATGTTATGTATACGTTTTTTTGATGAAATATCTTACTATAAAGTAACTTTATTGATTTTGAATTCCACTAGTGTGGAAGCTACAAACCTACTTTGGAATAAGATCAATGTGTGTGTTGTTGTCTGGTATATTCATACATATTTATTATTCGACCAACTTAGCTTAGACTTAACTATAACTAGGTAGGCTTTCTTTTATCAGAGTATTGGCTTATTTTTTATTTGCGAAAGTTTTTATATTATTGGAGTTCGTTTGTAAAGAAACTAGGTAGACTAGGTACACCTAGGCAGGTTTTATTAGAGCCTCCAAGCTTTGGCCACAGAATAATATGCTTTAGCCTGCCAAACCTTGATCTACTAAGTTATTTACCGTCTCCCTTTTAAAGCTACCACAAGAAAATTCATACAGAAAAAATCAGCAAGTGGGTTTGCAAGAAAAAATGTTTTGCAACAAAAAGCAGTTCACGGGAAAGAGCTGATGATAAAGTACCTTAGGAATATTTATATTTAACCTAATCAGATCTAATCAGTCAAAAAAGGGGCTCTATGTATTTTACCCCAGGGCCAAAAGGCCCTGCTTGAAGGTGAAAGTGAAACTACCAAAAGTTCTTCATTCGTTTATTCGCTTCCAGTTTTCCCTTCACAATCCGGTGAGTGCCTCATTTCAGGGCACTGACAAGTTGGGATGCATGGTGACGTTGAGTTGAGCCTCATGAAACCACTTTTACACGCACATCCTGGCTGAGGGGGCGGAGCCTTCCGGCAGTCAAACTTTGCGACTATCGAAAAGCATTCTTGTGGAGGGCAAGTAGGTTTCTCCAAGACATACTCTTCATTTACATCGCATTCTTTATCTGAAATAAATAGATTTTATTTAGTAAGTGAATGGTTGAAAAATGGTAAACTGAATGATTCGATTGCGTGCTAAGGTCCCGATTTTGGTGGGATGATCATAAACGCGTGCGGTTTCAGTCCTGATATCCGTAAGTATTTATTATTCTTTAATTAACTATATTTTGAAAAAAATACGTCTCTTCTGGTTATCAGATGGGTGAAGGTCGATGAAGCACCACCGGCGCTTGTAAGACTCATCTTTGATTCAACGGCTAACGATTGTCATTCTATGGTTTTTTACCGCTCTACTTTTATAAATAAGCCTTGCTTTCGACTAGGGTTGCCATCCGTCCGGGTTCCCCCGGATTTGTCCTAGTTTAGAGGGCATCCGGGGAGCGGCCGGGCAGGGCTTCATTTGTAGTCCGGGTTCAAAATTTAAAGTCTTGGGTCGCCGCGACACGCTCGCGCGACCAACCGACGAACCGACTCGCAATTCACCATAATTTTCAACTGTTTTTTATTACACTGACTATGTTTAAAAAAACCTGTTGACGCTTTCGGGTTCTGGGCTCTAAAATCGGGGGTTTTCAGGCGTCTTGTCCTGGTTGCCAAATTTTAGAGATGGCAACCCTACTTTCGACTGATCCGCTCAATAACTACGTAAGCGTGTGGTCGCGCATCTGATTCCATATGTTTTTTTACATGTCCATAGGCTAAGATAATCGCTTATCATCCGGTGGGCCTTGCTTGTTTGCCAAGGTGGTTTAAAAAATACGCTTAGGTCTATCATCTATATCTACTCACTGCATTCAGCGTATGGCACGCATACACCGTTCTTCCTCCAGTATCCCTTTCGGCATCTGCACTTCGGAGCGCATTCTAGGGTTATGAGGATATTGCCGAACAGTTTCGGGCATTCTCCGGAAGGTGACGCTTGGCTGCAGTCATCGGAGGGGCACAATGGAGGGCATGAGTTGTACTCCTCATTTTCTCCACTGCATTCGAAAGCAGCTGAAATTTAAAAAAAGTTGGCGTTATTTCTATGGACATTGTTACAAGAAATCATAAAGGAATGTATAAATTGATGTAGTGTGAAATATGATCTATTTACATACAATTTATTAGCTTACAAGTTTTCCAAAGAAGTTTTGGTTTTAATAAAGA
Source organism: Glyphodes perspectalis (assembly GCA_951394215.1). NCBI lineage: Eukaryota > Metazoa > Arthropoda > Insecta > Lepidoptera > Crambidae > Glyphodes > Glyphodes perspectalis. Next base: position 13,711,966 of record OX596205.1, on the reverse strand, counting down.
GACAAAAGATTATTTAAGTATTTTCACTGTCTGTTGTCTTTGCTTATCTACATCTTTTACTTCTTCTACACTGATTGGCTCATAGATTTAGGGTATTTCTTGATCAGGCGTTTTGCTAACATTTTAATGGCTAACCTTAGATAACTTCTAGTAGGTAAGTATACCAAACGTAACACCTTGAAACCCTGTCTAAAACTCATACGCCGTTGTCGTAATCGTAAGGTCATCTTTTTTTCCCTGATACATAGCTTCTTCATACTTACGACAATCGGTTGTCGGAATGCACGTTCCATTTTCAGCACGGCGGTAGTTGAACTGACACTTGCATTGAGGCGGGGGGCAGTTGTCGGGTCTTGGACAGAACTTGGAGGACTGGGCTTCGGCTTCGTTCTTCGCACAGCGATCCGTCGGACAATCCGCTGGGCAATCGTCGTACACCTCGTTAGGTCCGCACTCCAATTTGGCTGTAATTTAGAAATAGGATTGAGAGCATATGCAATGAAGGGACTAAATTAGTGATGTGAATGTGAAAAAAATTTCGTATGGAGTTTATTTACACAGTCTATTACTTTTTGACAGACCCTAATGGTAAATTAATTTTATGATAGGAGATCTTTTAGAGCTGGATGGATGATGTTGCAGTTCAATAGCTAATAGGAACATCAGCCAGAAAAATAAATCCACCTCTAAGGTTGACATCGATGATGGCGAGAAAAACTGGATATCTCTGAAAGGTGGAATTCTCTATTCAAATTCAGCAAAAACCAATACATTTAAACGTACCTACCTACTTCAAACTCTTTATGTAGTAGTAGCACGTCTACTTACCTAAATGCCAAAAAATAGCACGATACCGCGTTTTAAAGTACAGGCGGCGCCACCTATTGGTGCCATAATATAATTAAATTCTACTTTATACTTACGTCCTTTAGTAGTAGTTACGGGAGCTTCAGTAATAGTGGTAGTGTCTGGTTCTTCACAGCCCTCGCTATTGTCACCTTCGGTGTTTTGGTCACTAGGGCTCGCATCGGACTCTGCGTATGCGACGGCTTGAGCGTCGTTGGATCCAGAGTTCGCTGTAATCACATAAGGTGAGGTGTGTAGACGTTAAGCATTGAAATACAATCGTGCAATATTTTATTCTATTCAATATGCATGTTGAGAGTGTCAAACTGGTGGCTTTGAATAATATACTCGTGCGATGATATAACTCTTTTAATACGATTTATTTGTCACCCCTTGTGAGTTTTATAAGGGTTCTTTTTTATTACGTCATCCACCAACCCTCAAAAAACTGAAAACCCAAAGCATTGTACTAAGCAGTAAATTATTGCGTATAAGTTGCGGTCAGTCCAAGCTTGATCTTTTAAGATCTACGTAGGTAGGTAGAGATGTACCTACCTATATGTAACACTAACTTTGCTTTGAGGGAAAATATTAAAAAACCTTAGTGTTTTTTTCAGTCAGGTGGCCGTTGTATTAATATAATAACTACTTAGGCTCGCTAGTTCCGCGAATATAAGTAGTCAATGGTCCCTGACAAGGAATGAAACTTAATACTACTTAGAGAGAAGTAAATATTCTATTTAATCTTGTGCATTTCAAGCAACAGCTAACTACCTATCGTTTTCCAATAGAACAAACTTTTCTCTTCGCCAAGTCGAGCAAAAAAGCGGCACGGCCGTACCATCCTTTTCTCGAAGCAATTCAGGCCATTTTCGACCCCCTGTAACTTCGTTGTGGATAAAACTAGAAGACTGAATTTTCAGTAACCATGCAGGCATTGTAAAGACACGGTATATTTCAAATTTCATTCAATTTGAACCAGTAGTTTAAGAATTATAATGGGTCAAAGTTTCTTAATTTTGTCACTGACTGACTGACCGATCATCAAAATTCTAAGGCACTTCTAGCAGACCTAGAAGCTTCAAATTTGGAATATAAGTAGTGTTTGGTGTATGAACTAAGGAAAAACTTAAATATTTGGGGGCACGGTAGTGCAACCGCTAAGTCTAGCAAAATTTTTCAATTTCGGTTTAGTTTTATAAATATTTAACTACTTACTTAAATAACTTTGTAATACCATATAAATATAAAGGCGCACGGTAGTGCCGCCGCCAAGTCGAGTAATTTTTTTCAATTTCGGTCCAGTTTTCTAGATACATAACTGCTTAAATAACTTTGTAATCCCATATAAATATAGGCGCACGGTAGTGCCCCTGCCAAATCGAGCAAAAAATGTGTATTCCCGTCATGCGAATTCATTCCGCAATTACAAGTCTTACAGTTACAAGTCTGGGCGGTTTACATCTAATTAATGTCAACTTTGGAAGTGTTAAAGCGCAGGAATACTCAATTTGTGAATACAACAGACCAAGAAGCATAATTTATCGTCCAGATTTGTCAAAAATTGTAACATCAAAGCCTCCCGGAAAAACGCATAGAGACAGGCAGTGGGCTCTTAGAAAAACTGTAGCTGAAGCTCAAGAAGTAGTACCGGAAAAGAGAAAACGGAAGGCTACCTACAAAAATAAGAAAAGTTCATATGTCAGAGAGAGGGCTTTAAGAAAATTCGTAGATATTCATATATACAATAAGTAGAAGGTACCGAAAAGAAAAAAAGGAGAACTGGCTACAAAATACAAAAAGAAATGAGATCCCATCAAAAACAATACTTGTCAAAAAAACCAAGTCTCGCAACTCAGTTGTTCTACGGTAAAAAGTTGTGAGATCCATGTAATACCAAGTCGGTTATTAATATATTCAGTCTCTACTTAAGTGACTTTCTGTCTTAATACGTCCAGTCCCTAAGACCACGATCGTGGTCCATAACAATTGAAAATCAATTGTGTCTGGAATCTCCGTACTCGAAGCATTAAGTTGTTACGTAATAATTAACAGCATCTTATAGATGCATATCAATATTAAAAATCTTTAATGTTTTATATAAATATATTGACTTGGCCATCGCACTAAAGTAGAGACAGAAAGTCACTTAAGTAGAGACTGAATATATTAATAACCGACTTGGTATTACATGGATCTCACAACTTTTTACCGTAGAACAACTGAGTTGCGAGACTTGGTTTTTTTGACAAGTATTGTTTTTGATGGGATTATTTTTTTCGTTTTAGGTACCTATTATTTGTTCACCAAGAAATGATACCGAAAAACGATTTAAACGTCACATTATTTGCACAGATGTTGTATAAACAAGCTGTTTTAAAACAATTATGTATCTAGGTATGACGTATGTAAAGTTGACAATTGAAATTAGCATAACAATCTTTATGCCGATTTCCTTCATGGAATTCAATTTATTATCAAGTGTTAAAAAATACACAATTTAGTGTGGCGCAGTAGACCGATATTTCATGACATAAAGGCTAGTACTTAATTGTAAAACAAATGCAATAAAAATGCAAACAAGTATAGTAGTTACATCGATTGTAAAAAAAAATCGAAACAGTTAAAGAAATAAATAGAAAAAAGTACCTACTAATAATTCATCAGTTTTCCTTTAGGTACATGTACCTATCTTATTATTTTTTATTTAAATATCAGACAACATCACAGATATCTAATTCAAAAGGAGCTTACCTATACACTTGTAATAAGAAAATAATTATCAACGAAGATACTACGAGCACCCAGACAGCGTATAAATACCTGTTTCATCAACTACGTTTTGTTCCGTTGCGGGAATCAAACTCGCACCCCTTACGTCCAAATCAAAGTCCTAACTATTGAACCAACGCAGACGGCTGGATTTACCGAGGAATATACCTAGTTTTTTTTTCTACAATTGAATTAAGGTATCCAAACATACACCTACAATATAATTAAAGGTAGTCATATTTTCTATTAAAATATGTTGTTTAGACTTATGAGGAGGAGTCAAAGAAGCATTAAGCTCCTGTAAATATTTCAAAAAGAAGTTTTATTACCGGGGCAGTGGTAGCTTAGGTAATAAAGGCGAGGGTAGCTGGTTCTAGACCAGACACGTATGTATGCGTCCAGAGGTCTCAATGGTTTACGACTCTTACTTTACAGATCTGAGGTTTATGTGATTACGTTCCTACTTCCAAGCTAAGTATTAGATCACCATAATACCAATATAATCCTTGCCTAGTGAACTGACACTAGTCAAAAAATAATAATTAATGTGGTTCGTTGTTGGCTAGACACAGGGCCGGATTTAAATTTGTGCCGCCCTGGGGCACTGAAGAAAATGCCGCCCTATGACTTAAATTTTATTTTAATAGTTTTGATATCTTATTTCTTAAAAAATAGAATAAGTAATTAAATGCAGAAAATTTATTATGTATTATATATTATGTTTAATTTATTAATTCCAGAAAATAAAAAAATTACCTTTTATTATTTCAAACCTTTATGGAAATAAATTAATTAAGCTATTTGAATAGTTTTCACTTAAATTTCCTATATTACAGTATACACAATTTTAATTTAATACATAATGCATAAATTATATTCCTTGAAAGAAAAAATGTTTATTTAAAAGAATTAGTTAATTATATATTGTAAAGAAACTTTTTTCTAAAGTTTCCAAATTTTGCCGCCCTAGAAAATTTGCCGCCCTGGGCCCTAGCCCCGACTGCCCCTAGTGTAAATCCACCACTGGCTAGAGAGCCCGCGTCTTTGTCCTCCATCATAATATTATGTACTTACATATTCCACAGCTTGACTGCTTCAAGCTTCAAGCGGTTTTTAAACTTTGGATTTATGAAAAATACAATAAACCGTTAATTGAGTCCTATTGTAAATATTTAAATACATAATGAAACAATATTATTAATAGATTGGCTCATTGGCGCACTCGGTAGTGACTCTGTCCTATTGCGGGTATGATCCCTACCCAACACAAACATTCATGTGATGAATACTTGTGTTTGTTCTGTGTCTGGGTGTTAATAACTAACATTTAAGTAAGTATATATGGTAAATTGAGCTTAGCTACATAACACATAATCAGATCAACATAAATGTGATGTCTGATATGTATTTTATTTATGGATATTAATATCTAATATTTAAGTAAGTATATAATTATAATATCACTGTTAATGCTGATATACGTAACACGTGCTTAAGCTACTTCCTCGGTGTCAAATCAATGTACATATATGATGTAGTCAGATATTAATTTATTATTATTATTTTATTTATGTGTACTAACCTGCCACGAATCCGATGAGCAGAGTCCACGATGCAATTAATACTAGGCGCGTCATCCTCGCGTCGTGACTAGCGGCGGATTGGTTCTGCCAGTTCGTGTGATTTGCCTTGTAAGTGAACTGAGCGTGTATAGCAAGCGAGTTAAGTGGGTAATTTATTTTTACAGCTGTTCTGATGAGTCATAACTTCACGTCGTTGGACCGGGGGGTGTTTGAAGCCCAACGGCAGTTCTGGCTTATAAAAAATCTTGTTTGACGTTTTAAGTGTGACGGAAGCTGGGTTGATCTTTGATATCTTTTGGTGGGTTATTCCCGCTCATTACTGCTGCTTGTTGTCAATATTGTTGACGTTTGAGAATAAACAGTTTCGTTCGTGAACACGGTGAACGATCGAAAAAAATGTTTGCCGATCGATCCCACTTACTCTTACTAACGTCCAAAACAATGTAGGAAATGGATTTAATTTGAAGATTGTGTCCGCAATTGGACGCAAAATATAAAGTAGTTTTGAAAAAGTTTTAGCCTTGATAAACATATCTTCACGCTCGCAATCCCCAAAGGTGTAGGCAGAATCCAAGAGCAATGAGCTCCTTCAACTACATTTCGCCGGAAATCGAGAAAGGTTAGATCACGAAACAAATATGTTTTATGTGGACGTGCGGCGAAGTGGGCGTAACAGCACAATCCTGCGTAGTTCCGCAAGATTGCTTGTCAGTGCCACTCCAGTAGTGCAAAACTGCGTGTACACCTTATTTCTGCCAAGTTAAGGGTTATAATTGCTCCAAAAGATACAACGCCATCTATGGTCGAAAAGAAAAAAAATCCAACATTTATGTTCGGTTTAAACTTGGAATACGAAAGGTCTAAACTACTTTTTAGAGCTATAGTAGTTTATCATAAGAACAAAGGTATTTTGTCAGATGTAGGACTAAGCTTTTTTAATTACTAAAATAAGAACAGCAAATTCAGCTCATTGCTTATTTGTAGTGTAGTGTGATTAGTGGTGCAGGTAGGTATTTGTGTCAGTTTGGATTCATCGGTTCTCATACTAATTTGTTTGGGAATTTGATGAATAAATAAATTCATACTTAGTTGGACAAGATATACAAATGTATTAGTTAATTTATTTGTTTTTTCATCAAAGTCACATTTACCTAACCACAATAAAACAATGTTTTATGTACTAACAAAAAATTTAAATCCACTGACGTCACATCAAGATTAATAAAAACGTATGTTGTTAACAATTTTGAAATATATAATTATGTACAAGCCGGTTTGTTAATTATGAAGTAAACACCACACACAAACAATTCCAAGATGTAATTTATTTAAAATATGTAATTTACCACCAAAACAGTTAAAGGCGGATATTGATTGAACGGTCTTTCCTTGTTAAAATACATTTTTAATTGTTTTGAAATAATTGACTTGTCTATCAGTTGAGTATGGCATGCCGTGGCATCATGATGCTAATACCTCATAATATTTATAGAAGCATTGTGTGTAGACAGTGAAAAGTACTTACGCTAACAATTTGTTGGTAGGTAGGTACTGTTTACTATTAAAGACATTACGTTGTCAATGCCTCAAACTATGCTTATACGTTGTTTTAACTTAAGCAATTCTTAATAAAATCAAACCTTAGAATGAAAGTAATCTAACCCAAGTTCAGTTTCTGCAAATAAGTAGCAGAAAGTCTTCACGGGAAACTTCAAAGAATTCACGGGAATTTTAAGTTGGGTCACTATTATTCGAAGGTGAGAAATTATTATCTACTAGAAAATACACGCCATATAGTCACATATAGTCCCATATTGGTCAGGAACTTAAAAAGAATGTGCCAACTGTGTTTCTTACCTAGCATGTCGTAAAAGGCGACTAATAGTAAGTATATGGGGTTTTAGTGATTGTGTAGGCGACGAGCTAGCCACTTGTCATTACTTTTCACAAGTTTATACCTAACCCAGCTCATTGTCCCATGTTGATCTGGGACTTAAAAAGAATGTGCCAACTGTGTTTCTGGCCTAGCATGTCGTAAAAGGCGATTAATGGTATATCGGGTTTTTGGTATGTGATTGTGTAGGCGACACTACTTTTTCATAATGTTCTATCTAACCCAGTCCAGTTTAGTTTCTGGCTGAATGTGGTTAAAAGGGTCTGCTGCCCCTTTGACTCTGCCTACCCCTTCGGGGATTATGGGCGTGATGTTATTTATACTTATTATTTTTTTAGAAAATACACCGGCACTTCTGTTTATGATTCTTTGGTTGTAAACACAGCGACATTTCATTGATTAGGACATTGAGCGTACGGCACACAAGTTCCGTCCTTTCTCCAGTAGCCGTGGACGCAGCGGCAAGACGGCGAGCATGGTATCACGATCAGTATCAGCCCGAAGGTCGGGGGACAGTCCCCGCTGAGGGTCGCCTGGCTGCAGTCGTCGGAGCAGGCGGGGGGGCATGGCCTGTACTCCTCGTTGGGGCGGCTGCACTTGAACGAAGCTGAAACGTGAATTAATGCATTTTTAAGTCTCCCGTTGCAATGCATGCGATGCGGCCGAAAAGTCAATCTTTTACCATATTATCTGGGTACATATTGGAATGTCGAAAATTAATCCATCTTCTGGTAAAATTATGAATTAATCTAAAATTTTAATATAGATCGTATCGTATCACTACATCATTGGACCATATAGGTACTATTAGGCATATAGTCCCACGTTGGTCTGGGACTTAAAAATAATATGCCAATAGTGGTCCTTGCCTAGCATGTCGTAAAAGGCGACTAAAGGTATATAGGGTTTAGGGTATGTAATTGTGTAGGCGACGAGCTAGCCACTTGTCACTACTTTTTCACAATTTTCCATCTAACCCAGCCCAGTTTTGTTTTTGGCTAAATGTAGTTAAAGGGGCCTGCTGCCCCTTTGACTCTGCCTCCCCCTTCGGGGATTATGTAGGCGTTTTGTGATTTTTCTTGCTCTTTAGGCGTTTTCTAACCTGGCAGGTTCATAATATATATTAATATATTCACATCTTTTACTTTTGAACTTCTATGTACCGATACCTACTCACCTACCATTTGACCGTTTGATTAAAATATCTTTTCCTACAAACGATTAGCCATTTGTAGGACATTAATATCTTAATTTGTTAATTAATTTATCTATTGTGGGAATTTTATAAAATTTACCTTAACACTGTTTCTCATTATAATATTAAATAGCAACTCATTTGTATTAGAAACATAAGAGTCGTTTATTCTTTACAAAAATAAGTTTGCACGATCAAATACTAATTAGTATTAGTAGGTAAGCATTTTGTCTCCCTTATCAAATAAAAAGATAAAAGAAGACATGAATTATCAGACATGTTAATATGGCAGATGCGAAAGTAACTCTCTTTTTGTTAAATTTACATGCAAATACTTAATACTAAACCGTTTGTGGTGTAGTTGTATACGAGGAAAGGTTTAACTCCAAAACGCAAGATACTTTTTATCCAAGGAAAATTGTTACCAGACTCACCTACCATGACCAGATTGGTCGTGTGTTAACAGAAGGTGATGTTAGGAGCCATAAGAACCATAGAGTTTGTATAAAAACGATCATTAATGTTACAGAAGTGGGGTGTGTTAGGTTAGGACCGTGCCATATGGCGTTCAGTCTTCTCTGCCAACTACGCTAGGGAAGTAGCTTGAAGTTTACTACTTAATTTACAAAACAACAACAACAACATAGCATCACGCCAATAATCCCCGAAAGGGTAGTCAGAGTCAAAGGGGCAGCTGGCCCCCCACCTAACCACATTCAGCCAAACATAAAATTGGTCTGGGTTAGATGGAAAATTGTGAAAAAGGAGTGACAAGTGTCGTCGCTTTCGTATTTTCTTTTATTATTTTCCTCGCAATGTTTCCATATTTTCTTACGGTAAAAACCTTCCCTGGAAGATTGCAAATATCTTAAAACTAAATCAGTAAAATCGGCCCAGCCGTTCTTTTCGAGACAAACGAACAGCAATTCATTTATATATATATATATATATATATATATATAGATTTAAAATACTCACGGCATTTTCTTGTTGGGATACAAGTGCCATTTTCAGCGCGGCTGTAATCGAACTGGCACTTGCAAGCCGGCGCCGGACACTTCTTCGGCTGGGCACAGGAGCTACTCTTCGCTTCTACTTCGCTCTTCGGACAGTGGTCAGAGGCACAGTCGGCAGCGCAGTCCTCTCTCAGTTCATTTGGGCCGCATTTTAGTTCCGCTGAAAAAAGTTTAAACATTATTTTCCTATTTATATAGTCTTGTATTTATCTTAATAAATTCTTCAGACTGACACACCGATTCCCTAGTCCCAAACTAAGCTTATGCTTGTGCTATGGATACAAGGTGAACGGATAGACATACTTAAATACGTTTATAAAGATAGGTACACGACGCGAGTACAAATGTCCACGTTCATCACACGAAACGTTTGCCCCTAGCGTGATACGAACTCGCGACCCTTGGTTTAGAAATATAAATAGAAATAGAAATATCTTCATTCATGTAGGCTCCACAAAAGCACTTTCCATAAAAGTTTCGTGGCCAGGGTCTTTGACAACTCGACCAAAGGGCCAGTCAACTAATATTAGTTAGGACTATTAAAAGGATACCTACATGATGTTGTTTGTCTGATTACAATTAATATTTTGACAGCCTTGAAGTATTATTTATTACGAAAACCAAAATCTTTGTTTACCCACACAAAATTAAAGTGAACTATAAAAGTATTAGCGAAAATTTTCCATTACTGAAAATAAATTTCACTTACCAACTACGACGCTCGCCAACAGAAGGCCAAACAGACTTATTATCTTGACTTGCGTCATCTTGAGACTGTGACTAGATGTCAAATGGTAATTGAATAACCAATTCACGCCTACATAAACCTACTGCTAAGCTACTTGGCGATATAAAGCAATAAATATGCAGATGTTAAGTAGCGCCGTGGTTGTGCCGGCTGACGAATTACACTGAAACGGATTGCCTTCACTATTTGTTTGCTTACACACTGCACAATGACGTGTATGTGTATGTTTAAAATATGTAAGTACAGTTGCCATAAAGACCTTGCCTTAGCATTGGTAGTATTTAAATGCACTGAATCTATTATTTATTAGTGAAACACTGTACTAAAGTTTAAGATATATTTTTACTTACTTAACTCTCACACTTATCTTGCTTAAGATTATTTGTATATTTATTTATGCATTTAAATTCGATCAAAGTATTATTTTCCGCCCATTTCATATTAACATTAGGTTACCAGTAAAAATATGGATAATATTTAATGGTAACTTAAAATAAGGTACGAACATACATAACATCACGCCCATAATCCCCGAAGGGGTAGGCAGAGACAAAGGGGCAGCAGGGCCCTTTAAACACATTCAGCCAAAAACAATACTGGGCTGAGTTAGATGGCAAATTGCGAAAAAGTAGTAACAAGTGGCTAGCAAACACATACCTCCCCAGATTCCGATATACCATTAGTCGGCTTTTACGACATGCTAGGCAAGAACCACAGTTGACACATTATATTTTAGCCTGAGACCAACACGGGACAATGGGTTGGGTTAGATGAAAAATCCTGAAAAAGTAGTGACAAGTGGCTAGCTTGTCGCCTAAACAATCACATACCCAGAATCCGATATACCATTAGTCGTCTTTTACGACATGCTAGGCAAGAAACACAGTTATCAAATTCTTTTTACAAACAAAAATAAGGTAATATTTTTTTACTATATATGCAAAAATAATTACATAGCACAAAATATTCCATAATAGACCATAACTATGTATGTAACTCAATACTAGTTATACCGAAAATATTCATACCGAATCCTATTTTAGTCTGAGACTTAAATACAATTTTCCTACTTATAATAACAAATACATTCCCTGTCTAGCGGGTTGTAAATGGCGACTAATGGTGTATGGGTGATTATATAGGCGACCATCATCGTGTCATAACTTTTTTACGGTATTCCATTCTCTTATACCTACAACTTAACTATATTTTTGGTTAAAAGTAGTTTATGGAGAAAGTAGTGTACACTATAATAAGCAAAGTCTAAACTGCCTTTGAAGGCTTTAGTCGTGTTTATTACTATAGTAATTAGCTCTTGGAACCGTTTCCTTAAAAATATAACAACCCCCATTTCATGAAAACAGTATCTCAAAAAAAATGGTTTTAAAAGCAATTATGGCATGTAAGTGACATCTAGGAGATCCTAATCGAACTAAAATGCGAAACGATTGTGCGGCAAGTGAGTTTAATATACCTACTTCCATAAGTTATAAAATAGTTTGATTTTATATTCACAGATAGCGCTTTCTGGTAAAATCTTACTAAGTTACTAGTTAAGTTATATTATAAAAGTAAAATATATGCTTTCACTTTACCCATTTCGATGAAGGACTTAAATATAATATACGATTATATCCTTACCTAGCATACTGTATAAGGTGAATAATTGTATATTAGGTTATCAATGTGTAGGCGACGAGCTAACCACTTGACACTAAAACTAACTAACTAAACTTCACGCCACTTCCCTAGCGGAGTAGGCAGGGAGAACCGAACGCCGCTTGACTTCAATCTTTTTTACTTTTTTCAATCTTACCATTACTCTATTACCGCCAGGATTTTTTTTTATTATTAGCACAAACAAAAACATTTTCTCATTCTAAAAACATTATGTAATTTTGTCGAAGCGAACACATTAATCATTATTAGCTCATTGAGACCTTGTCATACGGAATTTCGAAGAACCCATTGTGACATGTCTATCTGGGTTATTGGACAATAGTCAGTAAACATTTGTGCAACCTTGGACCACATCCCTATGTTCACTGCATTTTAATTGTGAACTCACACAGTTTGATAATTGAATCAGACGTTTGTGACGCATTTTATATTGTTTTAAATTAGAGCGGTCATTTTAATCTGAATAAGCTATGTATGTTACCCACGCCCGTGAGAAATTCAGTCTGTTACGGGACATTATCGTGCGTCCAATGGGATATATCAATTTTCCTGGGATAAAAAGATGTGTTATCAAGTGTTAATCCACACAATAAGCTATGTATTTGCCCATGTTTCGTCCCGTGAGTCTTCAAAATAGCGCTTCAAAATTACCACAGGTACAGTTATAATCAACCTTTTTTTTTATAGAGGCCACAAACACGTTTCAGTTATGGTGTCAAGGGCCGCAAGCAGAAATTATTTAGTCTTAATTAAAACGTAATTTCATTTATAATGTTTTACAATAAATTTGTAACTTCAGATGGGCCAACAACAAAGGCTCAACGGGCCGCAGATTGAGTGCAGCTGGTCTAGTCCGTTCATTTCCTGCTCCGCTCCTCCCGGGCCGGACAGGAATTCGTGAGAATCCCCATGTAAAAAAAGTATTTAGTAAATACATCAAATAGTATTTGGATTATGTAGATACACGATTTTACGCAAAATAGCAACAAACATCCATTTATATGCATCCTCTCAAACTTTTGTGTTTTTAAAACTAGTTGGAAATTGAATGATATACCTACCTACAGTACCGAGGTACTATTTTATTTAGTTTTAGATTAATGAAAACCAATAAACTGGTGCAACCATAACAAACACAATGTCGGTCCAGAAATGGGGGAGGTTGCTAGGGTCGTACCCTCCAAAAATCTAACACTCTCAATTAACAAACAATTCACGATAAATTTGCTGTAAAGCCCTTTTCGTGTATGTGTTCAAAGATAAATGGGCCGAAGAAATACCGAAGTCCCTAAGGCCTCTGACTGAGCTTAACGACCATCATCAGTCTATCCCGATGGCAGCTGAGACCAATTGTGCCTTCCGAGGCCAGATCTGTTCGTGATAAATGCTGCTAATCCGGCTTGATGTAGCCAAATCGAGGCCAGTGCTTTTAATTAGTGTTTGCTAATTAGATCAGTTAGGGCGTGGTTGAAAAATGATGATTGATCAGAAATTTAAATTCTAGACCCGGATGGCAATTTTTACCTTAAGATCTATGTAAAAATTGTATTCCCGCAAATATATGTTTTTAATTTGATTTGATTTTAAACATAATTAACAAATGAACTGTCAAGACTTCTGGCTCTACTATCGGTAGAATGCCAGAATGAATCTTGTGAGAATCGCACATAAATATGCTTTAAAAAACTAATGTTAGGAAAATAAGACACCTAATGTGATATCTAACCCTTGTATCACTCGTTTGTAAGACGAATATAGTCACGTTTACTTACGCCATATAGTCCCATGTTGGTCTGGGGCTCAACAAGAAATTCTCAAGCATGTTCTAATAGGCGATTAATGTTATTATTGCTTTTAAATATTGTGCAACCAGCTTTTTCTCAATGTTCCATTTAACCAAACAATTATTTATTTTGGCTAAATGTGGTTGAAGTAGCATAAATACTGCTCTGGGCCTGCCTGCCTATTCTATATGTTTGTTTATTTTTGATCTACTATCCAAAGCATGGTTTGTTTGGAACCAGAGAACTGTCGGCATGGTCCAAGTTTAATCATTAATTAAATATTTTAATACGTAATTGATGTCAGTATTTCACAATTGTTTTCGCGTGAACCGGAGGCCCAAAATTTTCTTTGTCGTCGAACGTTTACGTATTGACAACGTAATGATTCCATCGTGTGTAACAAAGAGGTGAATTTGAACAGCTTTCCCGATCTTTGTTTGAACAGAGCACACTTTTGTGACAGCGAAGAGCCGTCCGCGATCAGTGTTGGGTAAACCGGTGTGGATGAACAATGAGGTCTAAAGTGATACTATGTTGCGCGGTGGCGCTATGCTTGGAGCTCGTCGGTGAGTTGTCTTAAACTTAAATTTGTAATGTTTATATGTAAGCTACATATATAAGGGCAGATTCCAAGGAGTGTAAGCTCCAATTAACCCAGCCCATTGTCCCATGTTGGTCTAGGACTCGAAAATAATGTGCCAACTGTGGTTCTTGCCTAGCATGGCGTAAAAGACGACTAATGGTGTATCGGGTTGTGGGTATGTGATTGTGTAGGCGACAAGCTAGCCACTTGTCACTACTTTTTCACAATTTTACATATAACCCAGGCCAGTTTTGTTTTTGGCTGAATGCGGTTAAAGGGTCTGTTGCCCCTTTGACTCTGCCCACCCCTTCGGGGATTATGGGCGTGATGTTATGTATGTATGTAATAAGCTCCATAACATTCAGCGAAAAATAGATTAGAGTTGATTTGAGACCTAGGATAGAAAATTGTGAACAGTAATGGCTATCTCGTCGCCTAATAAATGTAAGTTGTTTGGGTCAAAATTTGCAATGAACTTTAAGTAAACCATTTGTTGACGTCGGATTGAACTGGAATTTGGTATTCCATAATTGAAGAGTGACAATTAATTGTTTCTGTATGCTTGAGCTGGTCTAATGATGGAGACGGAAGATCGCTATAGGTACTGCTTTTTTTTTGTGCAGTATATTCATGAACACGTGGCTTTTGACATATTTTTTACCTGTACATACTTTTTAATAATTTTATTTAGTAATGGGAAATATCACTACGTACTTATACTGAACACAATTGGGAGTCACGTGTTTGACACACAAACATTACCCCAATTTCGATTTTTCTTCTTTGTAACCGACGCAAAAAACGGGGGAGGTTCTCAAGTCGACGCGTATATTTTTTGTGTCATCCATCAATTTGGTTTAGTCCGTATTAGGCTATGTATTCTAACAGCAATAGATAATAGTGTAAAATGACTCATCTATCAACTCGTCCTATATAAACGTGTTTCTTAAAACAGGGGTGTTCATAAATTTATGTTGAACCGTGATCTTCCAACTTGGTTTGCACAGCACACTTGATTGCACACGCTTTAAAATTATGCCTCATTCATCTTTAGTTAAACTAATATAAATATAATATGTTAAGTAAATGCAGTAAACAAATATTATGAACGACGCAGTTTATGTATTATATTTATGTAAAGGACAATTGGTTGGAAGCTATGCTTGTTGATATTGTGTTGTTAATTGATAAATGACAAATATCTTAAAATACATTAATTGCTACAAATTTTGTAGCCTATTATGAGAAGCAGGTACATTAAATTAAGTATTTGGCGTTTTAAACTGAAATAAATTCGGTCGTTGTTAATTTAACTGGCGCTTTCTGAATATGAGTGAATGGTCCCATTGTTATTTCACCTTTAAAACAAATTTTGCACAAGTGTTCTTTTCACTTGTCGCAACACAAAAGACACTGTAATCTATTATTAGGCCCTTAGGCACCATTTAGCATTCACGAGTGTATTATCAGTGACTTTAATATGTGTATTATTTTTCAGCTTCACTCCCCTACTCTATAGATTTACAAAGATACTCAGGATACAAAACCAGGCCCGCTGTGGAGTCATCCTATCAATCCAATGCTCCGAGACCTTATACGTACTCCAATAAACGAAACGACGGCGTCTACAGAACTCCAACTATCCAGCTTCAGGAACAACAACTTCCTAAAATGGAGAGGGATAATCACTTTGCTCGTAATCAACAACGATACTTACCTAAAGGACCGCCGCAAGTAGAAGTATTCAATGGCAAATATTCAAATCAACAGAACAACCCAAGTGAGTATTTCGCTAATCGTCAGATGAACAAAAATCGTCCTGTAGAAGTACAAAATATCAGAGAAGCTCCAGTGCAAAGTCTTAATCAGATAACCAACACGGAGCCATTTATACCAGCAATACCATCAGTACCAGAAATCCCGGCAGTACCTGTTCGATTTACATACCCTAATGCCCCTCTAAGACGAATTAGCGATGATACTCATCACATAGAAATACCTAAAGTTCAAGAAATAGAACTTCCAATAATTCAGACACCTTCTCCTCGCGTAGAAAGTGTACCTGAAGTAGAGAATCTTGACAGGTTATTGGCAAGAGCAAGTGACCCTGTAGAACAAATACCCGAACCGAGAAAACCACAAAGTAAGTAGTTAGTTCCAAAATGCACACAAGTGAAATTATATACGAATATATGCGCATGTATGTTATATATGGTAGTCTTTCTTTCAGGGCTATCGATAGAGCAATATTTATCACATCCAAAAATCAAGGAAGTACTATCTACAACCAAACACCAGAAACGTTATTTAGTTATACACCCCGACGGAACAGTTGAACACGTTGACAAATTGGAGTCTGTAGCAGAAAAACATCCAAACTATTTCCTTGTAAAAGCGGGTGAAATCGGTAACCGTCTTAACAGAAAACCAGTAGCAACTGCGCCTCCGTTATCTCACCCATCTTGGCCACAGACGCAGCCTTCCAGAGGAAATGATAAAATCTTGATACCTGCAACGCCTTATAATGCAGTAGCAGAAGTGCCAGTAGAAAAAACTGCAACGGTCGAAACAGGTGCGATAAAAGAACCAAGACCAATTCCAATAGAACCAGTAAAAGAGAACCCTGCAACAGTAGTGCCTGAACCGATAGTCCAAGAACCATTAACAATTCCGCCCCCAGTTATACCTTCTGTAGCTGAAATTACTACAACTGAATCTATTCCTAAGACGAAAAGACCTATTCAGCCATCCGAAATAAATATTGAAAAAGAAGTTTTGCCTCCACATGATGACAAAGTAGCAAATAGCCCAGTCGAGGTAGAACTTAGTGTACCTGCAATACTCGCAGAAGATGCTCCTGTAAACAATGAAGCTTTGACTATTGTACGACATTCAGAAGATATCACCGATGAGGCAACAATTGCGCCACCTACAATTGCCGTTTCACCTGTTGCACCGCAATCAGAAACGATTACGACAGAACCATTAGAACCATTGACCACTCAAGCTAAAGGGATTGTACCTCCAGAGGCTATTACTGAAGCATCGTTAGCGCCTGCACCTCAAGAAATTCAAGATTCACCTACTCCACAGGCAGTTGTTGAAGCTTTAACAACGAATCCTAGTGCCGATAATTCAGTACCAAAAGATCTGATTATGAATGAAGATAAAGAAGAAGAGTCACCCATTCCACCAGAAGTTCCTGAGCAGCCGGAAGATAATGTAACGCCTGAGGTACTGGAAAAGTCCCAAGAAGAACCCGCTACTCCTAAATCACCTGTGGAAAATACTATTCCAACTGATGAAAATCACAATGAAAACAGTACTCCAATTATACCAGTTGCAGAAAGTCAGTCGCCAATGAATAAGACTGATGATGAAACAGTAACTCCATCTGAACCAGCTAAGGAAATTAATAAAATAGATGAATACATGCTTGAAGAAGCCAGCAAATGTACGCCATCTCCAGAAGTAGTTGTGCCTAATTTTGGGGACTTAGGTAAGTTGGCTCAAAGGTATGATAATTAAAAATAAACAATACACTACAAAATAATAGGATCAGGAAAGAAAATAGTATTAGTATAATATAGTAGTAGTATATAATTTATATTTTAGTACATAATTAAATACAACAGTACCAAGGTACTATTAGAAATCATAATAGGTACATATTTATTATTAATTTGTACTTTCATAAAATTTACTTTTCATAATTTGTTTTTTGCAGATATATCTAAAGTACGACACAAACCAGCCATATGGTTCAGAACATCAGAACCCAACTTCTGGGACAAACTTGCTGATAAAGACAAAGGGTTGGACGTGGTTTACTTCTTCCAAATCCACAACCAGCCCAAAATAGAAAAGGACGTCAAAACCACAATACATCCGAATGGAACCATTGTGGAGGATACAATAGAAACTATTTGGGCGTTTGAAGGAGGTGAGAAAGATCATAATTTGTTGTTATTTCCACTTAGAAGTTTTAAGTTTCGCTGAATCAAGAATTACAAAACACATTGATAAGTATTCGAAAAGTAGATTAAGTTGCATTTGTGCAAAAGAATTTGTTAAATATAAAATATAAATATAAATATAACTATGCGACTACATCACATACATTGATCTGACTCCGAGGCAAGTAGCTTAAGCACTTGTGTTACGAATATCAGAATCAACAGTGGTATTACAAATATATACTTAAATATTCGATATTAACACCCAGACACAGAACAAACACAAGTATTCATCATACGAATGTTTGTCCTGGGTGGGAATCGAACCCACAACTCTTGGCGCATGGGGCAGGGTCACTACCAAATGCGCCATCGAGCCAGTCAATAACAATCTTGTTAAAAGTTAAATTGTTTAAATTAGGCTCGTGCGAGTGCGTTAGAATCGAGTTTGGGATCGTGCGAGCGTGCAAGGTGGACGTATTACAAAATATTCTTAAAAAATATTTAAATAAGTCAAACTATTTTCAATCTTCTCTCCATAACGAAAAACAAATATTACATTGACCCTGCCTACCCCTTCGGGGACTATGGGCGTGATGTTATGTATGTATGTAAATATTACATAACTAGTTTTGGGTAAATATATGATTGAGTAGGCGATGAGCTAGTAGTCACTGCATTTTCACAATTTTCCATCTAACCCAGGCTAGTTTTATTTTTGACTAAATGTGTTTAAAGGGGCTTGTTGCCCCTCTGACTTTGCCTACCCCTTAAGGAATTGCGGGCGTGATATTATGTTTGTATGTACCTATGTTAAAAATAATGTGTTTCTTCCAGATGACCCTATAATAGCGAAGTCGACCAAGGTCATACACCCCGAGGATATGTGACGTCAACGTTAAGTTTAAGTTCTTATTTAATAGTTTAGTTGTTGTTACATGTACTTAGTTCAGTAAGTCAAAATGCCACAATAAATTTATAATTTTTTTAAACGATTCTTAGTTTTATTTTCATATCACATACTACATGCATGATAGTCCAAGAAAATAGGCCTTTAAATACGAATTTGAGGTAAATACTTGAATTTTTGATATAAGTTACTTTGAAAGATTTAAAAACGATCTGTGAAAGTTTTTTGTAAAATCACCCCCGAGAACATTTGAAAAAAAAATAAAAAGTATTTGTTTTTGAAATTTTGGGAAAACGGTAAGTAGTAGAAAAAAAAGGTTTGAATAAAAGTTGTAGAGCATCAGATTTTATAAAGAAATGCCCTGTTTATATTTTCGCTAACATTAAAATTATCCGAGATAGGGCGGTTAGAAGCTTGTGGATGATAGTAATAGTCCGGTCAGTTTTCCATTTTGATCTGAAAGGATAGGACCAACGGGAAAATTTGTGTGTGTACTAGATATTTAACAATCCAGAAATTCAGGTCTCTGACACATCAGGTTAGCTAAAAAAAAAAGCGCGGAAGATCGAAAAAGGCAAACAACTCATGAGTAGTGCAAAATATTGAAAAATGCTAAAGGTAAAAGTTATAGATAATTGAATTTCCTACAAAAATGGTATCAGCATATTTTTTCATAAGTGCGATACTTTTCGCAAAAAACACACCTAAGTGTAAAATTAATTAAAAATGTTTTTTATCTTACAAGTTTTTCTCAATAAATAATAATGCGTATAGCTACATTATTAAGTCTGTTTTTCAATAATAAGCAGCACTTTAAAAAATATTTTTTCCTTACTAAGATGATTTTTTTTTTCTCATCTAGACGGGATTTTAATGCAGAATTAAATCCTTTGGTTTATGCGAAATCCGTCTACTTAGTACCTGTAATTTATTAACTTTCATTGAATAAAGAGAAATGATCAATAGTGACTGCCTGACCGAGTCAGGATTTCTGGCCAAAACCGAAACCGAAACCGAACATTAGGCAGCTCTCTTAGTTTTGGCTTAGGTTGACATAGCATGTTGAAATGAAGTGTATCTTTACTTTTATGTCTCCTGACCCGGTGTCTATCTGTAATAGTGAGATTAGAAAAAAATATTGGTTTCGTTTTTTTCTTTTGTTCAGAAAAATAAGAATGACAAATACAGCGCGTTAAAGGTCCCCGTGACGTCTCACTCCAGACACTACAGATTTTTGAAGCGCTGTACTTTTGTAATTTTCCGAGTATTCGATATAGCAAAAAATTTTAACATTAACCCATCGAGTTTGAGTTTGTTTGATTTGTTGAATATAGATATTTGATTTTAAACTTTCTCGTTGCATTGTCAGTAGAAATAATACTGACTGGACTAAACGCGATATGCCGAAACATCAAGCTGTAAGTACTCATGTAGTGTCAGTCTTTATCTTCATTATGTTATGTTCCGTGCTTAAATGGGATCCGCTTAGACCATGATCTAGGATCTAGCGAGTCTGATAATTACATTGAAGCGACTGCCAATCTGACATTCGTAACCCTAAGATAAGGGAAGCAGACAAATTTTGGATCATGGTTACAAATCCTAGTTATTTAAATTTGCTGGTTTCATCACGATGTTTTCCCCTTACCGTCGAGCTAGTGGTAATAAATACGTACATAGATTTAAAAAATACAGAGGTGGTTAACATGCCCGGGTTTGAACCCGCACTCCTCGGTTAAGAGGTGCGTGTCCTTACCATTGAGCTCAAGTCTAGTTTAGTCCCGTCAGTATTATTTCTAATGTTTGGTCAAAGCTTTTATCAAGACATCTGATGATGCAGTGGCACCAAGTTTCACAAGTCCCCTAGTCCCTAATGATATCCAGGCTTTAATATGTGACCTCGATGACTTCAATTAGATGTAGATTATACTCCAGGATAGCTCTTTCCCGACAGTTAACTCTGTAGACTAGCTATTTAGCATGCTTATGGCGTATTGTGTGGCGTATAATGTGGATATTTTGTGGGATATATAATAACCCTCCTTTGTTTTACACAAAGAAACCCTGAGCACAGCTTGCTCCATAGTAGTCGCGTTAATACCTTACTTCATGCAATGGCGTGAAGTAAGTTCGCTCTGCCTACCCCGCTAGGAAAATGCCCTAGCGGGGTAGGTAGAGCGAACCGAACGCCATATGGCACGGTCCTTACACACCTCACTCGCTTCTTTAACATTAATAATTCCTTCATACAAGCTCTATGGTTTTAAACTTAACTAAACTTAACTTCACACCACTTCCCTAGTGGGGTAGAAGAGAACCAAACGTCGTATGGCACGATCCTTACACACCTCACTTGCTACTTTAACATTTTCACCTTCAATTTTCTGTTACCGCACGACCAATTTGGTCATGGTGGGTAAGCCTGGACCTTCCGCGGCTCCTTCATTCTTCCACTTTCGCTCAATCTTTCGTCATCTACTTATCCCACATGTCCGGATCACCAGAGCATGCTTTTTCTTACCTTAACTCCGACGTTGTCTTTCAGACCAACTCTTTTTCTTTCATCATTGTTCCGAACGCAGTCTGTGAGCGATACACTGCAGGTTTTACGTAGTGCACGCACCTCGACCGCGTGCTTATTCTACTTTCATGCAAAACCCGCAGATATGTCGGTACCCAATAGTAAAGCAGTGCCTCCATTATAGTTGAGTGGTGGAATTTAATGCAATGGCTATATCAAATGATATAGCGAAGATTCCATCCCCCTATCCCAAGATTCTGGAATGGGCGACTTCAAACGGGATAGAGCGTCAATTATGGACCTCCATGTCCGGAAACCATAATATATGCCTCGTCGATGTCATTACTTGTTTTAAGTAGAACTTTTATAACTATATTTAAGTCTATGTGTTTTCTAAAGGCGTACCGTGCCAGTCTGTATTTTTACTGAATAGGTTTTTCGATTATTGTATTGTAGAACTTATAGTCGTAATGATTTGTGTATGATCTGAACTGCTATTATAACAGCTTTTAATATTTGAATATCGCTCTGAGAATCCATTAAAAACCAGAAAGTCTAGGACGTCTGGTCGTTTCTTGAAATCTGTGGGCCAATATGTTTAATAAATAAATATCCCACGACATCACATACATTGATCTGACTCCGAGGTAAGTAGCTTAAGCACTTCTGATACAGTTGTCAAAAACAACAGTGGTAATACTAAAATATACTTAAATATTGGATATTAACACCCAAACCCAGCCATCGAATTAGGTGAGAATCCTCGTCCTCACCCCCGCGAGGTCCAAGCATGGCGGGATGAAGCGCGAGAAGCATTGCTCGTCATATGGTCGGAAAGACTTGATGCCTCGGGAGCTAGCCGGGAACTAGTTGATGTAATAAGTCCTCCGAGACTGGGTCAGCTGCAAACATGGTGAAATGACATTCAACCTGGCACAGATACTAACTAGCCATGGCTGTTTTGGTAAATATGCATGCATGCCGCCTTAGCCTGCGCTAGCTAGTGATGAATAGGGGGGTCCATCACCGGCATCCTAGACGTAGACGCCCCTTGTGTTCCGGGGCATCTAGTCGAAGTATAGCTCGATGGAGCAATGTTAAAGTCGTGCTCGCAAGAGCGACCGCAGGTGGGAGGGGTTCATTGGTAGGCATAGCGTTCCCAGGGCTCCTCTCCAGAAGCGATGCGGCGGAACACCCCGGGTGTTTTAGTCAGTAGGAGTCTGACATACTCCCGTAGTTCTCGTCTCTCGGGGGAATGACGGATTACACCCGGAAAAAAAAAAGGATCACTACGGAATGCACCATAGAGCTTGTCGAATATTTTGTTTGACCTGTGCTGAATACGTAGACGTTGTTCTTGTCAAGGCTTTTCTTCAGCTCTCGTCCTCTTGGAAGAGTCAGACGTGACTCCCATGCAAAGAATTCAGACTCAAATGCAACATTCTTTGCATGGGAGTCACGTCTGAATTTATAAATCTATGACAAGGGGTCCTAAAATAGTCAGTAAATTGATTTTCCTATGTTGTATGTTTTAGCTGACCATGTTCATCTTGCACCATGACAGATGTTACCTGCAGATGTACTGTTTTATATTTTGGTAGTACTTTATGGTTTATATTTCTTTTCCCAATCACAGCAGTTCCTGCATGAGCAGTCCCGTCTGGATGGAAGATTGAGTAAATGTGGTAGTCCTTGATTGTAATGCTGAACTTATCTTTATTTACATAGGCTTCAATAAAGCACTTATGTGATTGAATATTAGTTGTGCTTCAGAGACAAGCAGTACATCAATGTTATGCTATGGGAGTAGAATTTCAATATAATAACATAAACGACCAGGCTATTGATGTTCCAAGAAGCAACTGTATAAGCTGGCATTACTCTATTATAATTTTATTAATTACTGTTATTAAGAGGTTCCTCAGTATTGGTATATTGGTATATCCGCTTGGTCGATGAGTTTGTCTAGCTTAAGAACTTGTTAAGTGAGTTGGATTTCTAGGCTTTTGTTCTTGATAAAATGTTAAACTGTGAAGGGTTTTTTTGGCCTTCTTTGCTTTTGATGATTCCTCCTGTTTACTTGAAAAAATATTTGTTTTGTTTCGTAAGTAAAATTATCAAAATATTGAATACGTATTTTTTGCTTTATCGAATACTTGGAAAATTACAAAGATACAGCGCTTCAAAAATCTGGAGCGCGGCGCATTTACGGAACAAGTGACGTCACAGGGAACTTTAACGCGCTGTATTTGTCATTCAAATTTATTTGAACAAAAAAAAAACGAAACCAATATTTTTTACAGATAGACACCGGGTCAGGAGACATAAAAGTAAAGATACACTTCATTTCAACATGCTATGTCAACCTAAGCCAAAACTAAGAGAGCTGCCTAATGTTCGGTTTTGGTTTCGGTTTTGGCAAGAAATCCTGACTGGGTCAGGCAGTCACTACTGATCATTTCTCTTTATTCAATGAAAGTTAATAAATTACAGGTACTAAGTAGACGGATTTCGCATAAACCAAAGGATTTAATTCTGCATTAAAAACCCGTCAGGATGAGAAAAAAAATTTTCATCTTAGTAAGGAAAAAATATTTTTGAAAGTGCTGCTTATTATTGAAAAATAGACTTAATAATGTAGCTATACGCATTATTATTTATTGAGAAAAACTTGTAAGATAAAAAACATTTTTAATTAATTTTACACTTAGGTGTGTTTTTTGCGAAAAGTATCGCACTTATGAAAAAATATGCTGATACCATTTTTGTAGGAAATTCAATTATCTATAACTTTTACCTTTAGCATTTTTCAATATTTTGCACTACTCATGAGTTGTTTGCCTTTTTCGATCTTCCGCGCTTTTTTTTTTAGCTAACCTGATGTGTCAGAGACCTGAATTTCTGGATTGTTAAATATCTAGTACACACACAAATTTTCCCGTTGGTCCTATCCTTTCAGATCAAAATGGAAAACTGACCGGACTATTACTATCATCCACAAGCTTCTAACCGCCCTATCTCGGATAATTTTAATGTTAGCGAAAATATAAACAGGGCATTTCTTTATAAAATCTGATGCTCTACAACTTTTATTCAAACCTTTTTTTTCTACTACTTACCGTTTTCCCAAAATTTCAAAAACAAATACTTTTTATTTTTTTTTCAAATGTTCTCGGGGGTGATTTTACAAAAAACTTTCACAGATCGTTTTTAAATCTTTCAAAGTAACTTATATCAAAAATTCAAGTATTTACCTCAAATTCGTATTTAAAGGCCTATTTTCTTGGACTATGAGACATAAATGGTGTCTACTATATGTCTTGCATTTTGTAATGATGATTCAATGGAATTAGTATATTTCATTACAAGTACGGAAAGGCTGTCATTGCAAAGAGTTCCGACAAATGTCTACCCGAGCCGAGGCGCAGCCGAAGGCAAGGGTTGACAGTCGGAACAAGTTGCAATGACGGTTCCGTACGTGTACTGAACAACTATTTTTAATACAGTTGCGAAAAAATGAAGCAATTTAATAAAATAATAAAAACACCATAAACTCAACTAACTAATCATTTAATTCTTATAAAAGTTCTAATTCACATATACATTGACATTGGTACAGTTTTTTTCTTTTTAATAAACATTATTTTGACAGTTGGGAAAGAGAACGCACGAGTTTGGGAAAGGTAAAAAAAAAGCACGAGTATGTAATAGCCCACATCCTGAACGCTATACGTCCCTGCAATACGCCACTTTTTGAGCAACTGTATTAAAATAATATATATTTACTAGCTGACCCGGCGCACTTCGTAATGCCCCGTTCTCGGATTTTCAATACCCATTTATTTTTTTGCGCGTATCTTTTTAATTTTTTTCTTTCAAAAGATCCTTTACTTGACAATAACAAACACAACTAAAAAAGAAATTAGCGAAATCGGTAAAGCCGTTCTCAAGTTAAATAAAACAATACCAATACAACATTGTTTATGTGCACATTATTTTGTTGTTGATTGATCCAAACAAATGTTTGAATCGGAATCGGGGCTGCGTTAAAACAAAGCTCAATAAACAAACAGACCCACATTGCGTAAACAAACAAAAGTGGAAACGTTTTAGAAAATTAAGTATGTAGATTTTGCGAAGCTTTCAAAGCGGTGATTGCCAGATGCTGAGACCGAATATTATCGTTTGCGGGTTCCATGTTAGCCTATTGTTTTAGTCCGTTATGGAACGTTGAAACGTTTCATATTAAACGGAGGTAATATTAGGTGTAATTAGAAAGTACTAATTGATTTTTAAAACCGCATAAGACTAGAACTGACTTCGAACGAAGCTAGTGTAACTATAAACTTCCTTCCTTACTTGCAAGTATACAAAACTATACAAAAGTTATAAAAACATCATAAACATAACTAGATAGGTATTATAGAATGCTAGAGTATTTTAATCTATACTTATAATAAATCTGTAGAGAGGTCAATTCTGTACATGAAATATATTTTCAAAATAACTATCAGGGGGCGATTAGTGATCGATACTGATGCCAAAAATGCAATCAGTAAAATTTTTGTCTGTCTGTCTGTCTGTATGTTCCTTATAGAAACAAAAACTACTCGACGGATTTTAACGAAACTTGGTACAATTATTTTTCATACTCCTGGGCAGGTTATGGTATACTTTTCATCACGCTACAATCAATAGGAGCAGAGTAGTGAAGGGAAATGTTGGGAAAAAGGGGAAAAGTTACTCCATTTTTGAAGCCAAACACAAATTCAATTAATTATCTCTGTGTTAACATGCTACTCGTGGTTGTATCTGAGGGTCATCCCTCATTTGTCTTTTGGGCCCGCTATCGCCTAGCCTCCTTGAAAATCTCCAGCGCCGACTAGGGGGTGGTACCGCCCCCGTTGGGAACCTATGGGCTAGTGGTCCAGCATTCATGATGCACATTCCAGATTTAGCCAGTCTCTGTTTACTGTTGACCTTCCTTACCCCTTGGACAGGGGAGCAAGATGCAAGAATCATGGATGAAACCATGATTCTTGCATCATGCTCCCATAGTCGTTTGAATCCATCCATAGTCGTTTGAATGTGCAGTTTTCATCATGGCGTTTTCACAAATGCGAAAACTCGATACACGCTTGACCGGTTTATATTTAAACTCTGCTTCAATAGAAGGGTGTTGCGACTGTCAATGATGCTATGTAGGGGGTGTAAATCGTCCCATGCTTATAAATGGGCTGTCTTCCACCGCTGTGGCATCGAAACGACGTGCCGTGATTAAATTGTGGCCATTTTTCTTTTTATTTTCTTTTGTGAAATGAATGAACGAAATAAATAACATTTGCTCGTAAGTATATATAGTTACACAGTACCTATAATATGTTCTTTGTCTTACACCCTTTTGTATCTACACATATGTTAATAAAGTGAATTGCTAAAGACGCCATTTGTTCGCAAAAACATTTTTATACATACATAAGCTATGCCCTTCGTTTTTACTTTGCTTTATCTAAACATAACAGGAGCGGTGGTAGCTCAATGGTACGGACACGCGCCTCTTAACCAAGGAGTGCGGGTTCAAACCCGGGCATGTACCTCTAGATTTTTCAAATCTATGTACATATTTATACCACTAGCTCGACGGTGAGGGAAAACATCGTGATGAAACTTGCAAATTCAAAAACAACTCTGAATTTGTAACCATGATCCAAAAATTGTCTGGTTCCCCTATCTTAGGGTTACGAAGGTCTGATCGGCAGTCGCTTCAATGTAATTACCAGACTCGCTAAATCCTGGATCATGGTCTAAGCGGACCCCGTCTAAGCACGGGACATAACGCTAGGAAGATGATGATCTAGACATATACATAAAGGACAGAATGGCACTAGACCTAGACACAAAAGGGACAATTACCAAAGAATATTTGTCTTGTCTACCGTGAAAATTAGATAGTATTAGTTGTTATAAAATATACCTAATACAAATGTTAACACCAAAATATTTGCTACTAGCAGCGCCCCGCGGTTTCACCCGCGTAGTTCCCGTACCCGTAGAAATACGGGAATAAAATATAGCCTATGTTACTCGCTGATAAAATAGCTTTCCATTGGTGAAAGAATTATTTAAATCGGTCCAGTAGTTTCAGAGCCTATTCAATGAAAACAAATAATCAAATCTTTTCACTTTATAATTTTAGTATAGATTAAATAAGGATATGTCTGAAGGAATAGATTTCATCTTGGTTTTTCCCTTACCGCAGAACAAGTGTTACGTACCCACATTTTTAAAATTCAGAAGGACGAACGCCGATTTGTGCCCCCCGGCCTCGTTTAAGAGACTCTGTTATCGTGACCGGGGCACGAACCGAACGTAATTTTCACGCAAATTTGATATTTCTTAGACCCCTCGTTCTTGTAACTCGTGGTCACATTTGTGTAACCCGCTTTCAGGCTTCAGAATTACATGTGACGTCACACAGCTTATTAGCTATTCAATAACCTTCTTCCATATTTTCACAGGATGACACGCTTTGTTGTATTCCCCCTCAGTATGTTATGAATACATGACTGCAAAATTTTCATAAAACAATACGCAAATAATACTTAATAAGTAACATCTGTTTGACGTCAAATATCAGTAACATTGTAGAATTTACTGGAATTAGATTACTGGAAATTAACAGACACTTTGTTTTGCACGAAAATAAATGATCTAATGCTTGCAGGAAATAATATGTAGGTAAATAAATAGCCATAAGATGTCCTTCATCTTTAATTTGGGAAGACATGCATGAAGAACTATATATTTAACTAGCTAACCCGGCGAACTTTGTTCCGCCAAACAGTCAATGACACATAATCGGGTTAAATAAATCGAGATGTAATCGAGTTGGATCAAACTGCACACGGTGTGCAAATTTGATTAAAATCTAGTTTCGAAGTCCATCGCGGACAAACAACGTGACGCGTAATTTATATATATTAAGATGGTGAATAATATAG
Organism: Glyphodes perspectalis; assembly: GCA_951394215.1. Lineage (NCBI taxonomy): Eukaryota > Metazoa > Arthropoda > Insecta > Lepidoptera > Crambidae > Glyphodes > Glyphodes perspectalis. The sequence goes on along the minus strand of OX596205.1, from coordinate 13,683,477 downwards.
TGAGCCATATTGGTTTGAAAAGGTAACTAATGATGTACCTACCGGGTGTAGGGTATTATGTAGGCGATAAGCCAGCTACTTCTCACTATTTTGTACCTACATGTTTCCATCTACCGCTACCTATTTTTTTTGCCCAAAGTGGTAAAAAGGGCTTGCTGCATCGTCGACCCTGCCTACCCCTTTGGGGATTGCAGGCATGATTATATGTGTGTATGTTATAGAATCAAGCTGATTATTTTTAAGTGATGATGATGTAATTAGAAGTAGTAAACGCATATTTCATTTATTACTCTTGTGTTTTTCCAAATGAAATATGTAATACGTCGTAGTATAACATAATTGAGTACAACACATGTGTTCAATTATGATGGTAATTAGCTGTGGAAGTTTGACGTTAAATTTATTATAGTATGTAGTGTGCAATATCATCCGTCTGCGTCAATCAATTAAAACGGTGGTAATTAAATTTAATTTGAAAACATGTTTATTACTTCGGTTGTTGTCGTAGCACCATTTGCACCATATATTGATATTTATTTAGGGTAAGTAGGTATGGTACTATAAAAATACTAGTATTTAGACACTAGTACTAGGTAATAAAGCTAGAATAGGTTTTCCTCTAGCCTCCGTTAGCTTGAGATCGTACAAATGTAGATTTTGTCCATGCCGCGAAATATAATATTATTTTTCTAAAATAAAATCAATGGCCCATTAACCCCAAGTTACTCTTTAAATTACCTTAAATTAATCGTAATTTAGTCAAAATCAGTCCAAACCTTTTGGAGATAGCGAAACAAACACAATCTTTAGAAATTGTTTATTTTTACAAATACTATATACTTATACTTTTCTGATTAATTGCATTTTTTGACAAGCTCGATGGCGCATTCAGTAGTGACCTGCCCCATGCGCCAAGAGTTGTGGGTTCGATCCCCACCTAGGACAAACATTCGTGTGATGAATACTTGTGTTTGTTCTGTGTCTGGGTGTTAATATTCTATTATTAAAGTATACATTTGCAATACCACTATTGATTCTGATATCCGTAACACAAGTGCTTAAGCCACTTACCTCGGAGTCAGATCAAGTTATGTGATGTAGCCTGATATTATTTAGCAATAAACTGTTAGTTGACTTTAGAAACAGACACTTTTTCATTAATCTATATACATATACGAGCGAACCACATGAACTCTTCATTGTTCATTCCTCACAGATAAAAACAGGCTTTTGCTAAATAAAAGGTAACCTTTCCCCTTAAGCTAACACAATGCAGGCAAAGCTTAAGCTAGCGTGACAACACAAACGTTATACCACCTTTCACAACCCTCGCTGTGGAGTGAATAGTCTATCTTTAGGTCTTTCATCCAGGTGCCTCGAGCTAGAAGTCTAGACCCGAAGTTAAAGTAAGCAACCTGCCTCTATATCATTAATAATTCCGTTAGCAACGGTTCTCAAAGTTTTTTTATCGCGGGCTTCGCATCCATATAAAGATAGTTTTCTATTATATTTTAATGTTGGTATTGTGACATTTTTTTTTTCTATGTATTATTAATATTTCGTCAATATCATAAGGGAATCGAGAACGGCGTGTGATGAACATGGACGTTTGTACTCGAGTCATGGATCCTTTTCATACAAGTTCTACAGTTTTCATTACGCCTAACAATTTTAATAATTCTAAGCACGGGATATAACGCTAAGAAGATGAAGATCGAGATGACGACGATGACCTTTTGTAAATAAGAAAATAGTGGAGAAGCTTTTTAAAACGGCGGTTGTCCTATAATGCGCCCCGCAACCCTCTCCACGGGTGTCCCAGGCACATGCAGCGGCAACACACTCTTTGAGAACCCCTGTTGTTCTCACAGCGCTGTTAAACGCTGCAGTCATAGAATGATTTATAATAGAGTCGATGGACACTCCTTCACACTGCTAGTTTATTAGAGCAATTTTATTGTTGGTTTTATTTAGACCAGTGGTTCCTAAAGTTGTCTGGGCTACGACCCATGTAATACAAGTTTGCGAATTCGGGACCCACCAACCGTTATCAATATGAATAAAGGAAGTAAAGTTGGCCCGGTCGGCTGGTGTGTCGTTCTACAGGCAGGGCTCACTCAGTATTCGCTCGCGACCCACCAGTGGGTCGCGACCTATAGTTTGGGAAATCCTGATATAGACAACAAATGAACAGTGGTTGTATATCATTCAATATATCATTTTGTTTATTTTATAGTCTATGTTTATATACATTATGCCATCTTTCATATTAAATTCAACCATGTTGTCTTCTGTGGTAGGATAGGTATAATAATTCTAGCACCCTATTTCCTTTTAATAATGGCTCATGATCATGCGCCTAATATTATAAGTTACGTCACAATTAAATTAATAGCAGTGAACCTGTAGTCTGATCTAAATTTCTACATTATTATTTTAACCATTGAGACATCGAACCGATTAATTTTTACCTTTTTTTTTATTCATAGGAATTTCCAGTTTTGACGTTAAATCATAAGCAGGATTTTACTTTTTAAAAACTACAGGATATATAACTTGACGGTATGTGACATAAATTAATAAATGAATATCGGACTATATAGATTAAACTGACCCGACACAGGTACTTTATTATCCTGAAGAAGAACATATTTACTACAATTCTGAAAAACTACATAGAACTACGAACTACGTACTTGTATGCGTGTAACACTTGGTTGTTGCCTCACTGTTTTCATTTCTATATTGTTCAGTCTTTCGTAGCTCACGACCCTTCCAAACAGGATATTGAATTTTCCTAATACTAAACGTGGGAACGGATATTCGAGGTACATCGGTACTAACCTGGGCCGTAATTTTACTTTAGGATAAAAAGGATTTCAATTTTCGGATATTACGGGGAGCTTACCGAAAAGTGCGACATTGAAAATATTTGTTCTGGGACTTGGAAGTGAGTTTGTAATGCTGTGGCTACATTATTACGATATCGCGAGTATTTGACTGGCTCGATGGCGCATTAGGTAGTGACCCTGCCCCATGCGCCAAGAGTTGTGAGTTCGCTCCTTACCTAGGACAAACATTCGTGTGATGAATACTTGTGTTTGTTCTGTGTCTGGGTGTTAATATCCGATATTTAAGTATATATTTGTAATACCACTGTTGTTTCTGATATCCGTAACACAAGTGCTTAAGCTACTTACCTCGGAGTCAGATCAATGTATGTGATGTTGTCTGATATTTATTTATTCATTTTATTAAACTGCACCATCATCCATCCAGCTCTAAAAGATCTCCTACCTACCTCCTTATTTATTCTCTTCATTGCATGTGCTCTCAACGCTATTACAAATTTTCAGCCGAATTGGAGTGCGGACCTAATGAGGTGTACGACAATTGCCCAACATCATCAGAATCTGATATCCGTAACACAAGTGCTTAAGCTACTTAGCTCGGAGTCAGATCAATGTATGTGATTTTGTCGGATATTTATTTATATTTTATTTAAACACGGATTTAGCATTATAAAACTAACTAACTAAACTTCACGCCACTTCCCTAGCGGGGAAAGCATTATAAACTGTTATAAATATAAATTTATAATACGTGACGAAATAAAAGTTTCCTTAGGCGCTTTTTCCTGAAGCCGGCACTGGATACAAAAACTAAAGTTTCCCCCGACCACCCCAGTTAGTAAAATGTTATTTTTCCCGCAGAATAATGCGGTTTTTAACCGGAAAATGCGGCGCTTCTGCCGGCCGACCACCGCACATGTGGCCAACATTTTCTCCGCGACGTATATTAAGTGCCTCAATTAAATCGGAAAACAGCAGGTGCATTGTGCAATGTGCATTGCGGGACTACCGCTGAATTACAGTCGGGCATTATTTTTGTCCACAATATAGACAGTGCTTATTATTTTATTTGCCACAATCCGAGCTAGAATGTCGTTTGTATCTACTTTTGTGGGTGGCTATTATGCGCATGACCTGTAGTGTGGGTGAAAAGTTCGAAGCTTCTAAAAATGGTATGGTTGTGCTATTATACCACTACCAATGCCGCATATTAGATATACCTTTTAAAATTTGTAGCCCTCTAAATAAATATCCCACAACATCACATTCATTGATCTGACTCCGAGGGTAGCTTAAGCACTTGTATTACGGACATCAGAAATAACAGTGGTATTACAAATATATACTTAAATATTGGATGTTAATACCCAGACACAGAACAAACACAAGTATTCATCATACGAATATTTGTCCTGGGTGGGGATCGAACCCACAACTCTAGGCGCATAGGGTAGGGTCACTATCAAATGCGCCATCGAGCCATTCTAAAGTCCCGTCGATATTTTACATAGCTGTTTTCCTCTACTGTAAAGTAGACATTTATCAATGAATTTTCCTCCATTAAAATTTCCTTTTTTAAAGTTAGTTTCAGCGATTGAAAGACTGTTTTATATACCCTATAAGAGCAAGATGCATTACGAAATGGCTTTAAAATTTAGTGCTACTGTGTCATGACTTGTATCTCAGTTATGTTAATATAGAATATCTACACAATCACAATGTAGAAGCCTTATCTAACTTGAAATAATACTGACGGGACTAAACACGATATGCATTATGTAGTACATGAGTACTTACAGCTTGACGTTTCGGCCGTGTTGCAACGACCGTGGTCACAAGCGGAAGTCCGCTCCGTCAAACTGTAAGTACCGACGCAAGTACTAACTACATAACGAATATCGCGTTTAGTCCTGTCAGTATTATTTTTAATGATAATGCAACGCGAAAGTGTAAAACCTTATCTAACTTAAAGCTATTGCCGACCACAAATTAATTAGCCACAAACAATTCCGTCCTAATTCGCGCCTCAGCCCCTCGGGTGCCATACATTTTAATACCCCGTGGCAGCAAAGCGGCGATTTAAACCGATTTCAAAATTCTATTGGCCCGGATTACCGGCGGTCCCAATGCCGGTGCGCAGATTATGGCTGCCATATATTGGCTGGCGATTTATCGATCAGCAGTGTACCAGCGGGTGATTAGCTGGGCGTTTTGTGGTGGTTTTGGTTTGATATGTGCGTGCAGCGTTAAATCCGTGGACGCAGGTTTATTCTGCATTTAATAATAAATAATAAACTAACTAACTTAACTTCGCCCCAGTTCCCTAGCTAATAATAATAGTAATAAATTCTCTAGATTACTAATAATACAGTCATTTCGTACTTGAAAAGTTTGTCGGGAGTTATAAAAATGGGTAATTTTATACATAGCCTTTTATGAATTTCTAGAGAAGATAACCCCAATTAAAATAAATAAATAAATTTTCCAGACTGGCACACCAATTCCCTAGTTCCAAACTAAGCTTATATGCTTGTGCTATGGATACTAAGTGAACAAGTAGACATACTTAAATACCCTTATCCATGACTCAGTATAAATGCAAATGTTCATTACACGAAACATTTGCCGCTAGCAGGACTCGAACCGGTGAGTCTTGGTTTCGTGGCTAGGGTCTATGACCACTGGACTAACAGGCCTGTCCTAGTAACAATTAAAATATACATTATTTTCCTACATTTACTGAGGAGCGGTGGTAGCTCAATGGTAAGGACACGCGCCTCTTAACCGAGGAGTGTTTATACCACTAGCTCGACGGTGAGGAAAAACATCGTGATGAAACCTGCAAATTTAAACAACTTTGGATTTGTAACCATGATCCAAAAAAATTGTCTGGTTCCCCTATCTTAGGGTTACGAAGGTCAGATCGGCAGTCGGTTCAATGTAATTACCAGACCGGCTAAATCCTGGATCATGGTCTAAGCGGACCCCGTCTAAGCACGGGACATAACGCTAGGAAGATGATGATGATTATTTTCCTACATTTATCTGTGGCTAGCTATGTTAATCCGAGACTTAAAAATGTACATACTGTGTTCTTTGCCCACCGTCGTAAAAGGCGAATAATGGTGTTGGGAGTTGTGATTCTGCAGACATTCTAGCTACATTATCAGTACATAGTATAAAAACAAGTCCCCCAACGTTTATATCTGCCCGTCTGTCTATTAATATAGCCTCATCTCACAAACTACTGGGCCGATTTTGGTGCCGTTTTAACCAGTAAATAAAGGGAAGATCGAGGAAGGTTTATTTATATATTTTGTAAATATTTCGTTGTAAATAACTAAGCAATTTTAGATTTTACCTTCAAAACTAACGGGCGGGCTGCTACTATTATATATATAATATTACAATAATATAAAGCGTTATCGAAGTTATTCACACCGCTAAGTACATATATAAACGAATTAAGATGGTATAATCGGACCTCGGTCCCCGAACACAACAAGCTCGATACAAATTCGTGTTAAGTTGTAAGCTTGTAAGATGTTGAACTTCTCGTTACATTTGTACCTAGGTACAATGGAAAGAGAAGTTCAAAATCTTAAAAGATAGTAAAGTTATATGAGTACTTCATAATGTATACCACCTTTAGCCTCGTTAGTTTCGTTTCTCATATTATACTTTTCAAGTATTATATTATCTACTAGCTGTGCCAGCGGTGTCACCCGCGTTTATGACGACTATTTCCATCATACATGATTTCTATGTAACTTTAACCATTAAGGCTGCACACGCAACGGAAGCTTAAAAAATGGAGTAACTTCATCCGTTTTCCCAACATTTCCCTTCACTACTCTGCTCCTATTGATTGTAGCGTGATGAAAAGTATACTATAACCTGCCCAGAAGTATGAAGAATAATTGTACTCAGTTTCGTAAAATCCGTCGAGTAGTTTTGATTTCTATAAGGAACATACAGACAGACAGACAAAAATTTTACTGATTGCATTTTTGGCATCAGTATCAATCACTAATCACCCCCTGATAGTTATTTTGAAAATATATTTAATGTATAGAATTGACCTCTCTACATATTTATTATAAGTATAGATTAAAATTACATAGTATTTCAAATAGTAACTAGCAACCCGCCCCGGCTTGGCGCGGCAAGGACAAAACAATATGAAACTTAACTTATAAACCTTCTTCTTGAATCACTTTATTTATTGGTGGAAACCGCATCAACATTTCTTGCGTAGGTATATATCTTCGATAAATGGGCTATCTTACATTGAAAGAATTTTCAGACCCGTAGTTCACGAGATTAGCGCGTGCAAGCAACATGTAGATTATTCTAAGGAACTAATTTAAAGGATTTTAGAAAATGTGCAAATTGTGAAAAAATCATTAAAAACTTTCGTATCTAAATTTATAATACTATAAAATAAAATGATCCACCATCTTTTTCTTAATGTAAATATGATTTAATATTTATTCATAGAATAGGGTGTTTGACAACATTAAAAATATATCCCAAATTGTGGTCATCTTAACAGAAAATAGCGTAAAATAACATATTTCACTTTATTTTAAACAAAAATATGTATATTTCTTGCAGATTACACGAAATAAAATGTAATATTTTTTTAAGTCTTATCTGTGACGGTCAACGCTCTGTGATTGGTTAAGATTCATGCTACGTCACACGCAAGTAAGCGTTGCTTCCATGATCATAATTCGTGTTGTATTTTGGTTGTATCACTGATTAATTAGATTTTTGAGTGTTTTCTGAAGGAATATTTGATTCGTATCCAATCCCAAAATGGAGGCAAATTTTGTGCGAGCTGACAGCAGCAACAAATTATAGATATTTTACTATCTGGTATACTGTATAAAGTTAAGTGATACTTACATCAAAGTGATCTTCGCACATAAAGACATTTGAGTGTGGTTGAATGGCATTTGGATCTCTTCGAGACCATTGAATTCAATAAATTTGAAGAAAGTCGATGAAATGTATTGATTCACAAATGTCAACAACTCTGTTTACGTGTAGATGACTGGTAGATGACGTCACGCATGTCACGTGACCGTCGCCATTACCTAAACAGCGTTTTTGCCGGGGTTCTCGCAATTTAAACTTTAATATTGATTTTTACTAATAATACCGATGATTTCCCGGAAATATTAATGACAATAAGCTTATTATGTTATAAAGAATGATTTAAAACGATTATAAAAAAATAGTCAAGAACCCTATTGAATCGCAACCCAAAATTTACTATACGTATTTTTGATATTCGTGCGCGCCTTACCCCATCCATTTTTATCTAAAGAATATCAATTTCCCTTCCGAAAACCAATACTCGTATATCAGTGATCAAACAGTCCGAATCTTGACACCTGAGTTAAGATAACGATGGGAATCGAGAAAATAACGAGTAAATATCTTCGGAAGGGTGGGATGTGACGTCGTTAAGAATCAAAGCGTTTGTTGAATTTCGTTATAGTGACTCTTTTATTTGGGTCAGCCTCACTTGAAATAGAAAACTGACGTTTGAAAGTTCGAAGAGTAACTGGCAACTGAATTCAAGCTCATAGTTGGATGTTTGACGTGAGAGCGGTGGTAGCTTAATGGTAAAATAATAATAATAATAATAAATTCTCCAGACTGACACACCAATTCCCTGGCTCCAAACTAAGCTTATGCTTGTGCTATGGATACTAGGTGAAAGGATAGACATACTTAAATACGATTATAAACATTCATGACTCGAGTACAAATATCCATGTTTATCACACGAAACATTTAAAAACATGTACCTTTTAACCGAAGGGTGTGGGTGCAAACGCGAGCACGTGCCTCTGGATTTTTCAAATTTATATAAGTACGTATTTACACATCGTGATGAAACCTGCACATTCCAAGAGCTATGGTTGTGTAACCATGATCCAGAAATTGTCTGGTTCCTCTTTCTAAGGGTTACAAAGGTCAGATCGGAGGACGCTTGAACGTAATTATCAGACTTGCTTAATCCTGGATAATGGTTTTACCGGACCCCGCGTAAGCAAGGGAGATACCTAACGCTATGGATGATGATGAAACGTAGTTGGATGTTTTATTCGAAAATTGAGACATATGAGTAGTGTATTTCATAGTAATTGTGTAGGCGACAAACTAGCCACTTGTTACTACTTTTTCACAATTGTCCATCTAACCCAGCCCTGTTTTATTTTTGGCTAAATGAGGTTAAAGGGGTCCTTTTGACTCTGCCTACCTCTTGGGGTTTACGGGCGTGATGTATGTATGTATGTATTTTATAGTAATACTAGCTGTCCCGCCGCACTTCGTAACGCCCCATTCTCGGATTTTCAATACTCATTTTTTTATTTACCGCGCAACTTTTTAATGTTTTTCTTTCATAAGAGCCTTCACATGACAATAAAAGACACAACTAAAAAATAATCAGCGAAATCGGTAAAGCTGTTTTTAAGTTATAGCTTTGGGGTGGACCACCCTTAACATTTAGGGGTATGAAAAATAGATGTTGGCCGATTCTTAGACCTACTGAATACGCATATAAAATTTGGTAAAAATCGGTAATGCCGTTTCGGAGGAGTATGGTAACTAACATTGTGACATGGAAATGTTATATATTAGATTTCAATGCAACGGGTCTCAGTTTTAGGTAAAATCTTTTCACAAAATATATCGTGTTGCCGTTTTCTTAAATCGGAACGTACCAAGTTAAAAGTCTTCTGAGAAACCCGGATTCAGTTTCGAAAATTTCGTGAGCAGTGTGGCGTAATGCTGAATACAATTGAAGTGCCACTGTAGAAACAGGCAAGTGCAAGCCGGATAAAAATGGTTAGGGAGAAAAAAAACCCGTTCGTTGGGAATTTCATTTTCTTCTTATTTAATTTATTTACTCTTTGATAATAAAAGTAATAATATAAATAAATATCACGCTATATCATATACACTGATCTGACTCCGAGGTAAGTAGCTTAAGCACTTGTGTTACGGATATCAGGATCAATAGTGGTATTACAAATAATAAATACTTAAATATTGGAACTTAACACCCAGACACAGAATAAACACAAGTGTTCATCACACGAATGTTTGTCCTGGGTGGCGCATGGGGCAGGGTCACTACCGAATGCGCCATCGAGCCAGTCAAAACAATAATGCCATAATAATTTATACATTAAGTAAAAGTTTTAACTGTCCTACATATCAGGATAATATTACGACTGGAAGAAATGATACAGAAGGGAGGATAATGAGTAGAAATATATATGAAAACAAAGTTAGCACAAATCAGAATGGCGACTTGAAAACTCTGCTGCTATAAATTATCGAAAAACTTAAATAGTATTCATTATGTACTTAAAAATTGGCACTATTGTTATCACGTGTAATAAATATGCCAACAGCAAGATTTAAATACGTAATTCATAAAATTTATTAGTTCTTAGTCAACGTCCTACAGAAGCCAAATATTTGCTCGTATTTCTAAATAGAAGAAGAACGACCAAAGACAAAGAACCTGTTTGCTCTTCAAAACGGTTACTCACTTGGTTAAACTAACCTTCGGGTTGTTTGTTTGAAATTGGATTTTGAAAGACTGGTCAAACACGTACTGGTAGTTACCATACTCGTTATAGATTAAACCCGCCTTTCTTAACCAAAGACTAATATAAGAATGATAGGGGTATAGATTCCCCTAAAGAATTATTATTTAATACCTAGTGGCAGTTACTACTAGGTTTGGAAAGACAGAGTAGGACGATATTGGTGAGGTACAGTAAAAGGGGGGAAGAGAAGAATGGAGTGCTACGGACTAGCCTAGAGCTGGTAAACAACCTCTCAAGTCTCAATAAACAACATGTTTCTCTCACAGAAGTGCAATTTCGGTCAATGCCAGTAATTAAATTTATCACTCGCACGCTCGTTAAAGTTAATCATCTCCCTTGATCTGATCCTTCTGACCTCAAATTCTGTTTCCGCGTCGTTTCTTTTACGCGACGTTTATGCAATAATAAAAGTTTGACAGCACACATTCATTTACGAGGGCGTAAAGCGGCCTTTATGAAGGCCGCTGGGGTTTATGAATTGGCCCGGACCGACAGCCTAGTTACGGGCCGTTATGAAGGCCAGTTTATTGCGGGTGTTGCGATACTTTTCCTTTTTTACTGGACATGTGACATGTTTATCTAAGACTATGTTACTACCATTCAGGCTCTGAAAGCTTACATTGGAATATTTCAAATTAAAGCCAGTTCTTTAAAGTTGAAATCATAATAAATGTTTCTTACTTTCTTTCTTTCTAAATAGACACCATCTGCGTACTTTTCAAAGAACACTCAGGATCAAATAAATTTAGGTAAATTTTCTTGATACTTAAGTTTATTTAACTGAGTCTCGAACCCAGGATGCTCAACAGTAAAACGACGAAATCACTCGCAAACGTCATCTATTATGCTCATTGTACCAGATCTTCCAAATATTTGTTGAGCTTTAAAAATAAAAGAAACATAAAAGAGGCTAGGTCACTTAAACTTAATTTTGGCATCACAAGCGAGCCAGCTTGTATGTAAGTATGAAAAGTAATATAAGAATTGTGGGGTTAAAAAACATAGAGCTCAGATCTGTGCCTAAAAATATCAACTCTTACAACCAAACAATTGTGTCACTAAAAATATACTCTATCAATTCGCTAAAGCCCACAGTTTATTAGAAACGTTCAGGAAAGCCCCGAAAAAAGAAGGCAACAAAACTGAACACAGCTCGCGTACACACACGAACTCGGCAACTATTTATTGCTTCGGCAACTGTTGATGAGTTGCCGCAAGTTCCCGCGACTGATTGCCCAACTTTGCACTGCAATGCCAAAAATGGCTGATTTCACTTTAGCTTGGTGATGTTGAGACTTGGTGGGCATTAAAGTTTGACAATAATAATGCTTTCGGAGTCAGAGTACTTCTCGACAATAACTTATCGAATTCTGAGGAACAGTTACGATATGGTGGTATTGAAGAATGAGGAAAAAATTTAGCAAAAAACGTTTTTCATGTTTCGGGACACACACATAGCTTAATAGAGCTTAGCAGAATACGAATTTTTACATATGAAAAGAGTGAAATATATTGTGACGGATATATACAACAGGTAATATTGAGGGTATACAGTGTAAATTTAACTGTAAAGAACATTCTTCAGATGAGAAATTAAAACTCTAATAATACTTTGACCAGTAATTTGAATAAAAGGGTGATCTTAATTATTTGGGTAATGATATATATATTTTACTAGCTGACCCGGCGCACTTCATAACTCTCCGTTCTTGGATTTTCAATACCCATTTTTTTTTTCAGTGCAATTTTTTTTTTCTTTCATAAGAAACTTCACCTGATAATAAAAAACACAACTGAAAAAGAATTAGCGAAATCGGTTCAGCTGTTCTCGAGATTTGCTCTTAGCAACACATTCAGCGATTCGTTTTTATATGATAGACTAGCTGTGCCAGCGGTGTCACCCGCGTTTATGGTTAATATTATATAGACTATTCCGTCATACATGATTTCTATGTAACTTTAACCATTAAGGCTGCACACGACGGAAGCTTAAAAATGGAGTAACTTCTCCCGTTTTTCCAACATTTCCCTTCACTTCTCTGCTCCTATTGATTGTAGCGTGATGAAAAGTATACTATAACCTGCCCAGGAGTATGAAGAATAATTGTACCAAGTTTCGTTAAAATCCATCGAGTAGTTTTTGTTTCTATAAGGAACAGACAGACAGACAGACAGACAGACAAAAATTTTACTGATTGCATTTTTGGCATCAGTATCGATCACTAATCACCCCCTGATAGTTATTTTGAAAATATATTTCATGTACAGAATTGACCTCTCTACAGATTTATTATAAGTATAGATGGATTAATCAATAGTACGTAGTACACATGCTATATATTCTTACCATGATCGTCCCTGCGAAGCCAGATGAACAAGTTTATTGTAAACACGTGATGGATAAAAAGTACTCCGAGAAAATACACTAAGAGTAATATAATCAAACCTGCAGCCAGCTCTTCCACTAAGATATCACGTTCTGTCGACTCGGTTTGTAATTTGGGTTCAAGTTATGTGGCTTTACATATGCATTCTGTCTGCAAACTTTCTATACTTACTTTTCCAGTTGAAATTACATGGTCTCGCGACTTTCTATTGACTGAATATAATGCAAAGGTTACCAAAAGAGTGATTTTGAAAGGTCAGTGACTTTTATACCTACAAGCATATGCGTACAATGTAGGTATTGCTATTACTTATGTGTGTGTATTTATAGCTGACCCGACGCACTTCGTAACTCCCCGTTCTCGGATTTCTAATATCCATTTTTTTTAATTTACAGCGCAACTTTTTGCTTTTTTTTCTTTAATAAGAACCTTTATTTGACAATAACAAACATAACTAAAAAAGAATTAGCGAAATCGGTGAAGCCGTTGTCAAGTTATAGCTTTGGGGTGGACCACCCTTATCACTTAGGGGTATGAAAAATAGATAACGACAGATTCTCATATCTACCAAATATACATATAAAATTTCATAAAAATCGATCAAGCCGTTTCGGAGGAGTTTGGTAACAAACACCGCAAACCACATTTTTATATATTAGAAGATTAGATTACCAAAACAGTAGGTTACTTCATTGACTTTTAACCAAAAGTAAAATCGACCGGGGTTAGATAGGAAATTGGGAAAAGAGATGAGACTAGCTCGTCGCCTAAGCAAGACTTAATGTCTAAAAAAATAGGAATTCAAACACGGCTTGCAAACAAAATACTGGCACGTTTGCTGCTTCAAAAGGTTTTCCCGAACACATAAAGTAAAAGAAACTAGAAAAACTCGTTACACGGCCACAGGCAGAGGCTCGTGAGTGATGTGATTTCTCGCGGGTCGTTTGTGCCGACTTCCTCTGGAGGAAAACACTAGGAGGTATCAAAAATAGTGAACCAAAAACAATATTGAGTGACACAATCGCGCGGTATGGAGGGGCGGCGATTATTTGGGCCGGTCGGATGTCGACATCCGTGCGGTTTTTCCTTAACTTGATTTATTATTATAGATACACCAATAGACCCTTGTACTTGATAAGAAATACGAAATGACTGAATAAAATTATGAGTATATATATACGAATGTTATACAAACTGGTCCAATCGTATTTCTTGGATAGACCCACAGACCACATATACTTGGATAGACCCAAATAAATTTTGATCTTCATTTTAAATTTGCTGATGACATATTATTTTAGATTGGATTCTAATCAAAACTTGCGTCATTTTTGATGTTAGCCAGTTAGGTGTACCATATTTAATAGCAGATAATGGAACTAAAATAAAATTACGAAGAATGAAAATTACTATGTATGACAAATACTGCACTGGAATTGGAAAAGAGTTTTCGAATATTTTTTTATGGGGTCTTGTATCCAAACGTTTGTAATGAGTTTTTTCATGAAGCGTTAATCAGCAAGAATATAATTTTCGTTCCAGAATGAAATTCTAGAGAACACAATCAGAAATCTATGTATATTTCAGATTTCCAATATTTGGTCATAACCCTCGTACTAAACTAAGTTTTAGTTTAGTAGTGACGTCTATATACGTCACTGCCAAGCTAAAACTTATACGGATGCAGCTTTTAAACCCTTTGTCTATTCAAAGTCGTGCGGAAGCTTTTCCGTCGAAAGCTCTTTTGGTAGCTTTATGAAATTCTATTCAGTGAGGTCTCAATTGGACTTTTTCTGTTCAACATTTTCAGTGATGTAATGAATTGCCTTGAATAGGGGTGGAGGGCCACATTTGCTTTGTAAACGACTGGAAAACCTTTTTGGGTTACTTTGCTCTTTATCAGGTATTAATAGTACAAAGGAACCTTTATGTAACGATCACTAATTCATTTTTAGGTCTAAGCAAAAAATTGTTTAATAAATTGCCTTAACATATTATTGAATTGCTTATGCATAAGTTTAAATCACATTTAATAGCAAAAGGTTATTACAAAATAGAAGATTACCTAAATGAAAAACATTTTTGGACATGATTGTATGCTAGCATGTACAGTGAAATCTCTTTTTTATGTATAATGTTTATGCTATATTAGAGTTAAGTATAATGAAAATTATTTAAAAAAGGCTATCTGCTAAGTTTTTTGCGACACCTCTTCTTAGCAGGCCACTCATGCCGAGATGCTAATAGGGTAAAAAGTATCTGGCGTGCGAAAGAATTTGTTATGAATCCATTTGTAGAAATAAATCTTTTTTTTTTTTAAGAAGGTATTAGAAACACCCAGAAAACGACCAACAAAATAAGATATCATTTATATAAACATACCTAATATCGTATAAAATATGTTAACTTATAACCTCATTACTTAAGTTAACAAGATTTCACTGTTAAAACATATTACTTATTATTAAGCTAAGATTAACACGTCTTGAGATGAGCTTTCGTTTAATTTGTGCTATTCAAATGCCGCTTGTTAACCTCATTACCAACACAAGTAAGGTCTTAGATGATTTAATTTAATAAGTCGGAACCCAGATTCCATTCTCCATAAAGCGAACGTGGCATATGAAATAAGGCTAAACCTCATACGTTGATTTATCTCGAGTGAACCCTTGAATACAGTATCAAGCGAATTTAATTTAAATTTAAATTTAGCTCGGGAATACGTAGGTGTGGCAAGAAATATAATTTTAGATCGCGACAGAACTGGGCTGGTGTAGGAGTATTTGTGGTGTAACTAAGCTGTGTTAGAATAAATGAAACTTGGTGCTTGTCGTGAAGTATGTATAATGAATGTCTTAATGTGACTGGCTTGATGGCGCATTCGGTAGCGACCCTGCCCCATGCGCTAGCAGTTGTGGGTTCGATTCCCACCCAGGGCAAACATTCTTGTGATGAATACTTGTGTTTGTTCCGTATCTAGGTGTTGTTCAGAGATGTACAAAATACTTTTCGAAAAGTATTTAAATACAAAATGCAAATACTTTTTTAATATAGTATTTCAAATGCAAGATACAAAATACTTTTGTATTTAAATACTAAATACAAAATATGTATTTTCAAAATACTTTATTGAAATAAAATACTTGATGTGTGATGCTACCCAACACGACCACGAAAGATTACCATAATTTCAATGTGGTACATATTTATGAAAAAAATTGTACTTTCTTGTACTTTTATGTTTAAAAAATGTACTCTAATATTTTTGCCGTTATAACATAAAGACCGTGGTCGTGCTAGGTAGTACCTTTCTAGCACGACCACAAATAGATTTAAGGTATTTTTAAAAACTTTAAGATGACAAATTTAATAAATTTATTGTACTCAAATGTACTGTACAAATAGCTGCCAACACTGCAAAACGTAACAGTGACTTTGAGGATTGTCAAGAGGGGTCCCTCTTATATTATTGGTCAGGTTTTATATGCGTTTTGTTTAATCTGTCATTTTGCGCATAGACTTTCAAAGCTGCTGCGCCACTAGTGGCCATTTTTTGTTTTTACTAAATCGCGGAATGCTTTAGAAAAATGAAGCTAAGAATAAAAAAGTATTTTGTATTTTACAAACCATTTTACAAATACAAAATACGTCTCGAATAGTATTTCAAATAAAATACAAAATACTTTTAAAAAAAAGTACTTAAGTACAAAATCCAAAATACGTATTTTGTATTTGTATTTTAAATACAAGTATTTCAAATATGTCACAACTCTGGTGTTGTTAATATTTAATATTTTACTTAAGTATATATTTGTTATACCACTATTGATTTTACCTCGGAGTCAGATCATACAATGTGTGTGATGTAGTCGGATATTTATTTAAAAAAAAAACTAAATAAAAAATTTCATCACATGTTTGCCTGGGGCGCAATGATAATAAAAAGAACTGAATTCCTTGTTTTGTCATAAATACACGCCATATTGGGTTTGTGATTATGTTGGCAATGCGCTAGCCACTTGTCACTATTTTTCACAATTTTCTATAAAATTTTTGGTTAACCAAAAATAAAAAATTAAGGAGCTTACTACCGTTTGGTCCCTAACTACCCTTTGGGATTTGTGATGGCATGAATGTATGTATTCTGAAATCTTTAAGAAGTAGTAACTACCCCAGCTTCCGTTAATAGTATTCATAAATACATACATACATATTATTACCGACACCTTAAAGAAATATTCAATACTAGCAGCGCCCCGCGGTTTCGCCCGCAAAGTTCCAGTTCCTGTAGGAATATGGGGATAAAATATAGACTATATTACTTCTGTATAATGTAGCTTTCCAATGGTGTAAGAATTTTTGAAATCGGCACAGTAATTTTTGAGTTTATACATTACAAACATACACACACACAAAAATACAAATCTTTCCTCTTTATAATATTAGTATAGATATTACTTTAAGTTAACGGTTACTTCCCTGTTTTATCCTTGTAAGCTCATAAGAACAAGCGTAACTAGGTCAAACTGCTTAATTTAGATTTGAAAGTTCAGAAGAGTTCGTTATATTTTTGGTTACCCATGTTTATTATAGCAAACATTGCCTAAATCTATTGCATTGGCCTGTAATATTTTTTTTTATCAGTAGTAGGTATGCAAATGCCGTTATTTTTTGTATTTGTTGTTTATTTGAAACATGAGAGGAACAATTTGTCCGAATGGCAACACATGACGTTGTTTTTTGCGAGATCGGTGTCACGCATACGGGAGTGGATGTAAATTTCGCTGTTTCATTGTGAATGTAAAACATTAATTTGTATCGTACTGTATTCATTGGCAGATGAGCCTCCGAACAGTATATTGTATGCAAGTTTTACGCAATAATGAATGATAGACTTACATTCATAAATGGAGAATGTATTCTTAAACTGCTGATTTCACTCATTACTTTGGTACGTTTAGTTAATATACTTACGCAATATAAAAATTGCCCAAAGTAATAAGATCCCATGAGATTTTCAAAAATGTCGTTATTTAAGTAATTCATCATCTTCCGCCGTTTTGACACATATTTGTTGGTTTGTATGTTTCTGCATTTTTCTTGTTGCTTGTATTTATTTTGTGTGTCGAATAAAATTTATCTATCTTCCTAGCGTTATGTCCCCCCCTGCTTAGCCGGGCTCCACTTAGACCATGATTGAGGATTTAGTGAGTCTGGTAATTATTATTACATTAAAGCGACTGCCGATCTGAACTTCGTAATGCTTAAATAGGGGAACCAGAATTTTTTTCAATTATGGTTGTTTAAGTAATCACGTGCCTAATAATTCACTATTCTAATTAATTTACACAATTTGTTGTTTACGCAGTGACATATCTAACTATAGGTATCATGTGTGTAAAGTCCGAGACAAAATGTATCGAATGGGGCTCTTTATCGATGTAAGCTGTAGGTAGCTGTTTTGGGTGGAAATATGTCTCTCAGGTCGGGCGCCTTTAACCCAAGGGCCCATTGTTACATCACCGTGTCCACGCAACTTGTCATGTGGTGAACCAAATCGTGACCCTGTTCCAATAAGAAAAGTACCTGATCTGCACATCTATATATATAAATGAAAGTCGTGTTAGTTACACTATTTATATCCCAAGAACGGCTGAACCGAGGGAATACGAAATTGAACTTAATAGCATCTAAAATCTGCTTATTTTTTATTGCCTCTAAGGCGGAACAGAGTTCGCCGGGTCAGAAAATATAAAATTACAAGAGAATTCTGAATTTCACTGTTTCGCTATTACTCATGAAGAGGTAACCACAAAATTTAAGGCTTGATAAAACCGCAAAGATAAAAGTCGTATCCGGGCCTTTTTTAATTCGAACAATTAATCATTGGTATCGTTAGCGGTGGTCCTGAAGATAAGCAAGTAACGAGCGAAACATAAATCTTTGGATTAAGTTAGACTTGCGTGGTCATCTCCGTGATGGGTAAGAATGTAAGTACGATGTAGTCTAGGTATTGTTTTTGTCGAGTCGAAACTTCCTACAGCCTTTTCCCTAATCTTTTCAGGGAATATGTATCGCAAAAAATTATGAATAATCACGTCTACAAGGTCAATTTTTTAATATACGAAAACCGAAACACGGGTCAAATAGTATCTTATAGACGTTAAGGTTACAAGCTTAGTTACAAGCTTTTTGTGTTGCTTCGAATCCCGCTAGAGGCAAATGTTTCGTGTGATGAACATGGACATTTGTACTCGAGGCATGAATGTTTAAAAAACGTATTTAAGTATGTCTATCCGTTCACTAAGTATCCATAGCATAAGCTTATAAGCTTAGTTTGGAACCAGGGAATTGGTGTGTTAGTTAGCTTGTATGAAAAGGATTATGAATGTTGAAGAGGCGAGTGAGGTGTGTAAGGATCGTGCCATATGGCGTTAGGTTCTCTCTGCCTACCCCGCTAGGGAAGTAGCGTGAAGTTAAGTTAGTTAGTCAGTCGAGAAAATTTATATTTTATCCCCGTTTTTAAACGGTAGTTATAAATAAAATTGATTAAACAATTATCGATATTTATGTCAGTTAGACGTCTGGTATCGTAAAAAAGCTTCCACGTTATTCGAGATTCCGTTGGAATATTTCCAATGATCGTAAGATTCGCGAAATTGTGCAAGTTTTCATGGCTGTATTTAATTATGCGGACAAGTTCCTACTTTTTATGTGTATACGAGATCAGTTTGATTTATATTACGACTGATATGATGGTCTTAAAATAAAAAGTTCGCCATTTTAATAATTAATAAGTCCTTATTTATGTCATACGATCTTATGTCATAATATTATCAAACTATTGTGTGTATGTTCTGGTAACTTTTACATAACATAACACGCCCATAATCCCCGAAGAGGTAGGCAGAGAAAAAGGGGCAGCCTGCTCCTTCGACCACATTCAGTCAAAAATAAACCCGGGCTGGGCCAGATGGAAAATTGTGAAAAAGCAGTGACAAGTGGCAAACCTGTCGCCTACACAATCACACACCCAAAACCCGATATACCATTAGTCGCCTTTTACGACATGCTAGACAAGAATCACAGTTGGCATATTCTTTTTAAGTCCCAGACCAACATGGGACAGTGGGCTGGGTTGGATAGAAAGCTGTGAAACTTTTACATGTTAAATTAAAAAAAAACTACGCTATTGAATTAGTTTTATATGCAGTATTGAGCTTTAAATTGAGATGCTTGATATTATCAAGTAAAACATACCTACATATTATCACGCATGCAATCCCCGGGAGGGTAGGCAGAGTCCGAGTAACAGCAAGCCTCTGATGGAAAAAGCGCCAAGTGGCCAGCTAGTTGCCTACGCGATTAGAAACCGATACACCAGGGGCGACCAACCGATCATGGCAAGATAAAAAATGTGTAAAGTTTTTCACATTAATTTAAACTAGTTAAAATACTATTATACATATTACGAGTATGGAATATTTAGTATAATCTTCATCTTGGATCAAAATAAGAAAATTTAAAAACACCGTTTTCGCTTGATACTGCTCATACGTTGGTTTCCTTAAGATTGGAAATGTTTAACTACAAACCTTATAACATACTTTATCATTTACATTTCTAGAAACACGTATTTGGTATCTACCAACCAAGTGCCGTCTAGCACTTAAGTAGAGGCGCGTGTCCTTACCATTGAGCTACCACTGCTCATACTACTTGCAGTAAAGTGCAAAGTGCAGACGTTAATCTACAGCAGAATGTGCAAAGTTAAAGTACAGGTACCATGCCATGCCCGGCGCCATTAATCCTAGCTGACCAGCGGTGATGGTGAGTAGTAGCTGGTTCCTGGTGTTATCTGGAGGTTGTCTAAAGGATACTGAGACAGATCGCCGAGTCCGACCTTGTTGTGTGCATAAAATGTTCTAGAAGCGAAACTATTGTACTGTATACATTTTTGTTATTAATATTCATTTTTATCTCCACTTAATTTATTTATACTAATATTATAAATCTGAAGAGCTTGTTTGTTTGCTTGAACGGGGTAATCTCTGGAACTACTGGTCCAATTTGAAAAAATGTTTCAGTGTTAGATAGCCCATTTATCGAGGGAGGTTTTAAGCTATATAACAGTTAACCATAAACGCGGATGAAACCGTAGGCACAACCAGTCATATTAATAAATAATTAGTTACAAAAATACACCTTGCCAAGAGTATGGTACAGTTTTGTTTACCATACATACATACATAACATCACGCCCATAATCCCTGAAGAGGTAGGCAGGGGGCAGTAGGTCCCTTTAACCACATTCAGCTAAAAACAAAACTGGGCTGGGTTAGATGGAAAATTGTGAAAAAGTAGTGACAAGTGGCTAGCTCGTCGCCTATATTACATACCCACAACCCCATATACCATTAGTAGCCTTTTACGACAATCTAGGTAAGAAACACAGTTGGCACATTCTTTTTTAAGTCCCAGACCAACATCGGACAAAATTTTGTTTACCTTAGTCTAGAAGATACATCTTAAAGTCCAAGAGATAGTTATATTGTATATGGAAATAATATACGGCCTGCCAATAGGTACAATATATTCTATTGGACGCGTAGCCGTATGAAGGCCGCATCTAGTGAATATTCAGAGGCGCATGGGTGCATCGGATTGTAAGGCTTTACGGTATATCAAATTTAGAGGCTCTAGGTCTTGCCTGCATCTATGGGTGCGAGATTATATTGCACTTTTAGTTCAATGTAGTTCAAAGAGAATACAGAAGAAAGCTGAGGAGCTGGAAGCTGAGGAAAGGTGTAGTGTAACTAACTAACTAAACTTCACGCCACTTCCCTAGCAGGGTAGGCATAGAGAACCGAACGCCATATGGCACGATCCTTACACACCTCACTCCTTAGAATAGCTTTACTCTTTATTTATAAACCAATGTCTATCAGGTTGGGCTATAGCTTTGAATGTTTTTAAACGTATGTGTCTAATAAAAATGTAGATGTTTGAGTATGTGTCAACATGCTTCTTAACAGCTGCCCTAACCCCCTCTCCTGGATTCATATCTTAATTTAATTGTCTTGCGTAAGCACACGACGCAATCATTCAATAAAATACAACTCAGACATTAATTGGATCAATATAAATCTCATCGATACATTTTTTTGTCGAATATTACCGACCGCATTTTGTATCGCAAATTTTCATTCATATTCAAAGACTCATAGGTAACGTCTAGACTCTCAATCTAACCACTCATTAGAATGGTTAGATTGAAGATTGATATTTGATATATAAATTATTGATACAGCAGTTTATTAACGTTCATTAACGCTTTATATAATAGTAGCTAGCGAATATTGCAGCCAGTTTACTTAAAATACGAATTTACAAATATTCCAAGTATTCCGTCTCAGTGGCTGGGCGGCTATGTATTCAATATCGTCGTCTGTTAGTGAAGTGATCTCTTTCGTATTCTACAGAGCCCGTCCCTGGTATTGGTACTTGAAGCATGCAAATAGATCCGTATCAACAAACTATTGTAGGTACATATTTCTGAACTCAGCGCTTTAGATTTTGTAAAGTTGTGTAGGTAAACCGCTACGTTGTAACGGCGAATAAGAATGGAAAGTATTGGGAATAGTGTTTTAGTAAACTTTTACAAATATCCTGTCTAGTTGTATTATTTTTTATGATAAGCTTATTGTGAAGGTGTTACGGCTTCTACCTCCCAAGTATATGCTTGTTGTATGGATGGATGTAATTGCAGCAATTAAAAGGGAAGTCCCAATGTAGGATTAAAGTATATCGTCAGACTATGTGATTAGCTCATAACTATGTTTTTTACTAAAGATAGATGTTGACGCAGAAAGCTTCAGGTATTTTTGGTGTTCATTTAGGTGTAATTAATTTTATAATAAATATATTTCCTATTATATTTTAGAATGTCATGTCAATGTAATAAAAGAAATATTATTTACAGTTAGTTTTGAAAATAAAGAAAGGGCATACAATATTACTTCCACTATCCCTAGAGGCTGAAAGCAAAAAAAAAAGGAATTCCTGACGTATCTAATTTAACTTAGAGGCTGTCGGCCTCATTCCACTCAGAACCTCAAGAGCTAAGTAAACCCAAGTTCGCACGCATCGTCGGTTTTCCGTCACGTCTCAATGTCGTACGTGGCACGAGTTGGTAGAGCCAGAACGTTCCGATCCCGCTCATTGTCGTAAATGTTCCGATAATTGGAATGCGAGATCAGCTGTATAACGAACACATGAATGTAATCTTTTGGCGTTATAAACGTTGTATTATTTGAAATAAAGTTACCTACTTTTTTTCTAGAAAAAGTACGCATGTCTCAGCCTTTGAGTCTCCCTCTTCTATGGTTCAAAAAGATAAAATATTGTATTTACTATAGAACTTAGATATAATATGAAGAGAGTAAAGTATTCCTTTACAATAAATTACACAAAGATCTATAGTTATTGGATCATACAAGCTTCTACTGCTAACCACGTGAATGGTTGCTTTGATAGCCGCTCCTAGAATAATACAAATGTAATTACTCTGTGTTCCTTGCGACATATGCTGAGCGCTACATATTTCACTCCTTTTAAATTATATTATTCTGTAATTTTAAATATTTGTTATGTGTGTATGTTACCTAATAAACATTTTTTTTTCTTACTTACATAAAAGGCGTCTAATAGTATATCGTGTTTTGGATTTGTGATTGTGTATGCGAGAAGCTAGCCACATGTCATTATTTTTTCAGGGTTTTCCATCACACCTAGCCCAGTTTTTTTTGCTGAATGTGGTTAAGGGGGGTTAGCTACCTCTAGGACATTGCTTACTACTTTGGGGATTGCGGGCGTGATAATATGTATGAACGTAAAATTTTATTATGAAATTAATTGTAATGGGGTACATTTATAAATGTGTTCCTAAACTTAATTTATACAGTTCGATCTAAGATAAGAACGCCAAAAATAAATGATATTAATAAATTAAGATATTCAGAGAGCTACGCTAATTTTCATAAATGAGATTAAAGGCTATATCTAAGGTAATATAATTTATAATTCTCAAGAAATCCTACAAGATAACAATAGCTTACAGTTAAATTCAATCATTTAGCTGAGCCATTAAATAACGGAATTTATAACATACGAAGCCATGATCCACATTTCGGAGGAAATATGTGAGATGATGTCATCTGTCACGGTTAATGAAATATAAATCTCGTTCGCGACATCCTCCTCACACAACCGAGAACAAAATATACTGAAGATTGCACGCCTCGTGAGTTGTCGGTCACGTTCCGTGCGGCACGCAGGCGTGTGGAACCGAAAAGTTTCGATGCCGCGTTGTCGCAAATGTTCCAATAATGCGGGATCAGCAAGATGGCGCCGCTTGTGTTTATGTTCTTTTATTTGTTATTCGATATGTTTGATGTGGAATGTGAACCTATCAGTTATGATGTTAGTTTGATATTGGTACATTTAAGAAGTCGTAGTTATGTGTACAATAAATGCAATTTTCGTAGATTTTTTTTTTATATCTCTACATTTATAACTTTCTTATTTTTATTAATTTTCTTTCTTCTTTGGTTTGTTGAATTTTCGGATAAACGATGCTTGCAATGTTGACATAAATTGTGTTTTGACATCACACTCCTGAAATCGGATGAAAGACTTGAAAACAATGTCAATCTTTATTACTCATTCATTGAAAATGGAGTAACAAAATAATTAATAATGATATTTCTGAGTAATATTATATACCATTAAGTACTCGTATTTTGTAGGTACATGTCAAATGTGTCCATGCCAACCCGGGTAGGGTTGGTAGAGTCACTCGCTTCTTACCAAGTTGGAAACCTAAGATAACAAATTGGCCTACTCCCCAGGTGTATTTTGATCCTCTTAACAACTTCTGCATAACAAAATCTGCTTCCAATACAAAATATCTCGTCTTAACATTATCTTATTACTCCAAAGAAAATTAATGAGCGGCATCTTCTAAGTTATGGGACATGGCACCAACTTCTACAAGATTATTGGAAGTTGAACTCTCTCAAGTTTGGCGAACTCCGTATCATCGATCATGAACTTAAGTACCTAACAAGTTTATCGAGAGGTGTTTTATAATAACTTGGTAATCTATTTTCGCTTGGAGATATTTACAAAATTTGTCTTGAGTGTTTGTGTTTAGACCCTGACCCAGCGGTGGCAGCTTTCAAAACTGGAAATTAAACTTCAGTGACCAATTAATTACTGAATTATTGATGTCTAAAATTATTTGATATTTTTTATTATTTTTTAACACATTTCTAAATAAAAACAATGATAATACAATGTTATTAGAAATCCTATCAGATTTACATAGATATGACTGGAATATTACATATATGGTATTTATACAAATTTTATAGGCGTATAGTATATATTTTGAAGGTATTAGAGAAGTATAATAGAAAAAGAAAGAAAGAAAAACATTTATTGGACGCACAATTATTAAAACATACACCGGAAAATATTTGACAATGGACAAGATAGTAAAAAAAAAAAATGGAAAAGCTAAATAAAAAACAAAAAGTTACAGATTGGCGCCAATTAGGTCCCTGATTTACGTAGGCCTCCAAAAAAGAACTTGTAAATCGTCAAATAATGTATACAAAATAGAACAATTTGAATCTTCCACCGGTTCTGAATGTCGCATCTACCGAGAAGAAACCGGCTAGAAACTCGGCATTCTGCTACTGCGGCGTCCGGCCTCAGGAGCGCTGGTATTCTGGCGGGACCAATTTTTAGAGTAGCCACAAGGAAATTTGTACATGACTAAATAATAAAAGAAACAGTGAAAATAGGAATACTTAATATTGAAATATACAAATAAATAAATGAGAAGAAAAAATAATACTTAAGCAAATAAAAACAATAAATAAACCAATATATGGCCACGGACTAGTAAAAAAAGAAGGACTCCACGCTGTCATACTATAGCGTGAAGCCACGTTTATGCATGTGTGAGTGAGATACATAAGGATACCAGTTATGGGATATCTGTCATTTGAAGCACTTATTATGTCTATGTGTGACGTAAATTGCGTGTCAAGTTGGAGCACCTGAGGACGTCTAGTTAGTGGCGCGGAGTCTTTCTTTTTTTACTAGTCTGTGTATATAGCCAATAATTTTCTGTTCCAATGCCATTTTTGCCGGTTTAGACAGTACAATTTGGCAGCTGCACCGTTTACTGCCAATCCAATATACCTGGACTTCGTAGAATTGTGTGAAGTATCGAAATACTTTATATTATCCATCAGCCAACACCCATTTATTATAGGCATGTGCTTATTATAACAAAATCTTTGACTCTTGCTTCTCAAGCCAGTTTTAAATATAGGTACCAAACTGAATTACAGTTTTCGATTCGGATTGGCAGGAGGATATATTCTGCTATTTTATTCTTGTGTATAGCTTTAGCAAGTATAGCAAATTGAAAGCGTTACGAAGTTTTCTAATCAATCAAAAATCGAAGTCTGAGGGATCCGGGAATAGCGGTCCCGGCCCGCCTTTATTTCATTCGACGGAACTTGATAGTCATGCTCTTGGTTCGGGATATATATACAGCGTGTATACGAGGTCCCTAAAAAGCGCATTATACCATTATGTTAGAGGGAAAGTTTTTTAATTTCTTCTTGTCGGAGATTTTAGATAAATCACTCAGTATCTATCTAATGTTAAAAGTGTGACGTGGTATTTCCTAAATTAATGTATCCATACTTACAAAGTCACTTAATGTGTTTTTAAATTGAATGTAAGTAGGTACTTTCTGAATAGTGTATTTACTTTAGCACTTAGCAAAAGGTTCAACTATTGTTTGTCCGATGTTGGTCTAGGACTTAAAAAAATGAATGTGCCAACTGTGTTTCTTGCCTAGCACGTCGTAAAAGGCGACTTATGGTATATGGGGTTTTGGGTAGGTATGTGATTGTGTAGGCGACGAGCTACCCACTTGTCACCACTTTTTCAAAATTTTCCATTTAACCCAGCCCAGTTTTGTTTTTGGCTTATTGTGTGGTTAAAGGGGCTGTTGCCGCTTTGACTCTGCCTACTCCTTCGGGGATTATGGGTGTGATGCTATGTTTGTATGTATGTAACTTATTGTTAAAATATCGAATATCATGTTTCAAAAATGACTTTTATAATATTATCTGTAATAAATACATTTTAAAAAGTTACAAATAGCTCGTAATCATCACGTGGCTAAAAACTCCGTTTACATCATAATGACTGTCATTCGACATTATTTCCAGCAAGTCTAGCAACAAGTTTAACATTAAGTCTAAAATTCCCTCCTGAGTATATCAGAATGCGTTTTATTTACCTAACCGATCAGAATATGACGCCGTTATGGGACTTTATTAGTCTATGGCCTATGCAAACTAAAACGTCAACTCGTAGCTTTTAAGCGGGAAAATTTTATTATCTTTAAATTAAACTGTTTTTCTTACGAAAAATACTTTTTTGTGGTTTAAATAAATTGTTAAATACTCTATTTAAGACGAATTAGCGATAGTTAAGTGGGAATTATTTAGACATTAGACTGACTATGACATGGTCCTCCCAAAAAGGAGGCGAAAAATCACAGCACATAATTACTTATGTATAGATTTATTTTCCAGATGCCGATCCATTGTATTTTTGTTTCCTATCTTGAAACATTTGCAAGCATATTTCTATTGCATACTTTAGTTTTAGTATTAAACTCCCAAATTCACTCAAAAATAGAAGTGATTGAGTTAGATTATATGGACAATATTTTTAATACCTCAATATATCACGCCCGCAATCCCCGAAGGTGTAGGCAGAGTCAAAGGGGCAGCAGGTCCCTTTAACCACGTTCAGCCAAAAATAAAACTGGGCTGGGTTAGATGGAAAATTGTGAAAGAGGAGTGACAAGTGGCTAGCTCGTCGCCTACACAATCATATACCCAAAACCCTATAAACCATTAGTCGCCTTTTACGACATACTAGGCAAGAAACACAGTTGGCACATTTTTTTTAAGTCCCAGACCAACACGGGATGATGGGCTGCGTTAAATGGAAAAATTGTGAAAAAGTAGTGACAAGTGGCTAGCTCGTCGTCTACACAATCACATACCCAAAACCCCATATACCGTTAGTCGCCTTTTACGACATGCTAGGCAAGAAACACAGTTGGCAAATTCTTTTATAGTCCCATATATTTATCCCAGACCAACACGGGACAAATATATCTATTAAACTACCGAAATAAAAAGTTCTTTTGGTAGTAAAACCAAAAGTGTAATAAATCAATCAAAAAAGCATAACCAATAGTTATCAAAAACAAAGACAAAAAGGTATAAAAGGGTAAAAATATATAAAAGGCTAGTGCAGACTTGCACAATATCTATAATGTAATCTGCAAGAAGTCGCTGTAAAAACCTTCTTCTTTTCGTTTTCGTATCTTGACACATATTTATTTGAAGACAGCCTGTACGAAGCCCATCTGCCATCATGTATTGCCTGGACGTAATCCAGTTACCCGAGTCACAGGGACAACGTATTTCTCGTTTATAAGGCGAATGCTACATGTTTTTTTGTTATAAGTGAGCCAACGTTTGTTTCTTATCATAGGAATAACCGGCTAGTAACACAGTGTGAGTGTGATTAAGTTTGATATGATTTAGTGGCTAGTTCATTGTTTTCTTGTTCGGTATAAGAACTATTCCTGTTTTTACTTCGAGAATTTATTAGGAAATTACTTATTTCTTGTTCAGTTTGTAGTTCTGACTAGTTCGTTTCTTGTTAAGTGTTATGTTGGTATTAAGAGCATTAATATAAGTGTGTTCGGTGGTACTTTTGATATTTTGGGAGATTTGACGAGATTTGAAGAGAAAATGGTAAAGTAGCACTTGCTGTGTTTTATACTCCCGTATCTACTGGGGCCCGAAATACTTAGGATTAGTTGCCTACGACGATTTAACCAAAAATAAAATTGAATTGGGTGAGATATCATCTTCCTAGCGTTATGTCCCGTGTTTTTAGACGGGGTCCGCTTGGACCATGAACCAGGATTTAGCGAGTCCGGCAATTACATTGAAGCGACTGCCGATCTGACCTCCGTAACCCTAAGATAGGGGAACCAGACAATTTTTTGGATCATGGTTACAAATCCAAAGTTGTTTGAATTTGCAGGTTTCATCACGATGTTTTTCCTCACCGTCGAGGTATAAATACATACATAGACTTGAAAACTCCAGTGGTACGTGCCCGGGTTTGAACCCGCACTCCTCGGTTAAGAGGCGCGTGTCCTTACCATTGAGCTACCACCGCGCAGATTGGGTGATATAGAAAATTGTAAAATAGTAGTGACGAGTGGCTAGCTCGTCGCGTCCATAATTTATATACTACTAGCTTCTGCCCGCGGCTTTGCTCGCGTGATACATCAATAAAACATAGCTTATATGCTATTCGGGTGTATAAGCTATATTATTTTAAAGTTTAATTAAAATCCATTCAGTAGTTTTTGCGTGAAAGATAAACAAACATCCACACATTCATCCATTCATACAAACTTTCGCGTTTGTAATATTCGTAGGATTTACTGCGACGCCGACTTTATAAATTGTATGTGTTTGTCTCGTACGCTCCCGCTGTAAAAAGACACGGCCTTATTTTACCTTTTTTTTTTTATTTTTTGTTGGGGAAACTCTTACGACCCTCTACTCGGGGAAGCAGAGGGCGGTGTGTCGGACTCGAACCGACTAAAACCCCAACGTGGCATCCAGCGGCGCAGTCCCGGAGGAGCCTGTATCCCCACTGTCGGGACTATACGAAAGCTCCTCCGGTGACGCGCGTGCCGCGCTACGCGGCCCACCTCGCGCGGCGGTGGTCGGTGCTGTGCAGCCCACGACAACAGTCGTCGGATGCACAGCACCGAGCACGCGCGCGCGTCGAGACATGCCAGGCCAACCAGCATGTCTCAACCACTCCGGCCAGGATTCAGACGCCGATCATCCCCGTGACCGGCGTCGTGGGCCCACTCTCGCGCCCTCTGCTAAGCCAGAGGGGCACGCGGAGAGCGCCTCGTCGAAGGGGCCGCCTTCCGCCCGGCGACCCAGATTGAGGGTCTAGCCCTGTCGTCGCAGAGGGAGAGCATCGAGACGCTCAATCCCTCTGCGACCCACCACGACGCGACCCAGCGCGCCCCTGTCGGGTTGCCGAGGATAGGGAGGCGAGCAACGACAACACTCAGCTCCTCCTTTTCCTCGGCAACCCTGGTCCGGCCGCAGTGGGTCTACAGCCGGACCGCCGCAACTGCCCGGTAGCAAGTCGTGCAGTTGCGGCTCACCTAGGGGTCCTTCTTCGCTTCAGCCCTGCCACGTCAGGGCCTACTAAGCCCCTCCGGTACGACAAACCGAATCCGGTGGGGGGGGTTCTTATTTTACCTACTGGTAGCACTTTGACATAATTTAATATTAACGATCTAAGCTTTGTACACCGCGACAGACAAGGTTAAATTGGATGTTTAACTGGCTGCACATTAAAAGCCTGATCAATATTCGGAAAGTTTTCACATTCCGTCCGAAGCCGCATTTGCATTTAATCCGATTCCGATTCAAATTTTTGGGGATTCGTGCCAAAATTCTGGGCCCAAAGGAATAAACGGAAGAATGCCATAGATTTAGGTTAAGCTTAGAGTTAATTTTTATTTAATTTATCCTATAATCTGATGAATATGTTTTGATAATGTTATGCTTCACGTTTTAACACGTGTTTTCTTGTAAAGTTCTTTATGAAAACTTGTCAAATCACAGCAGACTTATACAATAACACAATTAAGATCAGAGCATTATTTTGTAGCTAACTAGCTTCTGCCCGCGGTTATGCTCGCATAATACATCGATGAAACATAGCCTATACGTTATTAGGGTGTATGAGCTATATTATTCTTAAGTTTCATCAAAATCCATTCAGTAGTTTTTTTTGTGAAAGAGTAACAAACATCCATCCATACATACAAACTTTCGCATTTATAATATTAGTAGAATCTCTTTTGTTTATCTCTTTTGTAGGTACTACTTATGTATTTGTTAATTTATTTTATGTAAATGTATATTCATATATTAATGTCCTCCCAACCGATATCGGTCACGGCGGCCAATCTCAACGAGGATTAGCCAACTGCGCAGGAGATATTATAATGCAAAAGTGTGTGCGCAAACACAGGAGCACTCTCTATTCCTTCACTCTTATAGTCCGGTGAGACGGCAATTCAACATGAACGGAGAGAGGTCAGGCGCAGGACCAACGGCTTAACGTGCTTTCCGAGGCACGGGGGTGATTAAACCGCCAACGTCCTGACTCCTGGCTGTTACTGAGTAATTTCAATATTGAAATACCCGGCCATAATTTTTTTTTGGCCCGACCCAGGATTTGAACCCGTGACCCCTTGGTGCTTAGCCGGCGCATGCTACCACTAGACCAACGAGGCAGTCGAAGTTGTCAAGTTTTAACATTGAACGGTTCGGAACTCTCCATTCCAGAGAGCAACTCACTCTTGACAGTTTTTTAACTTTGTTGCGTACCAAGATGGAATATTATGTAAATTGGGGTGAATTGTACAGTCCGATATGCCTACTTCGGATTATTATGGATTTGCGAACTGAGCCAAGCCTTGTTACACTTCGTACCAGTTTTTTGTAGAAGACATCGTTGGTCAGAAATTTGGTTCATGGTTGCGGGTTCTATTCCCGTTCGGGTCGAGGGTAAAAACTTTTTTATGAAAATATTATAATTCTGGAAAATTTATTATTTATTATTATCATAATAGCCAGACACCAATTCCCTTGTCCCAAACTAAGCTTATGCTTGTACTATGGATACTAGGCGAATGGATAGACATACTTCAATACGTTTATAAACGTTCCGGACTTGAGTACAAATGTTCATCACACCAAACATTTTCCCCAAGCGGGATTCGAATCCGCGGCCCTTGGTTTCGTAGCCAGGGTCTCTGACCACTCGACCAACGGGCCTGATGAGTCATTTGGCATTCTTATTAGAAAGACAGTCTTTTTGAATACTAGATGCCTACGCTTTATTGCAGAGGAAAAGAAAAGCCCTAAAACTATCTGTGGCCATTGAACTATTATTACTAGCGTATGGAACCGACGCAGCGAACAAGTTTTTTGCGCCGTGCGTTGTTGCCGATCGGCAACAACTCGTTTAGACACTCGCCTACGTTCACGCGTAAGCGCCATGAAATTCACGGCGTTTACGACGTTTTGGTCGCGAGAAAAATGTACTCTATGAGCGATCTAGCGCTGCGTGTTTTAATAGTTTAATTAGACGACAATTGTTAGTTTTAGCGCTGCAAATGCTGAAACACGCTCAGTCCATGCTTCGTGATAATATTTTTGTTTGACATAGCTTCTCTATACGTAGTAATAATAGCTCAATGTCTGTGGCATAGAAAATATTTACCTCGTATTGTAATAGACACAGAGAGTAAACATTATATGAGTACTGAGTCGGTTCTCCTAATTTATTTCCAGAAGCCTGGCACAACAAACGTAGGTACTTAAAGTAAGTACCTATAACAATTTATTTCCCAAAGGCCTGAGGTTAGATAAATAAACACAAGTAGGTGTTCTTATCATTGTGTCTCGGTAACACCTGTATTTATATTTGCTCTTACGCACGTTAGAAATGTTCAACAATGTGGTTATCAAACATCGTTTGAATGTGTGAGTCGTTTTCTTCAAGACAATACAGTTTGTTTGCGGTTCTAACAAAATAATGGAATAATTGGAATATGGCTCTTTGTTCAAATTCGGCTGTAGGTTTAAATAGGTGGCGTAGTATAAATTTGTCTACAATATAAAAGAGTTTAAAGAATAAAATAATCAGATTTTTACAGATTGTTTTAAGTATCTAACCCAGCCCATTGTCCCGTGTTGGTCTGGACATAAAAATAATGTGCCAACTGTGTTTCTTGCCTAGCATGTCGTAAAAGGCGACTAATGGTATATCGGGTTTTGGGTATGTGATTGTGTAGGCGACAAGCTAGCCATTTGTCACTACTTTGTCACAATTTTCCATCTAACCCAGCCCAGTTTTATTTTAGGCTGAATGTGGTTAAAGGGGGCTGCTGCCCCTTTGACTCTGCCTACCCCTTCGGGGATTACGGGCGTGATGTTATGATGATGATGTTTTAAGTATCCTTCACAATGTGCAAATAAGATTAATTTTTGATTTTGTTTTTAAAGTTCACGGTTTTTATCTACATTAATTATTTTAAACAACTCTAGAAGATTTCTAAGTTATTCCAGTGATTTACAAACTGTCAAAATATTAATATCACAAATAATAATATTCGGTCTTTTACAGATACTCTTTCGTGCATCATCATCATCTTCCCAGCGTTATGTCCCGTGCTTAGACGGGGTCCGCTTAGACCATGATTACATTGAAGCGATTGCCGATTTTACCTTCGTAACCCTAAGATAGGGAAATCAGACAATTTTTTTGAATCATGGTTCTTACGTGCATCTTACGAAATAAAAATTTGTTTCTGAAGTAAAAAGCTTATATCCATTATTATATTACTGGGGTTCAAACCAGTGCCGTAGCTACCCAGGGGCAAGGCAGGGCAGCTCGAAGGGGCCCCTAAAATCTGATTAGCAAACATATGTTTTTCCCCCCTGGACCAAAAGCTGCTTAGGCTCATGGGCCCTAGTTTATTTTTTGCCCCAGGGCCCTTTATCACCTAGCTACGCCCCCGGTCCAAATTGTCACCGTGCTAAATTGAATTACAATCTATTTAGAGGTAAGGATCCGAAAACGTTTCAGACTTCCATTTGTTTCGCATTCGCCATATTTGTAAGCGTGAAGTTATTTTAAATCTGCATTCAAAAATATCGCACGAATCTGAACTAAAATCGTTCGGAGCCTGTATCGAACGCCGCACCTAAGTTATGCTATCAGCGTGTTTCTAACTTGGGAGTTACTTCGTGCATGCAAATATAGACGGGAGAACTATCGGGGCCGCATATTTTAGCCGGGTTACATGAAACAATATACTTCGTGGTAACGATAATATACTTCGTGGTAACGATAATATACTTAGTGGTAACGATAATATACTTTGTGGTAACGATAATATACTTCGTTTTTTTAATAAAGGAAACGCATTGAGGGTAATTATATCACTAGAGAAAGATAATAATTTCAATAAGACAGGAGATAATTAAATGTATCTGTATACACATACATTAATCTGATTCCGAGGTAAGTAGCTTAAGCACTTTTGTTACGCATATCAGAATCAACAGTGGTATTACAAATATATACTTAAATATTCGATATTAACACCCAGACACATAAAAACACAAGTATTCATCACACAAATATTTGTCCTGGGTGGGAATCGAACCCACAACTTTTGCCGCATGGGGCAGGGTCACTACCGAATATGCAATCGACTTAGCTAAATTTATAGACTCTAAGAACGTCCGAAATAAGAAAATCTGCTGTAAGAAGAGGTGATGTAACCTCTCAACCTCGAGGCTCCTGCCTTGCTTTTTTGGTGCCGTGAGATCAGATAGACCACCAAATCACCATTTAGTGCCTATTCTAGCTTTTATATGGCTGGCCTCATTCGTTTGGTTCTCCTAACTAAAATGGGCAAGAATACTGAACTCCAGCTTGTCGGATCTTAATAATATCCAGTATCCAGAATTCTTTTCCATTCTCATTACCTTAGGTAAAATTTCAAATTTGTTGATTTTACTGGGCGAAACTAGGGGGAAGACGGAACGGAAGGGAGGAATAATTTTCCCTATCCCCTTTCTTTAGAAATGGCTGCTGCATATTTGTTAAGAGCTATAATTGCTCAGGTAATTCATTATGCGTAATAGACACCCGGCCCATTATTTAGGCGACAGTGCGCTGTTAATTCAACGGGGAATCATTAATACCATGCTTGCCTTGCAGACACATACTGCTACATGGAACTTGGAGCAATATCTTTTAAATGTATAGCTTTGTGATTGTGTAGGCGAGGAAATATCTATAAATAAATAAATAAATAATAAATAACATCACGCCTATAATCCCCGAAGGGGTAGGCAGAGTCAAAGGGGCAGCAGGCCCGTTTAACCACATTCAGCCAAAAACAAAACTGGGCTGGGTTAGATGGAAAATTGTGAAAAAGTAGTGACAGGCGGCTAGCTCGTCGCCTACACAATCACACACCCAAAACCCGATATATCATTAGTCGCCTTTTACGACATGCTAGGCAAGAAACCCAGTTGGCACATTCTTTTTAAGTTCCAGACCAACATGGGACAATGGACTTTGTAACAATTTTCCATCACACCCAACCTAATTTTCCTTAACTGGATATGGTTTAAGGAGCTTATCGATTCTTGGACTTTTGCTTACCTTTCCGGTCATTGCAAAAGCCGGCAAAAGCGAGTATTTATATTGTGTTAAATTCTCCAAAATAACGCACCAATTCCCTAGTTCCATAACTCAGCATGCATACTTGCGCTATAGAGACTTGGTAACGGATAAATAAATATCACACTACATCACATACATTGATCTGACTCCGAGGTAAGTAGCTCAAGCACTTGTGTTACGGATATCAGAGTCAACAGTAGTATTACAAATATATACTTTAATATTGGATATTAACACCCAGACATAGAACAAACACAAGTATTATCACGAATATTTGTCCTGGGTGGGAATCGACCCTACAACTCTTGGGACAGCGTCACTAACGAATGCGCTATCGACCTTGTCAAATATTATAGATATAGATAGGCATTAAATACGTTTATAAATATTCACGACTCAAGTATAAATGTCCATTTTTATCACATGAAATATTTGCACCTAGCGTGCTTCGAACCTTTGGTTTCCAGGGTGTCTTATCATTCAACTAAGCTTGTCAAATATTAAAGGAGAATGGGCCATTCTAAATACTATAAAACCCTGCCATTCTGAATGGCAGGGTTATATAGTATTTAAGACCCACACCTGGCCCTGGGGGCCTCGTTCTTTAATGAAAATACCTGATAACTAACTGAAGATTGGTTCGCCAATGTTCTTTGATTAATCCTGCATTTTGCTGAACTACTCACCACCAAATCTCAAACAGTTCCCCTTCTTTTTGCTCTCCGCAAAACCTGTCAATGTGTGCACAAAAAAAATTAATCGTTGTTAATTAAAATTCGTATGGCAGTGGCGGCCCAAGCGACGGCGCTTGCAATTTTTCCCCGATCCTTATTTCGTGCATTTGACATCATTCGAAGAGCACTCTAATTAAATTCCATGACGCTTTGACGAAGCCGGCCCATACTTTTAATTAATTTAATTAACAATTGTAATTGATGACAAGATGGGGCACGTGCTACACTCATCGTAGTATCACGTTTCTTTAAGTTACTTCCGCCTTGCTATTTAAAATGAGATCCTTAAGGTAAGAACAAGGTTTAACTAGGTACTAACATTACTTACTTTTTATGGTAAGTATCTGGGAATATGAGAATAATTAGAAATGTTATATGGCCAGAAAGGAGCAGCAAAGTCATCCTTTTAAGGGGTATCAGCGAGCTTAATACAGAGGAAGGAGTAGATTCTGACTGAGCAGTCTTATAAGATATTTTAATTGGGGTTATAATCTTCTCTGGAAATTCGGAAAACTCAAACTCAAAATATCTTTATTTAGGTAAGCCTCAAATAAGCACTTGGAAATCGCCTAGTAATAGGTCCAAATATAAAAATTTGAATATACCACCGGTTCGGAATGTCGCATCTACCGAGTAGAAATCGAGAAAAAAGGGCGATATGGCTATAACATTTTTTTTTTTAGGAAACCCGATTTACTTTTAAGCAATTCTTTTCAAGTATTAAGTGACTGTATTATTAGTAATAGTTAAGTGGGAATAGTCTTAGCAAAGCAATTATCTAGTGTTTAAAAAGGATTCAAAAGATAAAAGGGCGAAAAGTGGTTGATGGGTGCTTGCTGCCCTTTTTATTCTCTATACCCCTTCGGGGTTAGCATAGGAGGCTCTTTAAGTCATACACAGAGCAACTTTAATTCACACTACATGCACAGGAACTGCTGAATTCGGCTTTGAATCACTGTAACTTTTATAGATTTTATCGGTTAACATCTAACTTCCATAGAATTTTATGAAATATAAACTTGTTACAATTTCACATACACTGTTTTAAATGCGAACAGCGGCAACACCCTTTATAACGCATAAAATCTAAAACGTTCCTCTGTTTCAACCGATTTATGAACCGTTATTGCAGCGAAATCTGTGTTTTACAACGTTATTTTACAGCGCGACGTATCGGTAACAATGTTAGCAGTTTGATGCGCTTGGCGCACGCGCCGGTATTCGGCTATAAACTTGCGTTTCGCTGTTATCTTCGACGCTTAGTTTATTTTCGTTATTAAGTTGCGCTTTTGATAGGTAGACTTTGTAGTTCTAACGCTATTTCATTGTAGGGTTTCCTTACATTAATACAGATTATCAACTCCAGAAATATATTTTTGAAAAATATACAATGCTTGTGTAAAGGTAGGTACTATAAGTTGTAATATTTTGTATTTTCAAAATATGGGTAACCAGTTTATAAAAAACAATTTGGTTGTAGAACTCAATCCTTTATACGTTTATTATTATAATTTAAATAATATATTTTGCGCTTTGTATAAAATGTAGTATCATATCTATCTATACTTATAATAAATCTGTAGAGAGGTCAATTCTGTACATGAAATATATTTTCAAAATAACTATCAGGGGGTGATTAGTGATCGATACTGATGCCAAAAATGCAATCAGTAAAATTTTTGTCTGTCTGTCTGTCTGTCTGTATATTCCTTATAGAAACAAAAACTACTCGACGGATTTTAACGAAACTTGGTACAATTATTCTTCATACTCCTGGGCAGGTTATAGTATACTTTTCATCACGCTACAATCAATAGGAGCAGAGTAGTGAAGGGAAATGTTGGGAAAACGGGAGAAGTTACTCCATTTTTTAAGCTTCCGTCGCGTGTGCAGCCTTAATGGTTAAAGTTACATAGAAATCATGTTTGACGGAAATAGTGTATATAATATTAACCATAAACGCGGGTGACACCGCTGGCACAGCTAGTAAATAATAAAAGGAATTCTAGGTTTAACGTTTTAAATATTAACTACATAACATAACATCACGCCTGAAATCCCTGAAGGGGCAGGCAGAGTCAAAGGGACAGCAGTCCCCTTTAACCACATTCAGCCAAAAATAAAACTGGGCTGGGTTAGATGGAAAATTGTGAAAAAGTAGTGACAAGTGGCTAGCTTGACGCCTACACAATCACATACCTAAAACCCGATATACCATTAGTCGCCTTTTACGACATGCTAGGCAAGAAACACAGTAGGCACATTATTTTTAAGTCCCAGTCCAACACGGGACAGTGGGAAAATTTTAAATAATATAACGAATTAACTAATTAGTCAATATTGTTTGCTTAAACGAGCTAAGATTGATAATATTAGAAACAATTTATGACGGCTATGATAATATTATGTTTCCATTTGCACAAAATTTCATGTAGGTATTTCATTAAGCAAAGAATGGGTATTTAATATTTTTGATAATCTATGTAATTGATTATCTATTCAAATAATTTTTAACCCAAGAAACTGCTTTATAAATGTAGATAATATTGAGAAATCCCTTTTCGCCTATCTTCTAACTAAAGCTAAATTCAACCACTTTTTTTACTAACTTATTTGATGCTGTTATTTTACATTACATTATCTCACGATGTCATTTTAAAATATTATTTTTCAGCACGTTGTATACCGACCGATACACCGTTGTTCCTGAACAATGTTACCGATGTAACCTAGCTTGCAAGTGCGCTCGTTTCGGCTATAAATTCGCAGCTCCCAGTTATCTTGGAAGTTTACTTAATATTGTTACATAATAGTACTTTGTACCTAACACAAATAGTATTTAGTTTTTATGAGGATGTTGAAGAATATTCAGCTATCTCTCAGGACCACAGTTGCTTGCCACGGTTTATCCAAAGTTTTAAATTTACAAAAAAAGAAACAAAAATAAATTTTTAAGTTTTTAAACTACAGACTGTATATTTTTCGCTATCAGAGCCAGGAACAAAAAAGCAGAAAAAACATAATGTGGAAACTTTCATATACAGATTGGGTACCCATAATACAATTTGGATTGAATCCACAACTCTGGGCGCATGGAGCAGGGTCACTACCGAATGAGCCATCGAGCCAGTCAAAATAATAAAAAATATAATAATATACAAAAAAAAATTTAATACATGAGTAATTACAGCTTGACGTTTTGACCGTGTTGCAACGACCGTGGTTACAAGAGGACTCAAATGCAACGCGCAAGATTCAAATCACAAAGTGCATAGTCGTCTTTGTAAGTATTGATCTTCATTTGACTATTATTATTAACTTTAACTAACTGCTAAATCTAATATATTATAAAAATACGAACGAAACAAAGTGCTACAACAATTTTGAAACAACAGCTTACGTAATGAAAGAAAATAATGCACTAATAGGTAAGATGATAAAAAAAATCTGTTTAGTCCGTTAGTTAGATTATTAAAAAATGTTGAACACGTATTTTTTATTTATTTTTCAAACTTATATTGACGAAGATACAATGCACCCAAGTCAAACATTCGTTAAATTTTTACTGAATAGTGACGCGATGGCGTCGCAAGGTCCCACTCCAAAACTTAGATGCTCTTTATCTTTGTGATTTTTGGTTAATTTGATAAAGCGAAATATATGTCTAGTATTTTTGTTTAATCTAACTGACGGACTAAATAAAATGATAGTTTTCTAATGCAGCCATCATCTCTATTGTCTTATTCTATTTTGCAATACTTATAAAACAACTCGCATTAAAATAACCTAAGGACTTTAAAAATACGGTTTACTGTTTTCTCCTCACTCACAGGGGAATGTTTATACATTTTTAACGAGAAGCAGCAACCTAGAGCTTTCAGGAAGCCTTTTGTAGACGCAAATGAGTTGTTTCGAGCGATTCTTTCAAAAGCATTAAAGTTTTAAACTGTTGTCGCGACGCGGTCGTGCCGCGGTGAAATGTAAATATTTCCTCGCAACGTTCGGTAATAACTTTTAACTCGATTCCTGTAGTGTTGGTGTACTATCGATTACAGATTTAATCGATACAGAGTTGAGATGATATCGATTTTATGTTTTATAGTACTATTTAATCGTAATCTATAATAATTGTACAAGTTAAAATGTAAACGAATGTGCCAACTGTGTTTTTTCCTGTCGTAAAAGGCGACTAATGGTATATTGGGTTTTGGCTATTTGAATGTGTAGCCGCTGAGCTTGCCACTTGTCATTACTTTTTCACATTTTTCCATCTGGCTCAGAACAGTTTTATTTTTGGCTAAACTTAGTTAAAGGGGCTTGCTGCTCTTTTGACTTTGCCTACCCCTTCGGGGATTACGGGCGTGATGTTATAAAATAAAAAAAAAGGTTTTAAAATAAATTTTAAAAGCCTTTTTTTTTAATTTCCTATTTTAATTTCTATTTTGATACACAAGGTACTGTATGCAATCGCTTTTGCTCATCTATCTATTTACGCATCGTTAACTCTTGAGATTTAAGTACCAACCTTGAGAAAAACGACTTTTTTACGACTGAAAACAGATTATGATGAATCATTTTTAATGGTTAAAAAACTTCATAACTCATAAAGTTATGCATTAATGCACTTAATTGCACAATAAATACTTAATTTGTCCCATGTTGGTCTGGGACTTGGCCCATGTTGATATGGGACAAAAAAAAAAGAATGTGCCAACTGTGGTTCTTTCCAAGCATATCGTAAAAGGCGACTAATGGTTTACGGGCTTTTGGGTATGTGACTAAGTAGGCGACGAGCTAGCCACTTGTCACTCCTTTTTCAGAGCTTTCCATCCAACCCAACCCACTGTCCCATGTTGGTCTGGGACTTAAAAGAATATGCCAACTGTGGTTCTTGCCTAGCATGTCGTAAAAGGGGACTAATGGTATATCGGGTTTTGGGTTTGTGATTGTGTAGGCGACAGGTTAGTCGCTTGTCACTGCTTTTTTAAATTTTTCCATCGAACCCAGCCCGGCTTTATATTTGGCTGAATGTGGTTGAAGGGGCTTGCTGCCCTTTCGACTCTGCCTACCCCTTCGGGCGTGATGTTTGTATGTAAATCCTTAATCATCAAGACTTTTTACGTTGTGAAAGTGCATTATATTTAATAAACTGATATAGTTTGGAACTGTCTAGCTTTAATGAAGTTTAGCATAGTTGCCGACACACTTGATTTTGACCGTGACTTCGCTCGCGAATATCAAAATGTTGACAATGATTTCAAATACCACTCTACTGTCTAAAAGTTATTTTTAATCTCTTTTACGGAAAGCTATCCCTTCAGGGATAGCGGGTCTAATGATATGTTGTATGTACATTAAAAAAGGATACAAAATCGATAAACCACACATATCGACGTTCCGCACCACTAGCATCGCAAACACTCACGATATTACGATCGCAAAGTTGCACAGCTTCTTTCGTATTCGGTCTGCAAACGTTTCGATAAGTTTACTGTGTGTTCACCATATTCACAGTTGGTCTAGGATAAATAAAAGCAAAGAATAAAGCTTTCACGTGGTAAATAGATTTTCGTAGTAGGATATGGATTACATTATTATTATTTGAAATATATTATAGAATAGATTTCAGTGGATTTAAAATCGTAAACGGCAAGTAATATCTACTTAAATAGTGAAAAAATGTTATAACACCCTCTAACTACAGCCGCTTGTCACTGCTTTTTCACAATTTTCCATCTAACCCAGCCTGGCTTTATTTTTGGCTGAATGTGGTTGAAGGGGCTTGCTGCCCCTTTAACTCTGCCTACCCCTTCGGGGATTATGTGCGTCATGTTATGTATATATGTATGTATGTAACTACATCTGATTTGTAAAACTATAGAATATTGAGAACCTGTATTTTGAATATATTCATAAGCGTCAGTGTCGCACTGGGGTACAATAACTACCGTTATTTTTTCACTGTCTGTTCGTTTGCGGACTCTATCATATCATCGAAACATTTTCAGGAGTGTCCCGTTATTTCAATTGAACATGGTGTCAACAC
The DNA here is from genome assembly GCA_951394215.1 of Glyphodes perspectalis. Classification (NCBI taxonomy): domain Eukaryota; kingdom Metazoa; phylum Arthropoda; class Insecta; order Lepidoptera; family Crambidae; genus Glyphodes; species Glyphodes perspectalis. The sequence continues at coordinate 13,641,321 of OX596205.1, read as the reverse complement.
ATTTGTTGGTAATAATGGACACTCTGATTTCGATACTTGTACGTATTGTTGATGTTGCCGCTCGCCATGTTTGTGTTGCGTCGCGACGTCGCGTGTTGGCAAGTCTTCGTCCTGCGGCCATTTTGATAGCGTTACCATTTGGCGACAGATGCGGTGCGGAAACAATGTTTATTGCTGATATTTTATGTTGTTTTATTATATTTGTTTGATGGAGTTTATACATGCATATTATTATGGCCACATTCCTCGAAGTAGTACACATAGTTGAATGATAACGCTCATTTCAGCTTTTCTGAACACTTTTAGCCAGAAATAAAGTCGGGTTAGTTGGGTACTTTCGAAAATATTGTGCTAGCCTATCTTCTACACAATTGACAAGAAAAATACCCGGTTTTCAATGTCCAGAACTTAATGCGTAAATTTAAATAAATAATGTAACCTTTACAAGACCTTTTGCTTGCAAGTCGCGGGACTTGCAAGCAAAACGTCACCCGATACATTCAACATTCACATTTCAATTGTAATATTAATTGGACCACGAAATTTAGTTAGGCCTTTGTTGTTATTCAAAGATATTTCGATATTCATCTGAACCTATTTGATACAATCCTTAAAGTTTCAACCGCCATAATAAAATTATAATATGTATATATTTTTTACGCAGGGGAATGCGTTACGAGGGGAACCAGATGGGTGTGTCATACTCCCGATGTTCTTGTGATAATAGGAGGACTCTGCTTCGCCCAAGGTGGTACTGGGTATACGGTATACCCGGTACCACTTACCAGGTATACCGCGTACCACCTTAAGTTAAGTCGGTATACTGTAAACCGACTAAACATTCACTAGCAACCCTAGCATTAGGTATGTCTATCGCGTAGCCTAACCTCGCCACGCTTCAAGATGGATGGCTCACTCTATTCACAACCGTAAGTTGATGGCGTTTGAATTCTAATTTGCAAAGACGATGGAACCGTGAACATCATCTTCATAGCGTTATATCTAGTATATCTTAAAAGAAGGGATTTTAACGAATTCTGAATGATTTCAGTGATAGGTAAGAAAGATTATAATTGATTTGCAAGCAGTATTTCGGTACTCTATAAATATTAATAATAATAATATAATCAATATCCGACGACATCACATACATTGATCTGACTCCGAGGTAAGTAGCTGAAGTACAGACACAGAACAAACACAAGTATTCATCACACAAATGTTTGTCCTGGGTGGGGGTCGAACCCACAACTCTTGGCGCATGGGGCATAGTCACTACCGAATGCGCCATCGAGCCAGTCAATGCTTGCTATGCTTCAATAGTACTTTGAATTGTACATTTGTAATGACATACACAGCACATTTTCTTTCGTTAGCGTCCTTACTTTTCGAAGTTTGACTATACTACGCAATTATTTCTTATAGAGTTAAGTATTTTTGTCATTATAAATAAGCAGACCTTTATTGGGCTATGTTCCAGCTATTCAAATTACAAGGACATATTGAAATGCTATTCCTGGTGATTTTTATTTCGCAAATTATCATATTGGCATACAACCCTATCATTAAGGATGTCCACCGCGCTAAATATCCGTTAGTGCCTTAAAAAGGATGAGATACGCTCTCTCTACCTAAAAGTATAGGCAATGAAAACTGAAATCTGAAGACACCTTGTAAAAAAATATAATATAATGGTATGCAACCTTGACTTTAAGGATCGCGCAAAATGTCGGCACGTGCCTCAAGATGGACGGCTCACGCTATCTGCAACTATTGGCTACGTGAGTCCGAATCTGAATGAGTTCTGTGACAAATTATCATATAGGCATGTAACCCTGACATTAGGGATGGCTATCGTGCAAAATGTTGGCACGTGCCCCAAGACGGACGGGCCTCTTTCCCTGCACCTATTTGCGATGCGAGCCGAAATCTGAATGGATTCTGTAACAGATTGTTATAGTCTTAACATGTAGCCCTAACGTTAGGGATGTCGATGGCGCAGCAAAACGTCGGCAAGACAGATGGCCTATTATCCCTATTTACAATGTGAGCTGAAATTTGAATGCACCCTGTCGGGTTCCCGAGCTTATTCAGCAGTATGCTAATAGTATCAGACGTCATTGTCATTTTGTTATGCAGTTCAAATGTATTTGCACGGGTGACCTTTTGATTTGAATGCGTTTTCATGACAGAATTGGGAGCCGCGCCATACTAATATTATTAATACAAATGCAACCACGGTTTCTGCTGTTTGAATAACAACTTATTCACACCCAAGCCACTTTTCCAATTATGAAGTAATTTATTTTATTTTAAAAGTTTGAACTTTAAGAAAAGGTACTTTTTGTTTCTTTTGTAAAAGGATAAGTCCCGTGGGAACGTGGTTCCATGGTGTAATTGTTTTTTTAACTTTGTAACGATCTTTCGGAATTATACACATAGTTAAGGATCAATACGATATATTTTTTCTCTTTTGTGGATTTTCAAATGATTTAAGCAGTTTGTTGTGATTTTTTTTACTTGTTTTTCTTTGGCTTTATTAAAGTCGCGGGTCAAACCTAGTAAATATACTTATAAAATGTTAATTACGTATACGTAGGTATACGTATTACGTATCATAGCATCTAGGATGATCTACAACGTGGACAAATAAAAATCGACAGACGCTTTATACGCTGAGCCGAATTAAAGTTTATGGGATTTTTATGTCCAATGCTGAGTTATACTACACTTGCTTCGACATTCATAGTTCGGGATGGTCATAAAAATCATGAAGCGAGAAGTTATTGTGAGGACAGATGTAGAGACGTGCAGTGATATTGTCGAGTCAGCGGTTTATCTCGTCCCGTCTTTTTGGCTATTTACCAGATTTGCGTTTTTCCAACGTATGTCATTTTCTAATCTAGGTCAAGCAAGCGGACTTTTTCTTTCAAAAACTTGATAGTTTTTATTGGGGAACGATTTTGTTATGATCAAAGGTTTGGCAAATCTCATACATGATCTCGTAATTCACATTCTTAGTTATTTTGACTGCCTCGATGGCGCATTCGGATATTCTACGCATTTGTACATTGCCATCAGGTAACTCAAAATATAATAGATACTACTTTTAATATGAAGTAAAAAAATAAAAATAGAAATAGTATAGCATTAGTTCTTTCAGATATTATTTTATAAAAATCACTGTAGAAGTATGTAATATTTAAATTGTCAGTGATATCGAACTCCAAGACGCATTTTGGAACATTACGCTTACTTAGAGAATTATTGAGTTAAGTAATATAACATAGAATAAGATGATTTAGAATTGAGGGTTGTAAATTCACCGAGTCTGGCAGTCTGCGAAATGGCTCATAAATACGCCACATCGCGCGCACCAATCATCTGTTCATAATGACATGAATAGCCCGGTGTCTATATTATGGTATCTTATATTAACTATTGTTTGATATTCACGCTAAATTTATATATGGGCATCGTATTTTGACCAGGTAATCGTCATTTTATTCAGTTTTTAATACCATGTTAAAATCAAACAATCTACATTCAGTAAACTTTTTTCGATTCAAAACATGGACTGTTGGCATATTTTGTTTTTATTTTTGTCCACGGTCAATGGAACCATAATTTACACACAAATGAAAAAAAAGAATTTGTCTGGTTTCTTTAGCTACGTGCTACGAATGTCAGCCGGCCCGGCAGTCGCTTTAATGTAATCAAACTTGTTAAGAACGATCATATTGTAACCAGATTACTAGGAACGAACGAATTTTACAACACTCAATTCTAGGAATGAGACATGATAGGAATAAATAAATATAATAAATATCCGAAGACATCACATACATTGATCTGACTCCGAGGTAAGTAGCTTAAGCTTTTGTTACGGATAACAGAATCAACAGTGGTATTTGTAATACCACTGTTGATTCTGTTATCACAATATATATGAGAACAAACACAAGTATTCATCACACGAATGTTTGTCCTGGGTGGGGATCGAACCCACAACTCTTGGCGCATGGGGCAGGATCACTGCCGAATGCGCCATCGAGCCAGTCAAGGAATACGTTGGGATAGTTACTATCTTCAATTATATAATGAAATATATAATATAATAAAGTTATCCGTTCCTTACGTAAGAGTTCAGGAATATCAGTTCCGTTTTTCGTTGACAGACGTAAACCTCTCCCAATATGGTTTTGTTAGAATTTTCCTAAAATCTGCATTATAAATGGACCTTCTGTCCAGAATTAGACGATGAATTTTTAAGCTCAATGGAAAAAGCTTTCCATTTTGACAGCTGAATGAATTTATTTGAATGCCTTTAGTGCAGGGGTTCTCAGCCTTTTAGTGACTGAGGACCACTTTGCTTTCATTATTGCCATCAGGGACCTCTAGGTAAAAAATGAACTATGTTAATTTTGAAATGACTGTTTTATTTTTTTATTTAAATCTTATAAAATTTTAGGTCATTTGCGTACCACATGTTAAGTTTTGCGGACTACCGGTCGTCCGCGGACCATTGGTTGGGAATCACTGCTTTAGTGGATATTTATACAAGCCGTCACAGCTGTGTTACTAGACACTGGGAATCTAGGCATACCGATTGTGCTTTCATTAATGGTTGTGATTTTCAAATAATATTATTACTAGAAAGTAAATATTAGTTTGTATTATGGTTTCAATGTTTATCGATCACGCAGATTTTGGATGTTATTTGATACGGTCTCATCTATTATTGTAGTTCACAAATGTTCATGCTCATTAATTGTAAAGTAACGGAGCAAAATTACGCCCAGGGAATATTATCACAGTATAATCTATTTAATTTAACAAATAAATCTAACAGCTTGGTAGAAATGCAGTCAGAGTTGCCAATCAAAAGAAAAGGGTTTTCAATAAGAGTTACATAACAGTAGGCAGAGTCAAAGGGACAGCAGACCCCTTTAACCACATTCAGCCAAAAATAAAACTGGACTGGGTTAGGTGGAAAATTGTGAAAAAGTAGTGACAAGTGGCTAGCTCGTCGCCTACACAATCACATACCCAAAACCCCATATAACATTAGTCGCCTTTTACGACGTGCTAGGCAAGAAACAGAATTCGATAACAGTTGATAACAATAAAAAGTGCGTAAGAAGCTACTTTAATGTATAATGAGGTAGGTTTATGCGATTTGCGTGAAGTAATTATAAACGCCTATATTATAAAGAAAAGAGATGAATGCTTTAATGTCGTTTACTTTAATCAAAACTCAATTACTCTATTGTCTTTCTCAACGCTTACAAGCAGATGTTTCCGCAATGGGCTAATTGTTACCTGAGCTTAAATGATTCATTCATTACCGTTCGCTCCAACAGCTACTTTTGAATGAAAGAAAACGATAAATCAGCCCCAGCCTTCCACATAGCACCGCGGGGACAGAAAAAACGTAAAATCTCCTAAAAGGTTTTAAATTATTCAGTTTGACCGCTTAAGGGGTATTGAACAAGGGCAGAGCTGTAAACTGATTTTTGCGTGTGAATATGTTCTGTAAAGTTCCGTATGTATATACATACATCTATTTTGTCACGCCCATAATCCTCGAAGGGGTAGGCAGAGTCAAAGGGGCAGCATGTCCCTATAACTACATTCAGCCAAAAATAAACCTGGTCTGGGTTAGATGGAAGCTAGTGGCTAGCTCGTCGCCTATACAATCACATTTCCAAAACTCGATATACCATTAGTCACCTTTTACGACAAGCTAGATAAGGAACACAGTTGATGCATTCTTTTTAAGTCCTAGACCAAAATGGGATCGATACTTATATCAGAGTCTATTTGGAAAAACAAACCGTACGATTACACACGACAGATAGTATGTTACACGTGCCTCTTAAACGAGGAGTGCAGGTTCAAACCCGGGCACGTATCTCTAGATTTCTCAAGTCTATGTACATATTTATATCACTAGCTCGACGGTGAAGGAAAACATCGTGATGAAACCTGCAAATTCAAACAACTTTGGATTTGTAACCATGATTCCATGAACCATATCTTAGGGTTACGAAGGTCAGATCGGCAGTCGCTTCAATGTTATTACCAGACTCGCTACATCCTAGATCATGGTCTAAGCGGACCCCGTCTAAGCACGGGACATAATGCTAGGAAGATGATGATGAGATATTTTTATATATACACTAGTTTTTATTCGCGGTTCCATCAGCGTGGAATACGGTATATTATCTCTATAATATACCGTATTCCACGCTGATGGAGCAGCTGGCACACAATACCTCTCTAGATAACGTGTCTCTCACGGAATCTTAATTTTTTTTTGGGATGAATAAAAACCATATTTTCTTAGGGTTCCGACTTTGAAATATTTTTTTCTAAGTAACTTATAAAAATAAACAGATAAACCAAGTTACTTACGCATTCATAACAGTAATGATGTTGTTCGAGTTATGGAAAATAATATTTATCTGGGCTGTTTTGAAGGTTGTGTGTAATGCGGTATATTTTATACATATTATACTGTATTTTATTAGCGAACTAGCTGTCCCGGCGCACTTCGTAACGCCCCATTCTCGGATTTACTTTTATTATTTTCCTCGCAATGTTTCTATATTTTCTTACCGTCAAACCTTCCCTGGAGGGTAACATAATATTTTATTTCAAATTAAATACACCGCAATCAGTCCAGACGTTCTGCAGTTTTAGCGAGACTAAACGAACAGGAATTAATTTTTATATAAAAGAAGATAAATAAACATTTGCAACATTTTTAATTCAAAAACACTTACAACTCCTACCACATTTGTCCGTGCGTGTTGTGTTTGGGCGAAAGATATGAAACGTAACACTTGCATTTCCACATTTTATTTCCGATTTCTATTTATCTGTATCGATTCTCACCCGATCATTGGTAGGTAATTGCATTTCGGCGGTGAACCTCCGGCGCGTTGCGTAAAATTTCACGAGCACATAAAAGGCAACTGTTTGCACGTAACGGCTTATTCAAATGTTCGGTGAATGTTTGATGTAAGTGCCAGCTCATAATAGTTACACACGTGCTCGATATCCGTATAGCAATCGAAAGGATTACTCTACATGAAAAATCGGGTCTAGGACTAGGTATTAATTAAAAGTTTCAACCTGGGTTCAAATCCCGGGTTAGGCCAAACATTTGTGGCTGAGTATGATATGAGCAGCTCGTAGTCACATGATCTCTCCGGTTATATCAGGTTACCGTCTCACTGGACTATGAGAGTGAAGGAACAGAGAGTGCACCTGTGTTTGCGCAGACACTTGTGCACTACAATATCTGCCGTAGAGGGCTAATATTAATCCTTCACATCCATCCAACAGGGGACCTAGATCAAGTGACTCGTGGTTACATATCTATATTGATGATATTGGTATATCCGGTTGGTTTGTCCCGTGTTGGTCTGGGACTTAAAAATAATTTGCCAACTGTGTTTCTTATCTAGCATGTCGTAAATGGCTACTAATGGTATATCGGGTTTTAGGTATGTGATTGTGTAGGCGACAAACTAGCCACTAGTAACTACTTTTTCACAAGTTTCCATCTAACCCAGCCTAGTTTTATTTTTGGCTAATTGTGGTTAAAGGGGCCTGCTGTCCCTTTCACTCTGCCCACCCCTTCGGGGATTGTGGGCGTGATGTTATGTGTGTGTGTGTGTGTGTGTGCATACAGATTTTCTGAAGATGTTGTTCTTGCCTCTTGTAGTATGTATATGTTTCTATGTTACCTGTACATATTAAAACTATGTCATCTATTACTAATAAACTAGTGTACCACCAGACTTCGGTGTTTTCACTTCGTTCCCTACGCCAGACTAGTACATTCTTCACTGTGCCTACCCCTCCAGGGAGATGGGGTACAGCTAGTTTTTCTTCGAGGTAGCTATATTTTCAAAATATCGAAAGTTACCAAAGGTCAGTAGGACAGTTGCTCCATTAACCAGACTTGTTAAAAGCCAGGATGCTAGGCACAGGAATTTATGATAAGGATGCTTCTTAGGTTTAAATTTAGCCGTTAATTAAAAAATCGAAAGTGTTTTATTAGAGTTTTCTTACTAACGTCTCATACAAAAATATTACGAAGTATTTCTAGAGCTAACGCTTAGAATAGAATCAGGCACCTACCCCTTTCGTATGATAATTTTTCGCTTTGAGCTATCCATAAAGACTACTCAATTTTCAACACTCCTAAGTGCTTTCGAGCGAACGCCAACATTCCTTCTCGCTTTAACACTTTCCCGGTGAAGCAGCAAAGTATAGGGAACCACATTTATACTTACATTTTAAAGAGTAAGAAGGACTCCGCGCCACTAACTAGACGTTGAAGCTCCTCAAGTGCTCGAACTTGACACGCAACTTACGTCACACATTGATATAATAAGCGCTCCAAATGACAGATATTCGGTAACTAAATAAATATCCGAATATCCGACTACATCACATACATTGATCTGACTCCGAGGTAAGTAGCTTAAGCACTTGTGTTACGGATATCAGAATCAACAGTGGTATTACAAATATATACTTAAATATTGGATATAGACATCGAGACACGGAACAAACACAAATCGAACCCACCACTCTTGACGCATGGGGCAGGGTCGCTACCGAATGCGCCATCGAGTCAGTCAAAATGGTATCCATAAGTATCTCATTCATACATGCATAAAAGTGACTTTTCTCTGTATTATGACAGTGTGGAGTCCTTCTTTTTTTACTAGTCCCTGTTTGTAACAAATAAACTCAAATCTACTGGGTAGATATCAATTTTTTTTTCACTATTAGAATGCTTCATTATTAATCTCAAAATTATTGAAAAATATATATCCACTCATGCGAAGCAGCGATCGGCCGCTACTACTTAATATTCCTTCACAGCGCTAATAACGTACTCAATGTGTGTCGGAAGAGATCAGAGGGAAGGTCAAAGGAGGAATAATTCAATTAGCAGTGAGATGCGAGCCCCGTTTTATGGGAGGAGTAATGGACAGACGATTTTAGGGTTCCATTACTGTACTTGACAATGTAATTGGCAATGACGTCACATATTCAGGGTGTGGATGTTGTGAGAAACGGGAGAGGATAGAGCGGTGGTAGCTCAATGGTAAGGACACGCGCCTTTTAACCGAGGAGTGCGGGTTCAAACCCGGGCACGTACCTCTGGATTTTTCAAACTTATGTACGTATTTATACCACTAGCTCGACGGTGAGGGAAAACATCGTGATGAAACCTGCAAATTTTGGATTTGTAACCCTATCTCAGGGTTACGAAAGTCAGATCGGCAGTCGCTTCAATGTAATTACCAGACTCGCTAAATCCTGAATTATGGTCTAAGCGGACCCCGTCTAGGCACAGGACATAACGCTAGGAAAATGATGATGTTGTGAGGGACGGGAATGCAGCAATGCATTAAAGGATATAGAGTGTGATAATGGTTTGATCCAATTGACTGTTTCCCCTATATAAAGGTCAAGTCAGATGGTATGGGTTGAATGTATTTAATAACATACATACATAACACCACGTCCATAATTCCCGAAGAGGTAGGCAGAGTCAAAGGGGCAGCAGGCCCCTTAAACTCGGTCAAGAATAAAACTGGGCTGGGTTAGATTTTTTAGATGGAAAATTGTGAAAATGCCGTCCCGGGCGGTACTTGTTGGGTGCGAAACATTTTAAATAATTGTTCTACTTTTAAAGATGTCTATGGGGTGGCAGAAAACCGAGTGTAAACATTCTTGGGGTGGAAAAATGTAGGCCTGGCCCGGGCGACGGGAACCCACGCCACGCTACGCCACTGGCATATTTTGTTGGGTTACACCAATATGAACCAAATATGTTGTTGCAAAGCTGCAAAATGTTTAGGGTGCAAGTGTAATGGAATTACAATTGCACTTTATACAGATGTACAACATGTATTAACAAGCTCGATGGCGCATTCGGTAGTGGCTCTGCCCAGTGCGCCAAGAATTGTGGGGTTCGATCCCCATCCAGGACAAATATTCGTATGGTGAACACTTGTGTTTGTTCTGCATCTGGGTGTTAAAAGTCCGATATTTAAGTATATATTTGTAATACCACTGTTGATTCTGAAATCCGTAACACAAGTGCTAAAGCTACTTACCTCGGAGTCAGATCAATGTATGTGATGTAGTTTGATATTTATTATTATTATTTATTTTATTCTAATCTTAAGCAAACCTTTTTCGTACGGAACAGTACCATCATGAATATTTTCCCTCCCCTTTATGGTAATATTCGGCGGAACCTTTTGACCTCCTACTACCAACATTATTAGGAGTCGTCTCAGATCGTTCCTCCGCTCTGTGGACTAATGAAACTGATTCGCGTTAATTACCGCTGAAAGCACTATCGGCGTGTAATGATGTTCGAGCCAGGGCGCTTTTGAAATGAAACTGGAATTTATAAGTGCTAGCCTTAGAGGATTGAGTCAAGCTGGAGAGGATTTTATGACGCCGCTGCATCGAGATTGGAGCATAGCTGCATAGGTGCAATATGTCGAGGTTAGAGCTTGTAGATTAGATGAGTTGACAGGATAAACCATGTCACAGGGTGCAGATGCATATACAAATAACTGTGGATGTGAAATCATAATTACATCTATCTGGTTTTTCTGACTAAGGTCTAAGGTCCAATGTAAAGGCTAGGACCTTATCAGGTTCACGTTACGTTCTTCTCACTATCCGTAGATCCTGATGAAGACCGTAACAATGTAAATAAGATGATGATGACTTATACCTGCATAGGATCGATAGGCTTTTTCTTTAATTTCCCTTAGTTGGATTTTAACATATATATGTATTTTTCTCTTATAGTTTTACTAGCTCCTGCCCGCGGCGTTGCTCGCGTGGTAAATCGATGAAACATAGCTTATGTGTTATTCTAATGTATGTATAATCTATACTATTGTAAAGTTTAATTAAAATCCATGCATTACTTTTTGCATGGATTTTAATTAAACATCCATTCAAACAAACTTTCGCGTTTATAATATTAGTAAGATGGACATTGGACCAAGAACCACTCTGGTTGCAGTCATGATCAAAGGTAATGGCGGAAGGAGTATTAAAGAACCGTCTTAATTAGTATACGTGATATTCGTTAGCAAAATAAATACATAGATATTTCAATAAATAAATATTGATATTTAGTACGTCTTTGATTTATAATTAAGGCCCCTAGCACACGGCGTAGGTATTTAAAACGCGCAGACGTTTCTAGAACGCGCGTCGTCTGCGCCGTAGATGCCAATTTTTGCGTTTGTATAGATTTAAAAACATGTATTTTGGTTTAAAATGGAACCTTTTGACACCAACCGTTTTATAACTAAATAATTAATCGTCAAGTTACATGGAATTCATTACTGCCCGAATATTCAAACAAAGTTTTCGGAAGAAATGCTTGGGATGAATTGTGCTAATTCATAATATTTTTTTTTTAGAAGCTCCGAGCGACTACAGCGCTTCTGTATGTGTTCTGTGTGTATACGCGCAGTAGACGCGCATTTCACGATCAGCTTGTGCGCTTAGGTTACAAGGTTGCGTTCGAATCTCGTTTGAAGCGCGTATACGCGTGTCATCTGCGCGTCCACTGCGCGTTTAAAATACGCCGTGTGCTAGGGGTCTAAGAACGACGAGTTCTTGTTCTTTTTTTAAATGAAATAAATGAGATATAAAGGAAAAATTCAAAGAATTTATTATACGATTATGTAATACTAATGGACTTAGACGTTCGATGTTTTATCGTTTTTATATGCCAAAGTGTTATTAATTTTTATTTTATTTCAAAACAAAATCCACAGCTCTTAATTAACATACATAAGACTTATAAACTAAATCAAATAATGGATTTCCTTTTTTTTTTAACACAACTTATAATTTGGTTCCACAAAAAAAATCCTTTGTACCTACACATTTATTAATGCAAAAACTAATCAAAATGTACATCAATTTTTAAATTAAATTTTTAACTTAAAGATTTAAATTAAGTTTACAAAATTGCGTTCCTAATTAAATGTAAAAAAATCATCCAAAATTAGTTTTGTATTTCGTTTAGAAATAACAAATTCGTGTTTCGCCCGTAAATAAAAACAACTAGGCTATCACACTCAGATATTCATACGATGCTTACTTATTAACACTTTGAGTATATCATTACATTAGCCCCGTTAATGAATAAATAACCATCTATTACTCTCCTAGATAGATTGAAACATCGCTTTGAACTTCTGCTTTGATCACTCAAGCACTTGACAATCTGACATTATTTCATTAACTAAACCTTTCTGTGGGGGCGATGAATTATTTACAGTAACATTATGTATTTGATCGAAAGTACGAATCCTTCCAAATATATATATATATTTATATAATATATATTTATATATATGTATGTATGTATACATACATAACGTTACGCCTTTTTGCCATGGTAGACAGAGATTAAATCCTTCCATTTACTACGATCCTGACACATACCTTTCGCTTCTCGTCGGTTAAGGGTGACTAGGTCTAAAAAAAAAAGGGTCTACCCCTACCGACGGCTCCATTTACACTTGCCTTATATATCTCTTTCGTTAATCTTCTTTCATCCATTCCCTTAACAACATTGGAGACTAATATTATAAACGGATGCTATTATTTCACGCAAAAATGAGATAAAAAATTATCGAGTCATCGAATCATATATTTAATCAACTTAATTTACCAGAATTGTATTACAGTGAGCGAAACTGCGAGCTCATTTTATTTGTTATACTAATTAAATGATAAATAAAAGCAAAAAGCAATTTTATGTACCGTGAATTAATTGAATTTAATTCATATTACATACAATAGGCAAGATGACTGAAAAAATCTGATTAGTCCGTCAGTTAGATTATATATATAATATTGAACACATATTTTTTATTTATTTGTCAAACAAATATTGACGAAGATACAATCTATTTAAGTTGCGCGTGACTTCAAGCTTTCGTATTTTTTTTTACTAAATAGTGACGTCCCAAGCCCCCACTCCAAAACTTTGATGCTCTCTAGCTTTGTGATTTTTTTTTTATTTGATAAAGCGAAAAATATGTGTCTAGTATTTTTGTATAATCTAAATGACGGACTAAATACAATTATAGTTTTTAATGTAGTCATCATCCCTATTATTGCACCTATGTAGGTAGTACCTACCACCAAGAACTCTTTAAAAGATACAATTTAGTCAGAATCTACGACACGCTACGCGGACCGTAGCTAATCTACTACGGTTCGTAGCATTGAGCGCCGTAGTAGTCAATTTAGCTACGAAACTATCTCAACATTTCTTGTTAGTTTGCTTTCAAATACGTAATAAATGTAACGATGTTCTAGAGCACAATGAAATAAAGTTATATAATTTGAATATAGTAGATCAGAGTAAGTAAGGTCTATTTTTAATAGTCGACTGTCAAAACAAGTAATTAAACAAAATTCAATCAAGCCGGTTTCGAATTTCGCTTCATAAAAATTTATTTCACCTTCACATACGTCATATCGCGGCACACCGAGGTATGACGAATTCACAGTCGCATTTATTATAGTTAGGATTATAACCATAATGTGAATTAGTTTGTTTGTAACGCTAACACAACTGAACCACTAAACTGATTTCACAAATTATTTTACCTATGGAAAGCTACATTATCAGTTAGTAATGTAGGCTATAAATATTCATGACTAGCTGTGCCAGCGGTGTCACCCGCGTTTATGGTTAATATTATAAAGAGTATTTCCGTCATACATGATTTCTATGTAACTTTAACCATTAAGGGTGCACACGCGACGGAAGCTTAAAAAATGGAGTAACTTCTCCCGTTTTCCCAACATTTCCCTCCACTACTCTGCTCCTATTGATTGTAGCGTGATGAAAAGTATACTATAACCTGCCCAGGAGTATGAAGAATAATTGTACCAAGTTTCGTTAAAATCCGTCGAGTAGTTTTTGTTTCTATAAGGAACATACAGACAGACAGACAGACAGACAGACAAAAATTTTACTGATTGCATTTTTGGCATCAGTATCCATAACTAATCACCCCCTGATAGTTATTTTGAAAATATATTTCATGTACAGAATTAACCTCTCTACAGATGTATTATAAGTATAGATGTAATATACTAGCAATACATATTGAGTAATTTTATTCCGCTTTACCCACTCTAAGCCCTAAGTAGATCGCATCAAGTTACAGTAATGTTTATATTATTGCACACTGCCTATTGGCTGACAGACCCTAATGAGTTTTTTGACGTTGATTAATGATTAGGACAAATCATATTCGAATGCTAATGCGATTTCGATTTGTCTTTCGAATTTCAGTCGAGTCAGATTCATACGAAACGTAAACAATATCCAAGGTTTTCGGGAGTTTTATTCGCGTTGTGGTTATTAGACGATCGTATTTACTAATAGTCTTTCTCTGTCAAAAAGTGGTAGCAGCTCAATGGTACCTCTTAACCGAGGGGCGCGGGTTCAAACCCGGGCATGTAACTCTGGGTTTCTAGTTCGGCGGTGAGGGAAAACATCATGATGAAACCTGCAAATTCAAACAACTTTGAGTTTGTAACCAGGATCCAAAAATGTACTGGTTCCCTTTTATAAGGGTTACGAAGGTCAGTTTGGCAGTCGCTTCAACGAAATTCCAGGACATAGCAAATCTGGACTCGCTATGCCCTGGATCAAAGTCTAAGCGGACCCCGCTTAAGCACAGGACATAACGCTCGGATGATGATGGATTGTCTATGTCTGAAAATCAACGTAAGTGAAATAAAAGATACCTATCCACTTCCATTTTACTTATGTTCATCTACCTATAATATTAGTTCCTGGGAACGTTAGACAAAAAATATACTGCGCCGATCTCAATCTGTGCTTCCGGGAGCAACAAAATTATGATGACGTTTAATTTTTAACGTCATCATCATTTTCATGCTCTTGCTTGTTTGTCTTTCCTGCTTAATAGGCCATACATTTTATGTTTTATGACTTAAGAAAAGCTCGTTGGACATACGTGATACAAAACCAATAATAATAGCAAATGAAATTCTACGTGGACAAAAGCTGGTTATAGCTCTTTGGACTACCTCAGAGCGGCAGGCAGAGTCTTAGGATCAATAAATAACTAACTAAAACTTCCCTAACGGGGTAAGAGATAACCGAACGCCATATGGCCATCAATAAATAAATAGTTAAATAAATATCCGTCAACAGCACATTCATTGATCTGACTCCGAGGTAAGTAGCTTAAGCACTTGTGTTACGGATATCAGAAACAGTGGTATTACAAATACATACTTAAATATTGGATATTAACACCCAGACACAGAACAAACACAAGTATTCATCATATGAATATTTGTCATCGATTCGGATCGAACCCCAGAACTCGTGGCGCATGGGGCAGCGTCACTACCGAATGCGCCATCGAGCCAAATAAGTACCTGCATTTAGCTAAATATTTACATAGACTTGGGTTACATGGCAAATTGTAAAAAAAAAATCGTTACCAGCGCCTAGCTCGTCACCTACGCAATCACAAATCTAATACTAATTAGAACCTAAAAAGAGCCCAGGTGGTAATTTTTTTTTTTAATTTTAGACTAACATGGGACAGAGGAAAAAGGTATTTAATAAAGTAGTAGTAAACCAGACAATCTTGTATATCATTGCAGAAAATCATCTTAAACCCGCCAACGGTATACCTATTTGTATATAAACAGGTTCATTCTATCGAATTTCCTTTTCTACACTGTCAAGCATTCAAAAAGGTCCCATCTGGCCCCGACTGGGGTGTTCACAATTTCCCTAGTTTTACGACCGACTGAAATGAGGTCCAGGTTTGATTTCCGCAATCCGGGGGGCATTAAAATTGCAGGTACTTGCGTGTGGACGAGTGGGCGGAAATAGACGTGCTATCAATCTTGCGATGAGATTTTTGTTTTTGCTTTTAAGGTAATGCAGATTGAGCTTAAAGTTTTCAGAATAATCCGGGTATATAGGTAATAGGCACTACTATGCCATTGATGCCCTCTTATTCTTTTTTATATTATTTTTAATGTACCTACCTAATGTAATTTATTCCTTTATCATTACATGTGTCGTGTTTTATTTTAAGATTGTTATTCAGTCGCTGATTTGTTAGAGAATGTTGATATGTTTAT
This sequence comes from Glyphodes perspectalis, assembly GCA_951394215.1. Classification (NCBI taxonomy): domain Eukaryota; kingdom Metazoa; phylum Arthropoda; class Insecta; order Lepidoptera; family Crambidae; genus Glyphodes; species Glyphodes perspectalis. Next base: position 13,625,085 of record OX596205.1, on the reverse strand, counting down.
CATACATTCATACATATATACATGACATCACGATCCCCGAAGGGGTAGGCAGAGTCGAAGGGGCAGCAAGCCCCTTCAACCACATTCAGCCAAAAATAAAGCCGGGCTGGGTCAGATGGAAAACTGTGAAAAAGCAGTGACAAGCGGCTAACCTGTCGCCTACACAATCACACACCCAAAACCCGATATACCATTAGTCGCCTTTTACGACATGCTAAGCAAGAACCACAGTTGGCATATTCTTTTTAAGTCCCAGACCAACATGGGACAGTGGGCTGGGTTGGATGGAAAGCTGTGAAAGAGGAGTGACAAGTGGCTAGCTCGTCGCCTACTCAGTTACATACCCAAAAGCCCGTAAACCATTAGTCGCCTCTTACGACATGCTAGGCAAGAACCACAGTTGGCACATTCTTTTTTTTTGTCCCAGATCAACATGGGCCAAGTCCCAGACCAACATGGGACAAATATATGTTTATCATGTGTGAAAAATATAATATAAACACGTCTAACACTCTTCTAAACATCTCCTGTAAGTTCAACTTTTCAAATAACTACTCTTTTTATTATTAAAACGAAAAATATCGCACTCGCATTCTCTTAGCTCAATCAAAAGTGCGTTGAAGTAATTTATAATCCAAGCACGAGCAAATATGTACCGTACCGAGTAATACAGAAAGTAGATAACGATTAAACATCAATCAAGCCGCATTACCGCCTCTCCGCACGCATTTCCGCGAATTCCGCGTAGAATATTAAAAGCGGAAAATCTCTCGATCCCCCTCGCAGCCGCGAAAATAGTTTTTTCCCGTCCTCAATTTGTATACAGCGGTCGTTGAGCATGCAGCCTGTGTCGTTCCAATTAACCACAGTGACAAAATTACAAAAAGTTCCACCGCAAACGAGGGTTTCATCAACACTCGGCGATAAAGGCGGTCACTCATCATCGGATTGACGAACGTGTCCGCGTCACGCCTGCTTATTAATTAGGGTCCCACAAAAAGGTGGCGAGGTCCAGCGGGAGTGACGCAGCCTCCTGCGGCAGTCAGTATTCGCCCGAATGCCGAAGCGGCCGCCCGCGAAAACGATCCGCCATTTTCGCGACGCGCGCTCGAAATCCATTTTCGAATTCTGACTGAGAATCTTGTTATTTTTATTTTCTTTTGGTGAATCTTAAATTGTGCCAGTTTGTTCTTAAGTTAATTTCAGATGACTTTTCATTCAAAAAGTTTGGATAACACTTGACAGATGTTAAATCGGTATGTCGTTTAGAAGTTAATTATGCACATTGTTATAGTACGAGGGCTGTAATTCATTGCTAAAGGCCGGGTCTCTTTAGCCTGATTAACTTAGGGGTATAAATTGGGTGGGTCCAATTTATCGAGGTTTTGTACGCATTTGTACGCACGTATTTTATGGGCGGGTAAAGTATCTGTATTGCTTGGTTGAATTAGACAAAAGTTTTGTTAAGCCTAATGAGATTATTTTTGTTCTACATTCATTTCTATATGAAATATCGTTTATAGTCAACCAAACCCTCAAATGCACACCCATTCCTAAAATGATGTAATCCTCCCAATAATGTTTCCGAGAGGGACACATCCCTTCTATTCATCTAAGTCCGATGTTATTGATGATTCAAAATGATATCAGGGTATCCCTGATTTATGATTTACCCTGAGAAGCAACGTTTGAATGGTTCTCTTTGGTTTATTAAAAATAACAGCATGTTGGAAAAATATGTAAAAAAATACCATTATTTATTATACCTACACATAATACATTTACTTCAATATTACTACAATAAAGATTTTAACAGATCTTACCTTTGTTAAGCTATACTTACAAACATCGAATTGTTGCAAGCATGTATACGTTTTAAAAATAGTGTCCACCCACGAGATTACTGATTAATTAATGTAGGTACTCAATTAAAATATATTTGTCAAAGAAATCACTTGAACGTGAAAATCTTTGGATAATGTTACTAATAAAAGTTCGACTTTAAACAGGAAAAATCTTAATCCAAAGCTAATTTCCGTGGTTTTGTTTAATTGTCGAACAATTTTACTCATGTTTAATAAATAAATGTTATAAACATAATTTTTTTAAATTCACTTCATTTGTAAATGGTAGCTAACTAACTTATTCGTTTGTAAACAGAACTAAAACTTGGTGAGTACGAGTCTCGGTGACCCAGTTTCCTTATGGCAGGCAACGCATTAACCCCTCTGGTGGTGCTGTTGTCCATGGGTGGGGATGATTCATTACCATCAGTTGACCCACTAGCTCGTTTGCCACCTCTTAACACTGTACAACATTTTCGAAATCTAAATAACAATATGATGTACATATATATCATCACCCCCGAAGGGGTAGGCAGAGTAAAAGGGGCAACTAGCCTTTTTAACTACATTAAGGCAGTGGCTGACTAAGCCTGGGGCGGCAAAGAGCTGTACGAGGCCCTTAGTGATGTTCCACTGTTTGATTTAAGATGATGAGAAGTTAGAGTTATTATTAGGCCCCCCAGGATCAGGGGCCCAGGGCGAACCGCCCCTTCCGCCGCACGGTTAGTCCGCCACTGCATTAAGGCAAAAATAAACTGGTCTATGTTAGATGGAATATTGTGCACAAGTAGTTACAAGTGGCTACTTCGTTGCCTTCACAATCACAAACCCAAAACCCGTCATACCATTAGTCGCCTTTACGACATGCTATTCTTTTTAAATCCCAGACCAACATGGGACAATATAACAAAAAATATGACTGGTCCGGTATGAAACTAGGACTGACTAGTTATGCGTATGTAATAAATAAAGTTATGCATATTTGAATCGAACACGGTTACTTCAAAAGCAATAAGACATCTTATTTAGGAAATGTGACGTCACAAAATGTACTTTTCGTGAACCTACTTATTTTAGAGATATACAAAGATGACAGGAAACTAGTAAGTATTTTAATTCTTAAGGTAAATCATTTAATATGGTCACGGTAAGTTAAATCATTTAGTATGTGGATGCAGTTCTTACGTAAAATAAGTTATTATTCATGAAATAAAATTATGATTTTAATTCAGAGAAGCATATATTATAGATACCACGAAAAATTGCTCTTATTTTTATTAAAATATACGAAAATAGTATGTATGAATAACGTATATAACGATCTTCTAAATTATATACATACAAATATGTATGCATGTCTAGTATTCAACAGAACTAAGGAATGGTAAATAGACGCTTATGTATTCAATCTAATGCCAGATGTCGTCAAGCTGCCCTTAGGGATAGGCTTAACAACTGGCTCCAATTATACCATCCCTACCTAGCTTGTAAATAAACATATACACGTTATACGTATGACCTACTGTTACTCCACTTAATACCAATAGAGAAATATCGGCAATGATAATCTTATAGTGTATAAGAACAGAAAATAGAATGTGCCAACTGTGTTTCTTGCCTATCATGTCGTAAAAGACGACTAATGGTATTCGGGTTTTGGGTGTGTAGGCGACAAGCTAGACACTTGTTACTACTTTTTCACAATTTTCCATCTAACCCAGCCCAGTTTTATTTTTGGCTGAATGTGGTAAAATGGGCTTGCTGCCCATTTGACTGTACCTACCCTTTCAGGGATATATGGGCGTGATGTTATGTATGTATGTAAGAACAAAAATCTGCTTCAAGGAGAGCAAAATTAGGAATTAAATTAGGGGATTTTTTTTTTTTATATAATCGAAATATGTATCAGTGGTAATATTATCTATCCCTGATCATACACCATATGAAAACACGTCGCTAACATTCCTCATTGAAACGTTTTTTTTAATTTGTTCTGGTTCACTTAAATTTCTCAAGGCTAACTTAAGTTTGTGGTTGGCAATAAATAACGGATAAATATACTTACTTAAATGTATATTAACATGTATGACACGAGTACAAATGACCATGTTTATTACATGAACATTAGCCTCCAAGCGGTATACAACCCGAAGTCTTTAAGGCGGGTCCTCATAGAGCGGGTTCTCATTGATGTGGAAATGAGCGGAGTAGTGTTTTCATCCGTTTCACAAGCCACTAGCGTTTACTTAAATACTTCATACTTAGATATATAGTATATTTACTTGTATAATACTCGCCTAGATGTTCGACGAACATTAACTTTTGATTTCGTATAAATACTTGCCTGTATATTTAAATTTTCATATTCAATCTGGCATTGAAAAGAGAAAACACAAATTTTATTGCCGGTTTCTTCTCGGTAAATGCGACATTCCGAACCGGTGGTAGATTAAAATTTTTCTATTTTGTATTAATTGACGATTTATAAGTGCTTTTTTGAGCCTACATAAATAAAAGGATTTTGAGTTTGAGTAGTATTAAAACTATTAATTAGGCATGCTGCCCCTTTGACTCTGCCTAACCCTTCGGGGATTATGGGCTTGGCGTTATGTATGTATGTATGTATAAGAATAATATTATATTCTTTATTTATTTTCGCATTTTAAACATTGCATTTTAAAATCTTAATATATATAAATTACGCGTCACGTTGTATGTCCGCGATGGGCTCCGAAACTATTTAACCGATTTTAATCAAATTTGCATACCGTGTGCAGTTTGATCCAACTTGAAAGATAGGATAGCTTACATATCTATTTATTTAACCCGATTATGTATTATGACTGTAAGACGGAACGAAATTCGCCGGGTCAGCTAGTAGTATTATAAAATGTAATTTTGCATACATTTTATTATAACTAAACTAACTAAACTTCACGCCACTTCCCTAGCGGGGTAGGCAGAGAGAACCGAACGCCATATGGCACGATCCTTACACACCTCACTCGCCTCTTCAACATTCATAATCCTTTTCATACAATCTCTACGGTTTTTATGACTCCTAACATCACCTTATATTTTATCATACTATGTTGTTAATAGGGTATCTACAGAAAATTACATAGTTATAGCCAGAAAAACAACTATTCTTGAAAATAACATCTTCTAGTAAAAGCGAGTACAAACAAAAAATAAATGAGTAAGCGTTTCTGCCTGTTCTAAATTTAGCGACTAAAAGATACCTAAGGAACAGTCTGGAATAAGAAATAGCTTAGGTACTTACCTATACGTGCCTTAGAACTAAAGCTACCGGGTAGATAAGTTAATTGAGGATTTTACGGGTACGTTGGCTCCTTGGCTTCTTGATGAATTCTCGTAATGGTATTACGGTGGTAAAGTGAAGACACGAAATTAATATACGCTATGACTACCATAGGTGTTTCTTTGGAAATTATGTAGCAGTTGAAGACGTTATTTCATTAGGAATTTTGTGTAGTACACTATTATTTCCGAAAAACCGATATTTTTGCAATAGATAGTTGAACGGTAAAATCATCTATACGATCTCTAAGACAATCGATAGTATCGATGTCTCTGTTAGTGCAATACTATTGGTAAACTATCAATAGTATCGATAGTTTTGATCGCTGCCGATATATCGACACTATTAATTTCATTGGTTGGCAGTGATCGCAACTATCGATTTCCTTTAACTATTGATAGAAAATGGATATTGGCTTATCGAGCGGCAACACTAGTACACTAGAAACAATACTTTAATGGTGTGGTAGCTCAATGGTAAAGACGCGTCTTATATGCGAGAGGTCTTGGTTGAAAGGTGGGCATCTCTGGATTTTTTTGAATTCATGTACGTGGCTTTGGAGACCTGCACATCTATGACAAATTGCCAGTTTTTCCCTTCTAATGGTTGCAACGAGTGGAAGTCGCATATTTTTGAAATTTATCTTTTTTTTTTCAAATAATTAAGCGTTTCAGCCTTACGCTAGAAGATGAGACCCTGAAAAGCTGTATAGTAAAAATATATTTTCATAGAGTATTTAAACTCTTACAGGTTTGTTACAGAAAGATAGACTCTTTAAACTATTACAGCTTAGCCGAAAAATTTGCTGTCTGAAGAACGTGGTAAGGTATGTATATATTTTAAATTGACGGCTATTATCTAGACTAGGTTTACATTCGTTCTTCATACATATTAAGTCAAGAAAAGTCTTGTAAGAATCTCTATATAGTAAATATTTAGGTATAACGTCTAGTTCTTGGTCAGGGTTCATTTTGATTATGATCTAGAAGGTATGCGCTACAAAAACACAGGCATATCCACAGATGATGCCTAGCTCACTAGCTTAACCCAATCCCCATAGGCATATTAAGACAAAATATTGGTCCCGTCCGATCCTCATATAGATTGTCTCTGAGCCCGACCAATTTATTACACGTATGAACGTACATATATCGTATTCTATCAGACAACATCTAAGCGGAGCACGAAACTTCTTTTGTGTCCATAAATAGTATGACTAGCGTATCTTTTGTATGAAGCAGTAGGTATTTCGGGGTACAAGTCTTTATATATTTGTTCGCGGCTACGAAAGTATCAACGAGATGAGTGGTAGGGGGGATCTGATGGTGTCACAAGACATAGGTCTACTATGATATCTTTGAGAGTATGTGATTGTGTAGGCGACAAGCTAGCCACTTGTCATTGCTTTTTCACAATTTTCTATCTAACCTAGCCCGGTTTTGTTTTTGGCTAAATGTGGTTTGGAAGGGGCCTGCTGCCCATTTGAAGAGTCTAATGGGCAGAAGGACGCTTATAATCCCAGAAGGCCTCTGCCTTCTGGGATTATGGGCGTGATGTTATAATATTTGTTTTTTTTATTATTATTAAAAATCAAATTAATTACACATTAAATTCACAGACATTGCCAGTAGTATGACTATAACTACTAGCACGCCGCTAGTCTGGCATAGTGACCGCGGTTTTACTTGTTATCATGTGTGAAAATATTTAAGTCTACAAACTAAAAAAAAATCAGGCTAAAATATAGCTCAAATATCAATCTATCTATTCACGTGATAGCGAATCAAAACAAGTTCGAAACACAAAAGTTGCAAACGTTTCCCTCGTAGCGTGGGAACAAGTTTAGAACTTTCGAAATCTGAATCAAATATGTAGTTTTATATCGTTATTATGCGAGTATTGAGAACGCGAGAGTTTTGTTTTATTCTTAAAGATATGGTCCAGTTGCAGTTTAAATTCTAATCTTATCCATTACCTCCATTACCTTACACGAATCTTGTGTTGTCTTGATTTCCTAAATAGCTAAAGAATGCTACATTTCTTTAGCTAAGCTACTAAGGAGTCGTGTGTTATTGCTATACTCGAATTATGAAAGGTTTCAGAATATTGTTTATTTATTTATTTCATTTCATTTCATTTCATTTCATTTCAAATATTTAAATAACAATAACAATAAGTTAGTAAACTATACCTAATCATATTATTATTCATCATTACGCCTGTAATCTGACGGCTGACTAAGAAGAATGGAAGAAGAAGACATGCTGCGCCGACCCCAAATGAACTGGGAGAAGAGGAAGAGGATGATGATAATTACGCCTGTAATACCCGATGGGGTAGGCAGATTCCAAGAAGCAAAGAGCTCCTTAAATTTAGTCATTTAGCCAAAAATCTAATTTGTTTAAGATGGAAAATTGTTTTTTTCTTAAGGTACTTACTAACTAACTAAACATCACGCCTATAATCCCCGAAGAGGAAAGGGGGAGTCAAAGGGGCAGCATGCCCCTTCAACCACATTCAGCCATAAATAAAGGTAATTCTCATTCTTAATGTATACGTATAAAAGCAATAGATATCAAAAAGTTATTAAAGTCAATTACATATTATAACAATATAACTATAATGTGGTAGTATACCTAATCATAACATCATTGGCATCTGCCGTTTAATTTGAAATTAAAAAATAAATAAATAAATAACAGACCATAAATCCCAAGCAGTGTGTACATTCTATTGAGTAAAAATGTAATCTATTAATTTTTTTTGCCTTATGTAATTCTTGCTAACAAACGAAACTATAATTAGAATTGCGTTGCAAAGAACAGCCAACTTTTATTTTATTTACCGCAGCTGTTTATAACAACGTGCCTTCTGCAGTGAGGGAGGGATAAACTGTACCACTCCCCCGTGCCGAGATTACCCTCTTTATTAAATTCCGAGTCCTTGTACAATGTTAAAGTAGGATAGAAAACTAAAAGATACCTTAAAATTCTTCCCATTTCCTTATATGGAAAATATATAACTATCTTAGTGAAAAAAGAAGAATGTGCTCACTGTAATCTCCAAAGGGGTAGGCAGAGTCAAAGGGGCAGCTATTTCTTATTAAGGCCGAGAATAACATGGGTTATGTAAAGATATATTAATAAATTCTAATATATCCGGTCCCTATTAAATTAACATGACAAGTATCTCGGCTATTTGCCCTGTTACTTTCGATCCGTGCATCTAAGTTATGTATGAAATTCTTTAGCGGCGTCGGTATTTCTCCATAGTTATATCTTAGTGATTATAGGGCTGAAGTAATTATAATTTTAACAATTCATCTATTTTAGGAGTCTTGAAACTGTTATGTAACTAAAATTGGATTCATTAAAATTTATTTATAACCGCGAATGGGATGGTGTAGAATGAGACGAAGTTGGTGGATGTCTGACTTTATTACCGTCATATACACAGTTTATATATCGCTAATCTGTTAGTGTATGCTTAATCAATGTTATGTTTCCTGCGTGCGGTACGTGCTGTATTTTCCTACGTGCGGCAATCCGGCACATCATTCATTAATTGATTGGCAGAATAAATATAAAGATAATGTAGCAAGGTTAAAAAATAGTGTTTGAAAATTCATTCTGAATCCTATTAGAGGAATGTTGATACTAAAATCTCTATAATTATACTATTCAAGGTCACTTAACTGAAATTTAGACACAATTCGGGACGTAGCCAATTCGGTGTCCCTCAGAAACTATTAATTTGACAAGTTGCGGGTAATTAAAATCGATTCAGCCGGTTACTCAATTGAGCGTCAAACATTGTCACAAACTAGACCATTTATTAGATTACCTACCCACCTGGAATGCTGGAAGTTTCTTACTCTCGTAGACATTTCAGGGATAATATAGAAATACTAAATCCTATCGTGATAACTATTTCTGAACATATTTAAATCTCCATTTTAACCAATATAATTTTCAAAAACATTAGGTTAAGCCAATATGCTATTAGTATTTTACGACATGTTAGACCATATAAACTGTACTCGTAGAGGTATGAAAATAATTATGAATGTCTAGAAAGGTAGTGACATGTGTAAGGATTGGGTCATATGGTGCTCGGCTCTGTCTACCCCGCTAGGGATATAGTGTGAAGTTAATTAACTAGGTTATTTATATTTACAAAAAGTTATGTAATTTAACTGGCTCGATGGCGCATTTGGTGTGACCCTGCCCTATGCGCCAAAAGTTGTGGATTCGATCCCCACCCAGGACAAACATTCGTGTGATGAATATTCTTTTTGTTCCGTGTCTGGGTGTTAATATCTAATATATATGTAATACCACTGTTTAACCTGATATACGTAACACAAGTGTTTAAGCTACTTAGCTCGGAGACAGATCAATGAATGTGATGTAGGATATTTATTGATTAAAAACAAAATATATACCTAAAACTGCAAACACAATTACATACACACCTACTCGAAGTATTCGTTGTAGGTTCGATCCATTTTTCCATAGACCTATAACTACATAAAACCTATATGACCCTTAACTAAATATAGTTTACAAACTTAACTTGAAAATACAAACAAACTTTAACTCTGGAAACACGCGAACGTAGTACCATTCCTATTGTCGGCTTTCTCCTCTCTCCTATTAGTGTTTACTGTTATTGGTAGCGAGAGCTTAATTACACTGCTTATTATAAAGTAATTTATTGCTACCGTAGGCAACCATTAGAAACTCAAGTTAACAGACGCTAGCGGCTTAGGCGCATAACTGTGTTATGTGTAACTTTAATCAAGACTTGCTGTTTTTGTTTGAAAGAAAGAAAGAATGAAAGAAAAAACATTTATTGACCACAAAACAGAACAAGACATAAAGGTACAAAATACTCTTAAAAATAATAACAATAAAAAGAGAAAATCTACATGAAAAAATAATACCAATAAAAATAATATACTAGATCGTTTTGAGGCCAACAAGGTACGACCTCAGCATGAGCTGCACTGACCCGTAAGCCACTGCAGCGCTGGTATTCTGGCCGCACTTTGAGTCAGTTTGATAATGTAGGTATTATCATTAATACCTAGTATTAGTATTTTCAGAACGAAGATGATGTTGACGAATGTGGTTGAACATTTGACCGGTTGGACGGTTAAATGTTGGATGATTGGATTTTCGGATAAGTATTTCATCATCTTCCTAGCGTTATGTCCCGTGTTTAGACGGGGTCCGCTTAGACCATGATCCAGGATTTAGCGAGTCTGGTAATTACATTGAAGCGACTGCCTATCTGACCTTCGTAACCCTAAGATAGGGGAACCAGACAATTTTTGGATCATGGTTACAAATCCAAAGTTATTTGAATTTGCAGGTTTCATCACGATGTTTTCCCTCACCGTCGAGCTAGTGGTATAAATACGTACATAGATTTTAAAAATCCAGAGGTACGTGCCCGGGTTTGAACCAGCACTCCTTGGTTAAGAGGCGCGTGTCCTTACCATTGAGCTACCACCGCTCTTTTCGGATAAGTATTTGGATGTGTGATAATGTCTGTTACTCAATCACGCTTTAACAGTTAAACAAATTTGGGTAATCGTACTCGTACCTTTAGATATTGATCCAACTTTTATCATATTTTGTATTCTAATGGAAGATTTTGACATAATAAGTCTGTATTTAATATGTCGCCTCAATTCTGGATTTATTTTGTAATAAGGCCAGAGTTTCACATGTATTTGACAAATACAATGGATTTCGAAATCTAAAGGCTCGAACTCTTCCTTGAAGTAAGGTATTAAAATCTCTCATGCATTACATCTCATGGGAAGTTGTATGCCGAAAATACCTTATAATATTGAATGCTCGATATACCTATACCTTGTACATTGTCATTTAACTTGAGAGGTTAACGAAATTCCGAACTCCCTAATATCCAGTTATCTCGTTTCATTGAACCGCAAAATGCGTTGCTTAGCTCAAGTCGTTCCAAAGTCTGTCGTGCCTATCGACATTACTTAATGTTGTAGGTACAGCTATCGATATGTACGTTACGATCATTTTGATATTTGACTACGAAATCCCAAAAAACACCAACTGAAAAAGCCTTTTAGACATAAAAAAAATATTTCAATTTACTGATATTCCACGTGCTTATATGGCACTCTTCTTCCTCGATCCGCTGTACTCGGCGTGGCGTGAAAGGTGGCGGCCCCCTTCGCCGCACTCGCCATTTTTTTATATGGAAGAGGCGAGTGAGGTGTGTAAGGATCGTGCCATATGGCGTTCGGTTCTCTCTGCCTACCCCCCTAGGGAAGTGGCGTGAAGTTTAGTTTAGTTTATAAGTATTGTTAAAAACCTATATTGATAAATTTGATCAAAGACTCGAGAATCAATAACAAGATATTGTTTACAAATTATCGATAGTGTAACTCTTTTAGGTAACAATAGATGTATCGACATTCAGTGCTATTGTTCCAACACTATTACCTACTGTATTGGGGTCTTGTGTCCCATTTGCATTGATAAGTCCCGAGGATAAGACAGATGCCTGTTCGGGCCCTGATATTTTGTTGTATTGACTCTATTGGCTATTATGCAAATGGTTTATTTGGCATCATATGAACTACGCCGTGGATACGTATGTAGATGTTACCGGAAGTGTGTGTTATTCATGTATTCGTAGAAATTATTAGTTTTGTGTGCAATACCTGGATTATATACTAAAGAAAATGTGTGTTATGGACGAATACGGCGAGTTTTTTTAGCACGATTTATTATTAAGACCTGTTCTCTATTGTTCTTTGAACGCTCCAGTAATTTCCTCCATTTTATGTCTCTTAATCAATAAACGTTCTTGATTGATTAAGAGACATAAAATGTTCTTCTTGTCTGCGTATAATAATAAAAATACAATACGATCTAGTACAGGTATAAAATCGTTTATTTTAAAACGTTTTGCAATATTTTGGTCAGAAGAGAAAATTGCAAACTAAAATTAGTCGTGGCTTAAAAACAAATACAAATAACACAACAGTGACTTTATAAAATCGTCAATGATATGATCAAATATAACGTTGGCGTTATTAAATTATTATCTGTAAATGGTATGAACATGAACATAAATGACGAAGGTTTATGCAAACTTGTTATATTAACTAGTTATGTTTCACTAGTTAACATAACAAGTTTGACAATAGCACTGCCAAACATTTAATCGAAAGTAAGTTGTAAACAAAGTACTCACTTAACACAACAAAGGACGGGCTTACTAAAACTAACACAAAGTAGACATTAACACAAACTCTGAAAGCAATTTATAAAACAAACAATAATTTATTTAAATGCAAATTGAAACGACGCCACAGAGAATTAATTACCAAGTGATCAAACGTATTGCCCCGAATCGTGGTATAATTAAAACGTAAGCACTTGCTCCATATTGGATGGGGACTTAAAAATAATGTGCCAACTGTGTTCCCTACCTAACATGCCGTAAAAGAAGATAAATGATGTATCGGGTTACAGGTTTGTAATATCTTAGATAGCAGATTAGCAAATTGCCATAATGTTTTAAAAATTCCGTAAAACACAACTTTTTTTTTTGGCTAGAAGCGGTGGTTGTTTAATGGTAAGGACACGCGCCTCTTAACCGAGGAGTGCGAATTCAAACCGGGCACATACCTCTGGATTTTTCAATATATGTACGTATTTATACTACTAGCTCAGTGGTGAGGGAAAACGTCGTGATGAAACCAGCACAATCCAATTACTAAGGATGTGAAACCATGTTTCGGGATTGTCTGGTTCCCCTATTATGTATTACGAAGGTAAAATCGGCTGTCGCTTCAATGTAATTACCAGACACGCTAAATCCTGGATCATGGTCCAAGCGGACACAGACTAAGCACGGGACATAACGCTAGGTGGATGATGCGTGGTTAAACTAGCTTACTGCTCATATTTGGGGGGTTGTGGACGTAATAGTAATTATACACCGTGCATTTTTAACCGTCTGACATCCGAAGCCCACTTTGTATACCCGTCATGTAGAACATCTTAGCAGTGTTATTTTTTTAACAATAAAAATAGTATATAGAAAATTATAAAATAATTATTTCAGCAATAACAACAGCGCGTGCGCATTTCCGGATTCCTAGAAACGACTGAAATTGTTTCTTGTGTCAAAGGGCAAGTGAAGAATGCGTAAGCGGGGCCAAAAGGCTAACGCGTGATTGGATATCAGTCCACGTGGACTAGTATTGATTGGTGTGAGACATTTATCTTAAACAATGGAAAATACAATAATGGCCGCGTGCGCATCTCGCGCCATCGCTTGTTGTTACTAAATCGTAAACATTTGACTGGCCCGTTGGTCAAATGGTCAGATACCCTGGCCACGAAACCAAGGGTCGCGGGTTCGAATCCCGCTAGGGGCAAATGTTTCGTGTGATGAACATAGACATTTTTACTCGAGTCATGGATGTTTATAAACGTATTTAAGTATGTCTATCCGTTCACCTAGTATCCATAGCACAAGCATAAGCTTAGTTTGGGATTAGGGAATTGGTGTGTCAGTGTGAAGAATTTATTTATTAATTTTATTGTTTACAGGTTGGTTGGGTCACAATTATCTTAAAATATTTATTTTATTTTGCTGTAGTTAAATTGAAAGCGATTAAAAAAATAACACTGCCAAGAGGTTTTTTAACACGGGTATGTACATTGGGGTTCGGATGTGTTAAAAATTCACGGTGTACATGTACTGTAATGTGTATATGATCAAACGTGTTGTACAGGATCGTGGTGTAATTAAAACGTAAGCTCTAAGCTCCGAACAATTTGGCATGGACTTACAAATGCTGTTATACAGAAAGTTTAAGTAATGCCAAGATTTATTTCCGAGATTTGCTATTTGCATTAACTGGGTAATTGGATGCTATTCTTATTAATGTCAAGGGATTAAACGTTTGAACTGCATTTAAAATAGACTTGTGTTTGCTGTTTCGGGAGACACGTTGTTAGGTTTAGATATATAATTTATGAAACCAGATACGATAAATTTACAAATTATGCTATGCTCTAGGCGGTCACAGATTAAAAGGGATTTAAAGTAACGATGTTTTAGAACAGTTTAGCATACACTCCCTATGAAATAAAACGCTTACCAAGATTCATCGCAGGGTCGACGTTTAGCATTCAAGAAAACGCGCGGAACATTATTTACAACTGGTGTATATCGCATTACATAACCTTTTCCGTTTTGAATTTTTAGTCATGAGATGTCGGAAAACGTCAGCATAGCCATAAAAATGAATGATGGGGTAGCATTCACATTTATATCTTCTTTCGTTTTGACACAATTGGGATTTGGTGTATTGGAGCGTAAAGTGAGGGGGAAAGTAAGATAGGATCTGAATAAATGTTGTTTTATTTTGGTATTTTTATTGTGACAGGATGACAGGGAAATGGAGTTTTGATGGAAATGTTTGGTTTAACTGAAAAAAGGATTTAAGGTTTTATGGCAAAAATGTTCAGTCTGGTCTAAACCGAGTCTAAAGAATAGCTATACATATTGAAATATATTGATTGTAAACCGTTTTGGAATTGCAAAATGCTAGTCATGATTTGTACTGTGCTGTTATTTTTTTTTGTAATTATACATATAAAGATTGAATTTCAACTCCGACTCTGCCTTCCTACATAATATTCTCGCATTGCGAGTGCGATGGTATGTGTTGTCAAATCCAACGTACATTTTTTAAATTCGTACGTTTGAGCTAATCTTCTCCACTTCAAAATATTGGCAAATAAAGTGTTTCAGTTTTAGGATAAAATATGCAAAATATTTTTTTTACCAATTAACAGTAAAAAAAATATCTTAACGAGTAAATCGTTAAATTAAAAACAAAATATATTACATCTGTTAACAGAAATCGCTGAAAACACCGCAATATCACTTCAACTGCTCAACAAAACAGATTCGTACAGAAGTTGCGATATAAATTGAGCTTGTTTTTGTCAGCATAAATAACACTCGGCAGGGTACGTAAGACGGTTAAGTAAAACGGTTGTGTGCTCCAAGGGACCTGCGTCAGTTAACACCGTAGCAATTTAATATGAGTTACAGTTGTAAATTCCGTGTTTTACTGAAATTTTATTGCGCGTTTTAGCTGTTGAGTTAGGATGCTATTCACTGTGGAATCGCATTCTTAAGTGTCATAAAAATATGGATAAAACACGGACTAGTACAAAAAGAAGGGCTCCACGCTATCATACTATAGCGTGAAGCCACGTTTATGCATGTGTGAGTGAGATACTTATGGATACCAGATATCGGATATCTGGCATTTGGAGCACTTATTATGTCAATGTGTGACGTAAGTTGCGTGTCAAGGTGGAGCACGTGAGGAGTTTCAATGTGCGCTCCTCACGTGCAATGCGCGGAGTCCTTCTTTTTTTACTAGTCCGTGTAGTAAAATATATTTTTTTAATATCTCTCTGGTAGTGTAACGGTTCAGACTTCGGGTTCAATATAAAGAATACAGTATTGTACTCCATTTCGGGACGAAGAGATTTCATGAAACACACGTACCTAATTTGTATTTGGTATGTGTTTTCAGTAGCTTTTTTCTAAATTGGTGATACCTACTTAATGTAGAATCAAATTAATAATTATTATGTTGACTGATATGAGTATAACCTGGTTCCTCAAGGTTATAGGTACTTAATATGCAGACAATATATTTTTTTTTGTTTTTACCTACCGGCAGTCATGTTGTTCGGATTTATTCTGGCATAAATATGATGTGAAACGCTGAATAGCCACGACGTGAATAAAAACGTAAACCAAAACTGTTTTTCGAAATGCATTGTCCCAAAATATCGACTCCAACAGTTACTGTGATATTTAAAACACTTTCACAAATTCATTCTCTCAACATGTCCGAAACCTTTAGGTACACGGTTGTTTATAGTATAAGTACTTAAGAGAAACCTCTTACCTACTTATTAAACTCAATATTCTAAGAAATTAACTTAAAAAGGATTTAAGGATTTAGAAAAAGGAAAACATTTTCTTCTACGTTCCATACAAAAGCTGATCAGCTGATTGGCTACAATTGTTTTTGTTCATTTTCTAAGATTCGTTTTAAATTGGTTTCTTAGAATAATCAGTTTAGTAATTAGATAAGAGGTTTAGCATATACTAGAATCATAACATTTATTATCCTTAAAAAAGATTCATAGTAAAAGATTTGTGGTGTATTCTTATATGTATTTAAAGCTATTATATAACTAAAATACTATACTTGTTACATTTAATAAATAGAATAAATAATGTAAGAATTTAAATGTCTGCAATATTGAACAATATTGCTTTTCTAGTACTTTGCTGAGCGGAGACCACATAGTTTATATTTTTTTACTAGCTGTGCCAGCGGTGTCACCCGCGTTTATGGTTAATTTTATAAAGACTATTTCCCTCATACATGATTTCTATGTAACTTTAACCATTAAGGCTGCACACGCGACGGAAGTTCAAAAAATGGAGTAACTTCTCCCGTTTTCCCAACATTTCCCTTCACTACTCTGCTCCTATTGATTGTAGCGTGATGAAAAGTATACTATAACCTGCCCAGGAGTATGAAGAATAATTGTACCAAGTTTCGTTAAAATCCGTCGAGTAGTTTTTGTTTCTATAAGGAACATACAGACAGACAGACAGAAAGACAGACAAAAATTTTACTGATTGCATTTTTGGGATCAGTATCGATCACTAATCACCCCCTGATAGTTATTTTGAAAATATATTTCATGTACAGATTTGACCTCTCTACAGATTTATTATAAGTATAGATGTTACAATGTTATGTATTATGCATGTAAGTACCTAATTAACATTTTTCTTTCTTTCTTTCAAAATTATCCTTGTACTTATAAAAAACCTTTTGAAATAAAAAGCAAACACTAAGTTGTTTTCGCAAGATTTTCCCTCCAAGCTCAATTATACTGTTTTCTACCTAGTGTACTTATAAACGTTAAGACGCTAACGGAATTACTTTTAATTCCAGTACAGGGCAATCTTATTAAGGGCTAATGGATTAAAATGAGCCTGTTAACTTTTACGTCTAACTTTTTACCTAGCACAACGGCAATTTGCTTAATTTTCCTAGAAAGTGGATATATGGGTTAATTTTGGTTTTTCAGCTTTTCCTCTTCGAGCAACTTAGTTGTAAGACCTGTCGAAGCCTGATTGACTCAGACAAGTAAGTTGGATAGTCGCCAAAATTATCCCAATACTTGTTGGCTTAATACTGGCCTATTTGTGTTTCAAGAAGTTTTTTGTTCTTAAAATATGTTTTCTTATTATTCTGACAGTTTAATATTTGTTATCAAGATTCGTAACTCAATATTGTAAATAAACTTCTATTGCAAGCTCCACTAATAGAATTTATAATAATAATAATAAGTAAGAATTTTTTATTAAAATAATAAGATAATTGATACCTACGTAGTTCGCAATAATAACAATTTTGTTCTTCCAATTATAAAATTTGCGCAAAAGTATAAGTCCCGTGTTGATCTGGGACTTAAAAAGAATGTGCCCTTTATAGTGATGTGTTTCTTGCCTAGCATGTCGTAAAAGGTGACAAATAGTAGGTATATCGGGTTTTTAATTGAATGTGGTTATATGGACTTGTCCCTTTGATTCTGCCTACCCCTTCGGGGATTACGGGCGTGATGTTATGCATGTAATTGTAATTGCGATTAAATATTCATCTAAAGTCGAAAATATTTGCTAATCGCATTAATTTATTCCTTCAGGCAGAGTTGCGGGCAAATGCTATTTGCATTGTGTGAACTTGGTCTGTAAAAGAAACTGCAACGTGCATCCTGCAAGAATTATAAATTTTGTGCTAAACTTGGTTCCTAAGAAGATAAGCCAAAAAGATTTATAATTTAAAAATGTTGATTAATGAGATCATACGTCATCATTAATTTCATTTGTTTGCACATTTTGTTTTTAATCGATTAGAAAACAATTAATAGTCAGTCAGTGGAGTGGCTCAGTACAGTGGCGTTACGTCTCAACTCAGTATTTCTACTCAAAAATAAAAAAAAATAGCTTTGACATTTCATAGTAAGTATCTATGTCAAATGATTAATGGTGTCATCTAACCTATTCTAATGTATTCGGCCCCTCTGTGCTTCCAAAGGCTAGTCGCTGATACCAGTAGCTTTCAGAAGATCTAAGTCCATGGGATACTAATGTTTTTATATGAGCATACGAGCTTTAATGGCCGTATTCGAGTTTAATGGTGACATTTCGCTCTTTTACTCCGGAGTATAAAATCTTTAACGTGTTAACTTGAAAGGGAATCTATGTAAAGACACGATTACATTAGCACGTGTTGTGTACCGATCTTAAAAAACACTCAGATATAATAAAATAGGAGTGTTTAGTGTAGTCTTATACAGTAAAGGTACTGGGCCGTCATTTTTTAAAATAACTGTGCACCTGGCTTGATAAAAACTTTTAATAGTATTTCAGGTCGTCTTTCAAAACACATGTCACTTTTGAAGAAAGCGCTGTGCATATTACCTAACGTCACATATATTTTGCTGCACACATAGATTGCGTGTGAGAAGAATGGCATTCTAAAATGTTTACCCCCAGAACAAACTTTAAACTATACCCTACTATAACTAATAGCACGGTAAAGTATTGTAAAGTCGTTGCCTATGTGTAGTGACGTCATTCTACTCTAAAGTATTACGTTCATAAGCTGTATGAACTCGGTGTGAGTGGGCAACTTTACACCGGCTTAGCGCTTGATATCCGAGGATTAAAACTTGTAACTCGATGGTATTGTTCGTGCTTCACTTTCGTGTAACTATCTTCTTTATTGTATAAATGTACATACATTAAATCAGGCCAGCTGTAAAACAGTTATTTAATTTTTGTTTCGTTTGATTCTGAAATTCTGTGTAGATAAGAAATCATAATAGTTGTGTTGTGTCCCTTTCTAACTAACTAACTAACTGAACATCACGCCATTTCCCAAGCGGGGTAGGCATATAGAACCGAACTTCATTATGGCACGATCCTTTCACACCTCTTCGCCTCTTCAACATTCATGACCCTTTTCATACAAGCTCTACAGTTTTTATGACTCCTAACATCACCTTCTGTTAATAAGTACACGACGAATCTAGTCGTGCTAGGTGAGCCTGGGCCTTCCGCGGCTCCTACATCCTTCTACTTTCGCATTGTATATCTATTTAGTCAATCTTTCGTCATCCATTCTTTCTACATGTCCGAACCACCGGAGCAGCCGCTTTAAACTACTTTTTATTTATTTTTTCATCTAACCTAACCCAGTTACCTACATCTTAGCGGTTAAAGGGTTTGCTGCTCCTTAGCTTCTACCCTTTTTTGGGGTTGCAGACGTGATAGTATAACCATTTCACTTTGCCTTTAAAGCTTGTACGGATAAAGTAACGTCAGAAACTATTCAATAAAACGTTGCAAAATGCACCCTCAGACTGCAACCCGCACCTGCCATTCATAATGCAGTACAAAGCATGAATCGCCTACAGACACGGCTCGAGGAAGCGGTGAAACAAAGCCTTATTACAATTTCAAAGCGTTGCGTATGTCAAGCGCTGCTATTTTGCTACCTGCTACATTTTTCACGCGGCCAAGGAACTTTATTTATTCTGTCCTCCTTGTATGATTTAGCGGTTTTAGTCCTGGAGATAGAAGTGCAATGTGGAGTCATCACACCCTTTTATTTTAATATTACGCTTACAGATATTTTGTAACAATAACATTAACTTTTTTGAGTTTTTATTAAAAATATAAAAACTATTTATGTAAATTTCCATCAAATTAATTAATAAAAGAAAACACTGAATAAAAAAATAAACAAAAAGAGAATTGGTAACCAACTCATGTACTTACAGTTTACTTAGTTTTATAAGTTGGTTAGTGAATTACTTAGTGAGTTTCATAAGGTAGCTGTTTTATTTATTATTTGAACGTAATAAATAATCAAATCAAAAACTTTATTATTAGATGTATTTTTTCGAATTTATTAAAACAATAAAATTTGCTTTAAAAGAAAGCAGAATTCATCACATTTAATACCGAAGTAATTCCTAATAATTATGTAGATGATCATTAGATAGTAATACCGTAAATAGAGCTCTCGACTAAAGAATTAGGTATAGCGACGGCCATTACTACCCGTTCTAGATTAATTTGGGCACCCCTCGTAATGAGGGCATGAAATTAGCGAGAATCGCTTTTTTACGATAATAGTAAGCTCTGCCACTAAAAGCCTGTATCGTAGAAGTACCTCATAAAAACCTAAAGATTCATTATAGATGAGCTACCTAAATGCACTAAAATATTTATTTATTTTATTATTTTTAGTTCAAGGTTATTTTAAAATAGAGAAAATGGTCTAAAATTAAAGAAATGTATTAAACGTCGTCGGTTTATAGATTTTAAGTATTCTAAATATAATTCTGTTCTTGAGGGAGGTTTGAGAAGTAAATATCAGGCAATACGAGTGGGAGTAGATTTCATATAAAAATTAGCAGAAAACCTTTTTATACATAATTAACTAACTAACTAAACTTCATACCACTTATCTAGCGGGGTAGGCAGAGAGCACTGAACGCCATATGGCACGATCCTTACACACCTCGCTTGGGTCTTCAACATACTTCACACTTTTTAAACATAGACCATCTATATACTCGTAAATAATTTATAAAGTGGGATGAATGGATATTTCCTAAAACTTATTGCTGAAGTTTAGTAATTCAGTGTTCAAATATTTGAGTAAGGAGGAATTTGAATGTCAAGGTTCTAATATAATTAAATCTCAGTGAAATTTATTGATAATTAATTGTTATTCGGGATTATAATTTCTTCGGGTTAATAAGAGCGCGGGTATCAATTTTAATTTCGAAGTTTTGACTTCTATCCGTATATTTATATTATGTACTTAGTATTTTTTAGGAACCAAGGTTGATTAGAAGAAATTTATAAATTAGCGTTTTATTTGTAAGTCCTGTGTTTTAACAATTAACAATACTTAAATTTCATATAAAGCCACTTGTTGTTCGTAATTTTCTCTCTAGCCCAGATCCAATTTTTCTTTGACTAAAGGTGGTTAGAGTAGTTTACTGCCTCTTTGACTCTGTCTACCCCTTCATCGATTATGGGCGTGATGATGTGTATAAAATACAAGAACAACAACATAACTTCACACCCATAATCCCCGAAAGGGTAGGCAGAGTCAAAGGGGCAGCAGGGCCTTTTAACCATATTCAATCAAAAACAAAACTGGGGTGGTTTAGATGGAAAATTGTGAAAAAGTAGTGACAAGTGGCTAGCTCGTCGCCTACCCAAAACCCCATATACCATTAGTCGCCTTTTACGACATACTAGGCAAGAAACACAGTTGGCACATTATTTTTAAGTCCCAGATCAACATCGGACTTTTTAAGTCCCAGACCGGATACGTACAAAAAAATTCCTTACATCCACGATACATATTTTGGAGTAAAATAGATATTTCCAATGCTAGATTTTTAAATAACTACACCCCAGTATTTATCGGAAAATATTGAGAAATACAAAAAAATAAAAACAAGCGTAATAATAGTTGGTCCTGTCTCTCCGGCTATAGCTTACAATGTGATATTAAATCAGTACTGTACAAGCAACTCTTTCCATTACACGACTCATATTTATAAGAAGAGGATGTTATCATCTTCAAGATGTGATTCAGTACATAACATCACGCCCATAATCCCCGAAGGGATAAACAGAGTCAAAGTGGCAGCAGGCCCCTTTAACCACATTCAACTTTATAATAAAACTGTCTATGGTTAATTGAATTGAAATAAATATATATTTTTTAATCGATATTTTAGATAGATACTGTATTAAAAATATGCGATTGCATGAAAAAAGCTACTATAGGTTACGTGATATTAAGCCAAAACTCAATAGGTAATCTAGATGAATATAAAAACCAAATTTGTAACAGCTAGGATCAAAGTGAATAAGAAAAACGCAAAAAACGAGGACCAAAAGTCATAGATGTTACTCTTTACATATTTATTTTGAAGGCCAAGATGTACGCACATTACACTAGCACGCAGGAAAAACAAAAAAAAATATGTATTTAGTTCGCTATAACTAATGTTACATTGACCATCACATACATACATACATACATAACATCACGCCCATAATCCTCGAAGGGGTAGGCAGAGTCGAAGGGGCAGCAAGCCCCTTCAACCACATTCAGCCAAAAATAAAGCCGGGCTGGGTTAGATGGAAAATTGTGAAATAGCAGTGACAAGCGGCTAACCTGTCGCCTACACAATCCACACACCCAAAACCCGATATACCATTAGTCGCCTTTTACGACATGCTAGGCAAGAACCACTGTTGGCATATTCTTTTTAAGTCCCAGACCAACATGGGACAGTGGACTGGGTTGGATGGTAAGCTGTGAAACATTGACCATCGAATATAAAAAATGGGTTCCTCAATCAAAACTAATGGATGTAAAATTTATTAAAATTAATAATGCTTCAATATCTCCGCTGTACATATAAATAGTAATTGGATATAACACGCCAGTAGGGCATGTCTGTTCCAGCTATGAGTGATGAGAGATCAATGACGGTCATATTCTCGGTTTATTTAAAGAACAAAAGAGCGCCGACACGGTAACTCAATTAGCCCAATAAACAATAGATGCTGAATCGCCGAACGCGAAGTTGACAAAATATTAGCGCCTGTGTTGAAAGTGGCACAGTGAATGGGAAAAGAATATTCTAAACTGATTTCCGTGTGTATTAATCAATTCACTTTACCCGCGACGTTGTCTGTGTAGACCAAATTTTTAAACCAAAGAGTATGATTTTGGATATTATCTCAAAATAACATTATGGAATAACAGTCATTCTATGTATTAAGTTAGTTAATTACTTTTCAGCTAATTTCGTTCAGTAAGTTTTAAGTGAAAGATTTACAAAAAAGCATATTCCCTTATGCTTTTAAGTGTGTAGTATTAGTAAGACTATATAAAACATATATAAATATGCCATTAAACAAAGCCTATAAACTGTATTTCGTTCGGAAATGATTAAATGTGTCAATTTTGCAAACTCAAATACAAGCTAAGCATTCCCTTTTAAAGCTATACGAATTAAATATTCAAAAGAGGACCATGATAATAAACGGAAAATGTATTACTGAATATAATAAAATAATTTATTCTGCGGTCTCCGTAAATGATTCGGTTATACCACATCATTCATATTGAAAATTGGATTTTTTTGTACGAAATCGAGCTTTCAGCAGTTATTAGTGCGGGATCTCATAATTATTATCGTGTTCGGGCGTATTATTTGTATTCATTGGAGCGATTTTTAAGAATAACGAGGGTATAATAATAAGTCAAAGTCAAAGTCAAAATATTCTTTATTTATAAAGGTTTCAAAGAAACACTTATAAATCGTCAAAAACAGTTCAAAGAGATATGATTCTACCAATAAAAATGATCTAATATGGACTGGGCTGATGTTATTTCATTTGTGTGTTAGCAAAAATGCAAAATAAGCTTTGATTTTAAATAATACATCATTATCACGCCCGCAATCCCTTAAGGGGCAGCAGGCCCCTTTAACCACTTTTGGTCAAAATAAATCTTCATTAGGTTAGGTCAATAGAAAATTGTGAGAAATTCGTGACAAGGCCAGCTCATCGTCCACCCAACACAATCTAGTCGCCTTTTACGACATGTTAGGCAAGAAACAGATACCTACAATTGGTACATTCTGCTAAAGTTTCAGACCAAAATTTTGAATTAAAGTGGTTATCATTTTAACGTGATAAAATTCAAATTCATATTGAAAATATCTTTATTTATATGTCATTTATATAAAATAAAGAGCTTTTGAATATGAATGTGTATTTTATCACATTAAAATGATAACCACTTTACTTTCGTAGGTTCAAATAAGCATTTAAATATAAATAGTCAATATGTACAGAAAATTAAATATTAAATAAAGGTTTAATTAAGGCCTTTTTTCCTGCAAAAGTATACTCTAGGATACAGGATCGGTCTCACAAATTTCCAACAAACTCAGCTTTAGATATGTCTGGCTAAATGGGCTTTGTTGCCACTTGCTTGCTTAGCTCTTTTATTTTCCATTGAACATTGCCTGCCTCTTCAGCGATTGTAGACGTTAAAGTATATATGTAAACATATCTACTTATATCGCCTTTATTCTCAATTTAATCAACCGTTTATAATTCTGTCAGTTTAAACAACATTTCCGTGTTGGTCTGGGACTTTTAAATAATTTAAGACGTAAAGGCGACTAATTGTATACCGGGTTTTGGATGTGTAATCTAGGGCACTACTTTTTCATAGATTTCCATTTAGCCCAGCCCAATTTTATTTTTTGCCTGAATGTGGTTAAAGGGGCTCGCTGTCTCTTTGACTTTGTCTACCCCTTCGGGGATTACGGACGTGATGATATGTGTATATGTTAAAAAAAAATAATTCTGCTCTACCAGAGCAAATTTATTAATATAATAAACAGAGCATCAAATAAATAATGCAATGCTACCGATTAACCGTTCGAGCGACGTTTGCGGTCCTGTCGTTGATTGTGGTTTGGCCTTTGTGTGAAATTTCGATGTCATTACAAATGCATACATTTGGCACAGGAGATTAAAACAATTGTCGCAATTTGTCGGTTGACATAATGTACAATAAATGGACAACTGTTTAATTGTTACTGATTTTGGCAAAAGTGATGTATTTTTTTCAAAATGAAATGTAAGTTCCGAATATAAAGAATTATTTATCGAATCATCTCTAAATTTATATGCCACTTCTATGTATTTTTAGCGCACTTCAAAACTATATTTTTACCAATAAAATCGAACTTAATACAATATAACCTGATTTCAGTTAAAGTTAAAATAGCAATTTCATTCAAAAGCTGTTTTGCTTTCATCAAATATACCCACACAATTGTACTTTCAGTTCAGTATATTCTCTTCATTGAATCCATACAAAAAAGAAATAAATTCACATTTGCATTTATTTTCTGCTCCACCGCTTTTTTTATTTAGATTCGTTCAATAACATGGCGTCAACTTACTATTAAAACATCCACAAATCTAAAGTTATCTCTGCAGCCGTTAAAGATTATTTAATTTTCACGAATAACGTCGACCACAAAAGTAATAAGATTATTAGATTACGCGCGGAATGGCGTTTATGCCTGTTACGCTTTTAATTAATTTCCACAACTGTATCGAAACTTTTGCGTTGGGGCGAAATGAAAATTCACATTAATTTTAAATACTAAACTAGATTTGGTAGTTGCTATTTAGGTGTTTTTGATGATTTTTTTGGAGATGATCACAACTCAATCAAACTCTGATTTCAACGTTGATCCCTCATTTGGTTTTGGCTATCGTCGACTGGCAACAATATAAAGAGCGAGTGTGGATAAATCTATACTAAGTATACTAATTTTATAAAGCTGAAGAGTTTGTTTGTTTGTTAAAAAACGCGCTAATCTCAGGAACTATTAGTCCGATTTGTAAGATTATTTCAGTGTTAGATAGCCCATTTATCGAGAAAGGCTATATAGGCTATATAATATTACCAAGCGCGGGTAAAACCGCGGGCACAGCTAGTAATACATAATTATTAAAGGTACGCATCCTAATGGTATAGAGGTTGATGAATCCGTACTTAGGTTTTAAAATCAGGTCAGGTGTTAGTCTGGTCAGCCTAAATTAACATAGCCTTTATAGTTTAAAACTTTCAACTTCTCGTTAGCGAATGTTTATTTAGCGAGCTGGTTCCATCGGGAATAAAAAATACAAGGACTTTCGTCTCTATTAGCACGCGACTTTGCTGAAATGTTCATAATATTATGAAGTTTCGCGTCTCGGGAACTACTAAAAGAATGCTTAACAAAGTTTTACCGGTATCGCCGTGGCAGTGTTTGTTTTGCAACTTGATGCCTGGCTTTTTACTTAATTTTATAATTTACGAGTACTAAGGGAACGACAGAGCGTAGATTTAGATACTGTATAAAATTTGAAATTAACTATTGTAATTTTATAAATTTATAAGTGTTATAGCGATTTGACGAAACGTCAGTACGCAATCGTTATAATAGAGCTACCCATAGAAAAATTACAGATATGATATTAATTACAGTATATCAAATCATATCTGTATGATATGATTTTCTACAGCAAGGGAGAACTTAAAATAAAAGTACTTACTGAACATTGCTATTATCTTTATAATATTAAACTGACGTTCTACTTTGGAACCGAAGCAATCGCATTAAAATCTTCTGTTCAATGAGTAATAGAATTCATATCTTTAATGGAACAATGTAATTTATATTTATGCATTTTAAAACAACGTCTTGTTTGTATTTGTCTGTCCAATCAAATTCTTCCGCTACGAAAAACTGTAGAAACTGGCATCGTTATGAACCGGCGGAAAAATAGCGATTCCGGTAAATAATACGAGATATTACGTCACATTATTTAGTAGTATGATTATATAATAATAAAAAATATATAATAATTATGTCCTCTTAACTGATATCGTACACGGCGGCCAATCTCAACGAGGATAAGTTTACTGCGCAGGAGATATTATAGTGCACAAGTGTGTGCGCAAACACAGGTGCACTCTCTGTTCCTTCACTCTCATAGTCCGATGAGAAGGCAATTAGACATGACCGGAGGGAGGTCAGGCGCAGGACCAACTGCTTAACGTGCTTTCCGAGGCGCGGGGTGATAAAACCGGCAACTTTCTGACTCCAAGCTGTTACTGAGTAATTTCAATATTGGCCCGACCCGGGAAATGAACCTGGTACCTCTTGGACCTTAGGCGGCGCATGCTTCCACTAGACGTACGAGGCAGCCATGATTATATAGCTATATGTCAACCAGAGAATAAAAAATAATCTATCAACTGTGTTCCTTGTCCAGTTGTCAAGCATGTCGTAAAACGCGACTAATGAGGTAGGGAGGTTTCAGGTTTTTGATTGTATAGGTGACGATCTCAACTAAGTAACCTCACGCCCTTGCTAAATTCCCTTTTTTTTTATCGTGGGGAATGCCTTACGCACCGTCACGCCGCTCCCAGGAGCGGCGTGGTGTGTGATACTCCCAGGGGCCTTAAGTAAAGAGGTTGCTAAATTCCCTGACAATACATACTAATTAAATATTTGTTATTCATTATAAAAATGCTTAAGAATCCTTGAATTTGAAGTTCTTTTTGGATTTCTTCTTCTCACAGTATAAAGGCGATAAAGAGTAAACTACATTTTGAAATATTCTCTCTGGCGGCTATTAGCGCGTTCGGAGCGATAACTTTCCGCTTATCTAACGCGGCGTGATTTACGCGCCGCCGCGATATCTGAGCAACTGCGAGCCGGAAAACTGAAGATACCGGCGCTACTGACTGAAGACGAGAAAAGAAATCTTACGAAATAATACTTACTTATCTGCGTGAGCAATTTACTGCAGATTTTCAAAGTCAAAACGTTTATTGCATTCATGAATGTAAATTCTTGTTATTTAATCCAGACTTTTCAACAGTGTGATAAAAGATGACAATTCAATAAATTAAAATACATACAATACGGTTCTAAAATTACATGGCCAGTTTTGTACGTCATCATCAACCTCTTGCCCTTCTCCCAGGTCATCTGGGGTCGGCGCAGCATATCTTCCTCTTCCATACGTCCCGGTCAGCCGTCATCAAGCTATCCACTCCCATTTCACTCATATCATCTTTTACACAATCCACTAACATTCATGAGTAAAACACCCAATGATTTCTTCAAATTAGTGACATCACATTCCATTGGTCGTTTAATTTTCATCTGACTGTGCCGGATTGCCGCACGTAGGAAAATACAGCACGTACCGCACGTAGGAAACATAACATTGATTAAGCATACACTAACAGATTAGCGATATATAAACTGTGTATATGACGGTAATAAAGTCAGACATCCACCAACTATTGTCTCATTTCACCATTCTATTCGAGATTATACTGATCATTTTAAAATAAGCCCTAAATAGTAGGTATATTTGCATTCTATTTTTTGTTTCTATTAAAGAGCGGAGGTAGTTAGAAAATACGAATCTGAGATTGATCGACTAATCGCAAACGCTTATTCATCCTAATACTCCCTGTATTCTCTTCACCTGCTAGGTATCTGCTTAGTGTTTATCAAAAAGTACCTAAATTCACCGACATAATATGTTTTCAAAGCAGCTTTTGTCCCGTATGACGTGATAAACTCGCCGCGTATCTAAACCGGTCATGATTTACGTTTTGCCACGATGTTCGAAGCAGTTGTGCGCCGGATAAACTAAATATACAAGCGTCTAAAGCTCGAAGGATAAAGTATATGATAACAGAAACAGCTTCTTTACTTAAAATAAATAAGATTAGGTCTGCTAGGTAAGTTTCAAAAGGTAAATATTATCTCTGTATAACACTGCAAAGACTCCAAGTCGGGTCACAATATTTCTGAATGTGCAGGTATTCGTAACATTTTTTCTATCACCAATTAGGTAGTATAAATTAAATATGACATATACATACATTCTTAAACAATATGAAGCTTTAAAAAAGTCAAAAACCCAAGCCCCTTCCTTTGTTTCACTTATTAAGTTATCTTTAAAAAAATACAAATTTTAAATAACTAGACATTTAATATAATTATTAAATGTTCGTCCCGTGTTGGTCTGGGACTATAAAATAATGTGCCAACTGTGTTTCTTGACTAGCATGTCGTAAAAGGCGACTAATGGTATATGGGGTTTTGGGTATGTGATTTTGTAGGCGACGAGCTAGCCACTTGTCACTATTTTTCACAATTTTCTATCTAACCCAGCCCAGTTTTATTTCTGGCTGAATGTGGTTAAAGTGGACTGCTTTCCCTTTGACTCTGCCTACCCTGTGATGTTATGTCATGTAATATATTTATGTTGCTTACTCAAGTCCATATTACTTTATATGTAGAATTATATTTATATATAAACATGAGGAATTATATACAAAATGATAACGACTTCAGCTTCATAAGCAGTTGCATTCGCTTTTATATCTGCAGATAAAGCATGACTTAAAACGTGTACTGAACGACGTGTCATTTGAAAGTCGACTCAAACGTCACAACAATAAGAACCACCTTAACAATGTAGATACACCAAGATCCACACGTCGCTAGAATTAATTACATCGTAAACCGTCTGAACTTGCCTCTAGGGCAACTTACGTAGGGTGATAACCGGGAACGAGGCGAAACGATAAAAGTTCCAGGGTGATTGATAAACCTGCAGACAGACGAGAGAGGGAGTTAGGGACTGTATAAGCTAGCAGCTATACTCAAAGTGTGTTCCGCGGGACCCTAAAAGTTCCAGGGTGATTGATAAAGCTGTAGACAGACGAGAGAGGGAGTTAGGGACTGTATAAGCTAGCAGCTATACTCAAAGTGTGTTCCGCGGGACCCTAAAAGTTCCAGGGTGATTGATAAGGCTGCAGACAGACGAGAGAGGGAGTTAGGGACTGTATAAGCTAGCAGCTATACTCAAAGTGTGTTCCGCGGGACCCTAAAAGTTCCAGGGTGATTGATAAACCTGCAGACAGACGAAAGAGGGAGTTAGGGACTGTATAAGCTAGCAGCTATACTCAAAGTGTGTTCCGCGGGACCCTAAAAGTTCCAGGGTGATTGATAAACCTGCAGACAGACGAGAGAGGGAGTTAGGGACTGTATAAGCTAGTAGCTATACTCAAAGTGTGTTCCGCGGGACCCTAAAAGTTCCAGGGTGAATGATAAACCTGCAGACAGACGAGAGAGGGAGTTACTGTGCTAGACTGTATAAGCTAGCAGCTATACTCAAAGTGTGTTCCGCGGGACCCTGGGGGAGCCTTTCTGGGGGGAC
Source organism: Glyphodes perspectalis (assembly GCA_951394215.1). Classification (NCBI taxonomy): domain Eukaryota; kingdom Metazoa; phylum Arthropoda; class Insecta; order Lepidoptera; family Crambidae; genus Glyphodes; species Glyphodes perspectalis. Next base: position 13,594,860 of record OX596205.1, on the reverse strand, counting down.
CCCGAAAATAGGTCTTGATCATAATTAATTAAAAACTAAAGGGGAACTATAAGTATCACGAGAAAAAATCCGTCAAAAGTTTAATAATACGAATCTACGACAACGATTTTTCACAATTTTCCATCTAACCCAGTTCAGTTTTGTTTCTGGCTGATTGTAGTTAAAGGGGCCTGCTGCCTTGCCTGATTGTGATTATGGGCGTGATGTTATGTAGGTATACGACTACGCGGGTTCGATACTGTTTATTTAATAAAATACATTTCCCAAAAGGGTTCCGTAGCCAAAAAAAGTTTGAGAACCGCTGAGCTAGACTATATCAGCTGGGACGGTTTATTATTTAGAGGCATCTTTTGCCAAAACAGTATTAAGTAGTTTCTGCCTGCGGCTTCGTTTGCGTGGTACACCGATGAAATATAGCCTATGTGCTATTGTAGTCAATAATCTATGTATATGCTTAGGCATATACATAGATTATTGACAATGAGATTAGTCTCATCCAGAAACCTTTAAAAGTTTTTGAGTTTATTCGCTACAAACATACAAATATTTCCTCTTTATAATATCAGTGTAGATTTAGACTCTACAAATAATTCCAATGTAATATTTTTAGGGTACCATACGGTAAACAAATTAAATAAATAAATAAATATCAGACTACATCATCTATCTGACTCCGAGGTAAGTATCTTAAGCACTTGTGCTTATATTATACTTAAATATTGGATATTAACACAGGACAAACACAAGTATTTGTCACACGAATGTTTGTCCTGGATGCGCCATCGAGCCACTGAAACTGTGCCCGAAGAGTCTCAAAATTCTTACGAAACCTATATTGTCTGTTTGTCCATGTGTGAGGAAATGTACAACCTACCATGGTATCTAATACGATCCAGCTAGAAAATAACCAAAAAATAAAAAAGATGATAAAAACTTTTTTCATTATTTTTTATTGATCAGCATAAAGCTGTGATTGCGTCTGCAAATTGTACATAATGAAATTTTGACTGAAAAAAAAACAACTGGTTTAATACCAGTTGCAGTCTTTGAACTGTTGATCTCGTTTCAATCCTCAATATTGTAAATAAACACTTACATTATCTTCACTTTGTATTATATACCGTTCAACCTTAGTGCGTACAATATAGAGTTGAAATTCGAACCGTGAGATTAAGGGCAAGTGGGTGATATAAGGGGACGTGGTTAGCGTCGATCTCAGCGTTCTGATAGACGACAATGAAAGACTTGTTTATTGGCATCGCAGACGACAGCGGAATTCCTGCACGGTCATGACAAATTACGGGGTCGTTGGGTGCGGAAGGAATAGCGCGGCTTCCTCTTAAATTGTGTCTGCGTAAACATTTCGGTATAGGTTGTTAATGGTTAGTACACACTAGTGTATTTTCGCGGGAATTTAATTTGTGGCGAAGTGCGTGTATAGATAGTATTGACCAGTGAAATCTGAGAATGATTGGTGTATTATTAACGTTTGGGAATATCATTAAAATATATTTAATTCTGAAATCCGTTACTGTTTATTCATCCTTGCTAATTATATTCTTATCACACGCACCTCATAATTTGCTATCGATTCAAATTTGAGTACATATTTGGAACTGTAACTGAGTGTTGAACGAAAATATAAGGAAACCCTGACACTCGAATAACTATAGATTGTAATCTGACCAGGATCTTCTCCAAGCGGATCCCAATTAGTAAACGGGTCATAATGAAAATATGACAAATACTAAACATTTTTATAATCCGTAAGTTAGATTATCAAATAATATTGTTTACGTAATTTTTGTTCTATCTAATACTCGAAAAATTACAAAGATACAGCGCTTTAAATATCTGAAATGGGGCGTTTTTTTCACTTCGACGGTAAAATTTTACGCACGCGGTACTTTAACGCGCTATTTCTTCATTTTTTTATTTTGCTAAACAACAAAAGAAAAAATACGTGAGCAATATTTTTTTGTAATCCCAATAGTGGAATATTAAAAATTTTCGAGCAAAATTGCTAATTCAAGAGAAGACTGAGTAAAAAAAGCATTCCCATGTTAGCATTTCTGTTCAGCGCTGTACTCTAGTATCTAATGCTCATAGGGAATGAAAATTTACTCTTATCGTTCTATTTTAGTATACGTATCTTAGCTAAAATGCTGTGTTGCCCTCGTTAGTCTTTGCTTTATGAAATATAGCTTTTGCCTGCGGCTTCAGTCGCGTGGTACATCGATAAAACATAGCCTATATGTTATTCGGGTGTATGAGCTATATTATTCTAAAGATTCATGAAAATCCATTCAGTAGTTTCTTTGTGAAAGAGTAACAAACATCTATCTATACATACAAACTTTCGCATTTATAATATTAGTAGGATTTCACGAATTTGCTTGTTAGTTTGTTATACTCGTATTTATTACGTTGAAATTTAGCTAACAAAATGTCATGTTCGGTTTGTTTTTTTACCAATAGTTAATAAATACGAATAATTATCTATACTAATAATATAAAGAGGAAAGATTTGACTGTTTGTTTGATTGTATTGAATAAACCCCGAACCTACTGAACCGATTTTAAAAATTCTTTCACCAATGAAAAGCTACTTCATTGGCAAGTAAAATAGGCTACATTTTATCCCCGTACTCCTACGGGAACGAGAACTACGCGGGTGAAACCGCGGGGCGCTACTATCTATTTGTAACGGCCCAATATTTTGTTACAAGTCAATTCTACGGTGTATACTCACCTTAATCCTGCGATTTTGCCAGACCGGGGTAATTTAACGACGTGTAATAAAAAATCGTCAACGGAAACATTTTATTTTCCTAGCTTACCCTACTTAGCCCAGACGTTTAATAGTTTTGTTACTAAAGGAGAAAAAACTACTTTTGTTGCATCACTATTGTACTGTATGTAGTTAGTTGAAAATCAAATAATTGTAGCACTCAGTTTTAATTTTGGCTAAACGGTTTAAAGAGTTTGCTGCGTCTTGGACTCTGCCTACTCTTTTTGGGGATTGTGGACATGATGTACTTATGTATTTATGTACTATGGCGATTCAATATAGCATATCCAATATCGATGATATCGATAAACAAAATCAGTTGCAATAATGTATGCCTGTTGAATTTAATTGACACATAAATTCAAACATAACATCTTGCAATATACCGCAATATAGTATTAAAAATAAAATGTATACGACTTTCATGCTCTATGCTTGGCAATGTGGAAAGGTAACAGACTTTTCTTAATACATATTCAGTGAGGTGTTACAATGTAAATTTAAAAACATACCTTAAAAAATAAATAAATGCAATAAACAAATATATACTTACCATCGCTGGGTGCGAAGTACTAAAAAAAAAGGTGGTTAATGTAATCTATCGCAGCGCTCATGGTGGCCAAAAGTAGAATTAACATTGTCTCAGTATCTGTCACATTGTCAATAACAAAGCAAACTGCATAAATATGAGTACCTAATTTTAGTATTCGCATTATTCCGCCAACAAAAATGGGTCACAGCAGTTGTTGTGTTGTAAACAGCAAGAATACTGATATAGTAAGTGTAAGTCTTACTGATTTCCTCAGCTAATTGGGAACTAGAAAAATGTAAGAAATGGATAGTTGTCAAAAAAAAAAGTAACTAACTAAATATTTTTATTTTATTATTTGATATTATTGTTATAGAATACATTTTACCTACGTAAGTCCAACTTTGTTTCAGTGCTGATAGATCGTCATGGTACCCAAATAAATTTTATATTATGTGTGACACGTACTCACAAACACGGTCTTCAGAATGATACTCATTTCGATCTGAAAACGAAATTTATTTTATAACCAGCGATACAAGAATAATTACACACGTATACTATGATTTAATGAAACCATTAAAGTAGCTTTATTTTTTTGTTTTACAGTAAAAGTACAAATAAACATGAAGAAGGTAGAGAAACCTAGACATTATCAAAATAAAACACGTTTTATAAATATTTTTTACTTGCCTCGTTTAAGTTCAACGACCAAAAATTATTTCACAAACTTTTGTCCACCCAAATCACGGTCTCACAGATTTTTTTAAATTCAAAATTCAAATTCAAAATCTCTTTATTTATATAGGCTTCAAAAAAGCACTTATAAATAGTCAATTTAAACAGAAAAAAGGATTACCACCGGTTCGGAAGGTAGAATCTATCGAGAAGAAACCGGCAAGAAACTCGATAGTTACTCTTTTAAATGCAAAGATTTACAATTTCGTGCTTAATATTCTTTAGGTACTTATTAGGTAACAACACTGCAGGTGAACACTTCATTATGAAGTTAAACATAAACTAAAATATAAACTAATATGTAAGTAAAATAATTTTTGATTTTTGTCGCAATATCGCGAATGTCGGTGTCAGAGCCAACAAAGTTGCGAATCATATCTGGCGCTAAAGTCGTGCACAGAGCCAATACTATTGTTTTCTGAGAGTGACAAGCTTTTATCGACAGGCTAACAGAAAACTAAAAATTCTATTTTCAAACATCAAAAATAGGTCACAGTTGAAAACTTCGTTCACTTCAGTAAGAGCGCCACTCGTCTGTTTCTGTCAGTAACGAAAGGCAAACTTGATTGTACATGGTTATGGTTAAGATTTTTCGAAACTCATTGGCATACAACTAACTAGCTTTTACTTTTAGTCCCATGTTGGTCTGGGACTTGGTCCATGTTGATCTGGGACAAAAAAAAAGAATGTGCCAACTGTGGTTCTTGCCTAGCATGTCGTAAAAGGCGACTAATGGTTTACGGGCTTTTGGGTATGTGACTGAGTAGGCGACGAGCTAGCCACTTGTCACTCCTTTTTCACAGCTTTTCATCCAACCCAGCCCACTGTCCCATGTTGGTTTGGGACTTAAAAAGAATATGCCAACTGTGGTTCCTGCCTAGCATGTCGTAAAAGACGACTAATGGTATATCGGATTTTGGGTGTGTGATTGTGTAGGCGACCTAGGTTAGCCGCTTGTCAGTGCTTTTTCACAGTTTTCCATCTAACCCAGCCCGACTTTATTTTTGGCTGAATGTGGTTGAAGGGGCATGCTGCCCCTTAGACTCTGCCTACCCCTTCGGGGATTATGGGCGTGATGTTATGTATGTATGTATGTAGCATTTACTTGTAGCTCAATCCCCCTACAATCTATAAAATTTTCTCGATATAAGCAGTCTATGCATTTTCCAGTGATACATGTTTCTGTTTTTATCACTATGTTAATATTCGTTTTGTTTAAATATATGGAATAAAAAAAACGCTTATAAAAATATTTTTTACAGGCAATTCTGTAATAAACGATTAGTCAGCATTATATGTGTAATCTTTAGCAATATATATCCGGTTTTCAAGCTTATATACGATCCAGCTTACAACAATCCCAAAAGTAAACAATGCCAGGATTACATGGAAGGGTGTTTGCAGAAAATCTGATAATATTTTTGGGAGACCATAATGCTGTACCCATTAACCTCTGGCTTGGCTTATTTTAACGACTGCAATTTCGCGAAAGCTTCAGATGTGAGCTTTGAACATACCTGTGCGGTGAAGGTGGCCGGTAGTATTTTACAATTTGATCTGACCTGAGATTTTCGTGATTTTCGAAACAGAAGATGGGCTAAGTACGTAAGGCACTTAGCTATAGACTGTCCAGTCTGATTACTTTATGTTAGTCTGTTAAACAAATTTTAGATTCTATCCTAATTTAGTAGAGGAAAATCCATGTTCGTATCCGAGTTTTAAGTTTTCATTCAAACCCCATTACTCCTCATATTGGTTGCACAAGCGGTAATACTCCCAAGGCCTTGATATTTGAAAGTCAATTGTAATTATTACACCAAAAATTTCTTAGCCGTCTAACCCAATTTGATTAGGTATAGGCTAAATGCAGTTAAAGGAGTTTATTGTACATACATACATAACATCACGCCCATAATCCCCAAAGGGATTGGCAGAGTCAAAGGGACATCAGGCCCCTTTAACCACATTCAGCCAAAAATAACACTGGGCTGGGTTAGATGGAACATTGTGAAAAAGGAATCGAACCCACAACTCTTATTGCATGGGGCTGGGTAATTACCGAATGCACCATCGAGCCAGTCAAGTGTACTTTGTACATTGTACATTTGGACTCTGCCTATCTCTTTGCAGGCGTGTTGCTATGAATTGATGTATTACTCTTTTTCGAAGGAAGATGCTACTTTCGCAATATGTGGAGAGGTAAATGCCCAACTTCAAAGACAAAGAGATGAACTTCCTGATGCATTGTTGCGAAGTACTCTCGCACTAAGCTTAGAACAGGTGTCACTTACGTCTTGCAAGTGAATGAACTATGCTGAACACATCGGAAATAGTTCCAATGTTCTGTTGCCGACACAGTTTCCTCCGAGCAATACTGTGAACTAAGGCGGCACACAATGATGCATAATTTGGTTGTGGCCCTTTCTCATGGCGCGGGCATAATTTTGAACTATACACGTTTTTTTATTAGTGGGATCAAACTTAAAGAAACAATAAAACAGGACATCATCTATTGAGAAAGACATTAGGTATGGCATTTTAAAATCATCCTTAGTGTAGTCAGTCAGTTAGTAGTCTGATAAAATTTTATTTCACAGTTGCATTTAAAATTTGATCAGACTACTGAAATTCGATTCTTCTCGGTAGATGCAACATTCCGAACCGGTGGTAGAATCATATCTCTTTCAACTGTTTTTGATGATTTATAAGTGTTTCTTTGAAACCTATATTAATAAAGAATATTTTGACTTTGCCTTCGATAAAAAATGTATTTTAATCAGTTTTCTTATGTCTTTGTCTTAGAAAGGCAGTCAGTTCTGTTTAATAAAGATATGATTACAATACAATGTCTCTGACCGTACCCAAATATGTTTCAGTTGTGAAATCTCTCTAATAAAATACAACAATGCTTCCTTGAAGGTTAGGCAGAGTACAAGAAGCAGTAGACTCCTTAGACCACTTCTTTCAATCTCATTTCGGTTTCGCCACAAACTTACCAAAGTTTAATATTAAGACGGGATACGAAGTTTGCATCACAAATTAGTTAATATACAGATTATCCACTGATATGCAACGTATAAATTACCTGCCGATAACACTCAGGAGGTATGAACGTAAGTTAGCAGAGTTTATACGCAAATTGAGCCCCTGTACTGCAGACTAATTCGTACATGATTTATTTTAGAGGTCGTAACTTGGTGTTTACCTTGTTAGTATGTAATGCACAGTACAGTGCAGATGTAAGGGTATGGTATAAATGGTCCAAATAAATATTTCCATCGATCGTCTTGTCTTGTAATAAGAGTAACTAAGCATTTGAGCCTCTTGATTGGGCGTTTAACTTCATTTACCACAAACAGAGTATCTTTCATTTTACTTCCTTTCTATAGAATTTTAACAGGATTAAAAAATTGGAAGAAGTCAAACGAATCCATATCAAATTTACTAATTTACTCCGCCATTTTTCTACGAAAAAAGACAGTCAGGGCTGGATCTGCTTAGTTTTTTTTAATCTAATGCCATAATTTCAATTAAGTATATATACGAGTATATGAGTGGGTATGCTAATTGATATCCAGTGGAGCTCTAGATTGGGGAGCGGTGGAAGCTCAATGGTAAGGACACGCGCCTTTTAACCGAGGAGTGCGGGTTCAAACCGGGCACGTACCTCTGTATTTTTCAAATCTATGTACGCATTCATACAACTAGCTCGACGGTGAGGGAAAACATCGTGATGAAACCTGCAAATTCAAACACCTTTGGATTTGTAACCATGATCCAAAAATTGTCTGGTTCCCCTATCTTAGGGTTACGAAAGTCGGATCGACAGTCGCTTCAATGTAATTACCAGGCTCGCTAAATCCTGGATCATGGTTTAAGCGGACCCCGTCGAAGCACGGAACTTAACGGTGACGATGGTGCTAATTGATATCCAGATCTCTCGCTGTCCCTTATCATATTGTGGTTAACGAACACGCACGCCCGAACGGTTTACGGTTATGTCGACGCGCATCGGCAATAACTCGCTAGTGGCAAGTGCGATAGCCGTAAATATTTCAGACAATATCCGACCGGCCGATGATGTTCCGTGCTCTACGCAATTGGGCATATAACTGGGAGATCAGGGCTTGTTTATGACGTCTTCTGCAAATTTTTGTTTGGGTTAGCATTATGTTTCATGTTGGTTTCGGATTAAAAAATAATGTGCCAACTGTGATCCTTGCCTAGCTAGTCATAAAAGGCGACTGAAGCTGTACTGGTTTTTGAATTTTGATTGTGTAGGCGACGAGCTGACTTTTTATCGCTGCTTTTTTGATATTTTCCATCTATCCACTCTCAATTCTATTTTTGGCTAAATGTAATAGGAGCATCTCAGATCAACAAAAAAGGAAGATGGAGTGCCACAAACATCAAAAGTGAGGCCACCTTTTTATCTATGTGTGCATGGAAGGGTTGCCATTTGTTAAATTTTTTCCCTAGAATTTGGGAAATAATGTTGTATGGGTAAGATTGTAATGCCGGTCACTCACATTCGCACGAATACGCGAACCCACAAGTGTAGGACGACATTTGCGAATGATTATGCAAAGTTTTCGCTGATTTTTTTCCAAATGCATGCAAACAGAAGTAATTAGAAGGATTTTTTTTTATTTCTTTTACCCGAATATTAGCCTAGAGCCGTAGAAATTATTCTTAATCAATGCTGAATATTTTTCATAAACTAGCAAAAATATTTGTAAAACATATAATAATTAATATTAACCATATATTAATTATAATATTTGTATTACTAGTGTAGGAAAAATATTTATTCGGGGGTGGCGCCACCATATAATGGCAACTCTCGCACTTTATGTCACTACTTTCGTTCGTTCAAAGTTTATTTAAAAAAACGATGTTATTTTAAGTACTTCCAAGTGAAAAGTGATTCCGTGGGACTTCTTATGTGTTAGGGTATTATTTTTCAACTTTTTACTACACAGGAAGGCATAATATATATATTTTTTTAATGTTTACTATACAACGTATCGTGAAGTACTAAGAGCTGTCAGCTTGGTTTTAGTTGTAAGTGTGTGCGTGAGCGTGTATTTTACTTGCATCAGCTTGGTTTTGTGGCTTCACGTTTGATGTTCGCGGCACTCCATCTTCCTTTTTTTGTTGATCTGAGAGGAGCTTAAGGTTCCTTGGACATTAGCTGTTGCGAGCGTGAAAGTGTGTACCTATATATTTATTTTATAACGGGCTATCTACATATCTCACTGTGCCTTATCAAATTGTGTTGTAACGAATACACACGCCCGAATTTATGATTATGCCGACGCGCATCGGCAATAGCTCGCTAGTGGCAAGTGCGATAATCGTAAATCTTTCCGACAATATCCGACCGGCCGATGATGTTCCGTGTTCCACGCGATCCGGTCAGGGCTTGTTTATGACGTCTTCTACACATTTTTGTTTAGGTGAACATCTTCTGTGTAAGGAAATGGCAGTTTAGCTCTATTGTTATAGTTACGATAAAGGTTGAACTAACTAACTAAACATCACGCCTATAATCCCCGAAGGGGTAGGCAGAGTCAAAGGGTCAGCATGCCCCTTCAACCACATTCAGCTATAAATAAAACCGGGCTGGGTTAAATGAAAAATTGTGAAAAAGCAGTGACAAGCGGCTAATCTGTCGCCTACACAATCACACACCCAAAACCCGTATACCATTAGTCGCCTTTTACGACATGCTAGGCAAGAACCACAGTTGGCATATTCTTTTTAAGTCCCAGGCCAACATAGGACAGTGGGCTGGGTTGGATGGAAAGCTGTGATAAAGGAGTGACAAGTGGCTAGCTCGTCGCCTACTCAGTCACATACCCAAATGCCCGTAAACCATTAGTCGTCTTTTACGACATGCTAGGCAAGAACCACAGTTGGCACATTCTTTTTTTTTTGTCCTAGATCAACATGGGCCAAATCCCAGACCAATATGGTATAAAGGTTGAGTTCTATGATTTTCAATTCAGAATTATCTTAACATTAATCAGGGTTTTTCTGTAAGTGTGTAGGCGACCAGCTGGCCACTTGTCACTTTTTCCCAATCTTTCAGCTAACCCAGCCCTGTTTTATTTTCGACTGAATGTGGTTAATGAGGCTTACTGCCCCTTTGACTCTGTCTAACCCTGTAGACTGGCTCGCTGGTGCATTCGATAGTGACCCTACCCCATGCGCCAAGAGTTGTGGGTTCGATCCCCACCTAAGACTAACATTCGTATGAATACTTGTGTTTGTTCTGTTTCTGGGTGTTATTACCCAAAATTTAAGTATATATTTGTAAAATACTACTGTTGATTCTGATATTCGTAACACAAGTGCTTAAGCTACTTACCTCGGAGTCAAATCAATGTATGTGATGTAGTCTGATATTTATTTATTATTATGTATACCCCTTCGGGGATTACGGGCGTGTAATGATATGTATGTATGTAGGGATTTTTTTAAATAAATGACGTTCAATAAATCAGTATAAAGTTCGTGTTTGAATATTAAATATTCATTAATAAGTTACAACCAAACCAATACGAAAATCAGTTATTGCAAAAACTTATAGAACGTTAATATTGAATACCAAAACTTTGTAGACTATTACACGATTAGACGTCAGACTGTTTCCAACTTCAATGACATTAGTATGGAGAACTCGATTTAGAGATGTAATCACAGTTTCATCAAATCAGTCGCGCAACTTGGCCCACTGGCTACTGACACAGTATATGGAAGGTCAGTAAGATAATCCTAGCAATAGATCCCTATAGCAACCGGCTACAAGGAATAAAACAAATAACATAAATGTGTATGTACATATCATCACGCTTGAAGTCCCCGGAGGTGAAAGCAGTGTCCATAAAGCAGTGAATACCTTCGACCACTTTTAGCCAAAACTAATAAAAAAAAAAATACTGAAAAAGTAGTGAAAAGTGACTTGTCGTCTACATATGACAAACCCAACATTCAGTACACCTTCAGTTTCTATTTACGATACGCTGGGAAAAAAATCTGAAGTAAGAATAATGTAAGCTTTTAAAGTAGATTGGAGTTATTAACCTCCACAATTTAAGGTAAACAGATATTAAAAAGCTAAAAATATATTTAGTCCGTCAGTTAGATTATACAAAAATACTAGACAGATATTTTTCGCTTTATCAAATTAACAAAAAATCACAAAGACAAAGAGCATCAATGTTTTGGAGTGGGGAGCTTGCGTCGTCACTATTTAGTACAAATTGTACGAAAGCGTGACGTCATGCGCAACTTGAATGCATTGTAGCTAATGTTTGACAGATAAATAAAAAAATACGTGTTCAATTTTTTTTTATAATCTAACTGTGGACTAAACAGAATTTTTAGTCATCTTGCATATTTTGGGTAAACTCGTATTTTAGCAGTACGACCAGGGATTTGATTGCTTCACTGACATTTAAAGTTTTGTATTAAGTGAGCAGCCTTGAAATCTAACTAGCTTAAACTTACACCAACGCACATGAAAGTGACTGAATATTAAGTTACACGTTTAATTAACACATTCTTCTAAGTATTATACAAAATGAGGATTTTATTATGAATTGGTATAAATATTGATACTTCCTATAGAACTTCTACAATATGAAATATAATATAAGATCTGAGATACTTTGTTTATTAAGAACCAAATAATTATTGTTAGGCAACAAACTTTTTGTATGTAAAAACTCTTTAGCAATAGAAACTTAATATTATACAAATGGAATAAATTAAAAAACTAAATTAAATAGTATACGCCCTCTGAGCTATATACCTAAAATCCGTGGCGAATGGCAAACTCAAAAAAGACAGTTACGCGGAATAAGTACCTCAACCAGTGTTTCATTAACAACTAGTTCAATAGGTCAACCCTCAACAATAATAACACATTATTTTACCACTAGGGTGATTCGGTGATTAGTTCAATTTGGCAAAAAAAAGCCACCTAAATTAGTTCATAAACAATATTCCTTTCACAATTCCAAAGGTCTTGATTCTTATTTCAATGAAAACACAAACGTGTTTTTTCATGAATGGTTGAAATACAGCCTTTCCCTCAAAAACTCAATCGAAAGTGAACATTAAAAACACCGCTAACTTTTCAACCCAACTACGTAATTAGTTTAGGTAGAACACTTAATCTACTCCATTATTAGGGCTTAGGGAAAATGAGATGGCCCAGCAAGCACGCCACGCCATGTCTTGTTTTTGTTGCGTTATTTATGAACCAGGGAAATGATTTATTCGGTTGCGAGTTTGTTTCGCATTGTTTTAACGTTTCGGATAATTGTATTCATCTATTTCCGCATCATTCAAAGGCCATTAGGTTCTAAAATAACATTGAATTGTTGAAGATCTCAATTTGATGATTATCAACTGAAGATAAATGGCAGATGGTAATCGATACGAATATACTTTGTCCGTTCTCTGGAAACATAATAAATATTCGTAAAATATTTCTGCATATATTGTGAAATGACACAATTATTATGATACTCATTATAAAGTCATGATAATCAGATAGGCAGACAGAACTTATAGTCCAGTTAAAATAGACATTCCAGTTTGCATTAATTCCCAACAAGCTGGATTTTTGTGTGGCTTGGTTGTGGGCCTTGAATACGTCATTACAAATGATATATCAAAAGTCCCCATCGATCCCGCTTGTGCGTTGTTTTTTATTCGAGGTCAAAGATCACAAATTTGCGTTTCTTGCGAATATCTCTGAAACAATTAGAGCTACCGAAAAATGGTTCAAACAAAGTTAGTAGATCGTAAAATTGTCTACAAAAAAGATCTCAACACTTTTTCTTCTACGGTGCACTGTTCTCGAATTATGGCTATTTACCTTGCGGAATTCGTCCGACGCAAATGCTCTAAAGTGCAAATGCTACCTACATCATCGATGGAGGATACCTGTTACATCGTGTTGTATGGGATCGAGAGAACACATTTGAGGATATTTTGGACAAATATATTCAGTATGTTCTTAGACACTTTGGTCACAACGTTACTATAATATTTGACGGTTACACTGATTATACAAAAAATATCAAAGCTGCAGAACAACGTCGTTGAGCTAAACAAACATCTTCATCGTCTGATATGCAACAGATGATAATTGTTTCGAAATTGATGAGGATATAACTGATATATCTCTCTTCTTGGAGCAGTCTACACAAATCGAGCAAGAGGAGGAAGAAACGAGTGACTATGAAGAATTTGATGATGAATGATGATGTAATTTTCTTGCTGTTAAAATTTTCATTAAATTAAAAAAAAAAACATCAATAAAATAGTGTCCCATTTCTCTCGATCAAAATATATTGTGGAGTATTGCTACTGGGGAAACCACGTCAAATAGAAGCGCCGTGTACACTACCTGAGGTGGTGCGAAAATTTGTCATATCGTCGAAAATACGACTTTCCTGCGGTCTAAAGTCACGATATCTTGAAAGCGATGCTTTGTAGAAGAAAAGTGTCGAGATCTTTTTTGTAGACAATTTTACGATCTACAATCTTTGTCCTCACCATTTTTCGATAGCTCTCGTTGTTTTAGAGATATACGCAAAAAACGCAATTTTGTGATCTTTGACCTCGAATAAAAAACAACGCACAAGCGGGATCGATGGGGACTTTTGACATATCGTTTGTAATGACGTCTTCAAGGCTGCCCAAAAATCCAGCTTGTTGGGAATTAATGCAAACTTTAATCATAATTTAGTCTATTTTGACTGGACTATTAGGAATTTAGTTAAATGGAAAAGACGATGATTACAGGTGACTGACTGTGTGCTGGATAAAATGAGCAAGATGATGATAATTACTCGTTATATTACTATGTATACATACAAACATAGCATACCCCGAAGGGGTAGGCAGATTCAACGGGGCAACAAGCCCCGTTAACCACATTCAACCAAAAATAAAACTGGACTGGGTGCAAAATTGTGACGATGCCAAATTGTGAAAAGGAATTGACAAGTGGTTATGTAGGTACCACGTAATTTATTAAAAACCATGGGTTAATTGTATTACGTAAATTGCTTTACTTAACTATAATTTAATTAACATATTTACCGTTTAATTCTTCACCATTTGAATTTCCATAAATTAACATACCACCGCCATATTCTGCTATTTGTTAAATTTCAACCAATATTGAAGAAAGTTCTACAATAACATTGAATTTTTCACAGAAATGTGCAATATTCCACTTGACATTCTAAAGTACCAGCCATAACACTTGAACAAAACTGGGACGCGATTGGTCTAACAAATCCCAATACATAAATATGTCATAAGAGCCCATAAAAATAAGTGACTATCGAGTGCACTATTATACTTAATAGCGCCAATAGGAGTTAAAGAAATCGCACCGACTATTCGATATAGCTACCGACTTCGCAATAAGTTCGAATGTATTTTTCTTGTTATTTTAGGAGAGCACTCTCGACTGTGAAAGCGTCGTCAAACACATTCGGAACGCAAACGTTTGTTTTGTCATCTTGTTTAGTGACCACTGCGCTACGACAACACAGCGAGCTGCCGTTATATACATTGGTTTCTAACTGACATAATAAATACGAAGGGTCAGTTATTCGATACATTATTATAACATCACCATTCCCCGAAGGAGTAGGCAGGTTGTCCCATGTTGGTCTGGGACTTGGCCCATGTTGATCTGAGACAAAAAAAAGAATGTGCCAACTGTGGCTCTTGCCTAGCATGTCGTAAGAGGCGACTAATCGTATATCGGGTTTTGGGTGTGTGATTGTGTAGGCGACAGGTTAGCCGCTTGTCACTGCTTTTTTACAATTTTCCATCTAACCAAGCCCGGCTTTAACTTTGGCTGAATGTGGTTGAAGGGACTTGCTGCCCCTTCGACTCTGCCTACCCTTTAGGGGATTATGGGCGTGATGTTATGTATGTATGTATGAGTAGGCAGGGTCAAAGAGGTAAAAAACCTCTTTAACCAGCCAAAGATTAAACTGGCTGGTTTAGAAGCAAAATGGTGAAAAAGTAATGACAATTGGTTAACTTGTCGCCTACACAATGATATACCCGACCCTTTAAACCATTAGTCGCCTTTTACAACATGCTTGGCAATAGTACCACGAGTAATATATGTCAAATGTAGGCTTGCTAAAATGACGTAGTTTACCTAATTTTTAAATAATCTTTATAACGTTTAGCGGAAGTAATGGCCCACGGAAATGGTCTGGCAATAATAAATATCAATTTTTGATAATATTCTTAAAAACATATTTAAATATGAGCCTTTCTACCTTAACGTAGATGAGTACGGTTTTTATACACCTTTAGTTCGCGCTACCTGTGAAAGGGCCCCGGTTTCGAGCTAGTAAGTACGCATACTGTGTTAACTACATAGTAGACTAGAAATCCTCAAAATTTCATCTTTTCTAAAATGACGTAGGTCTGGGGTCCCTGGGATCTTACTCTACAAAGAACATACAGCTAGCTCATTCTCTTTAAGTACCAGAGAACATCGCATTTGATACGTACTTACTAAAAATAACTGAACCCATTAAAGTTATTTCTTTTTAAGCGCACTTTAATTCTCTAGCTCAGAACTAAAGATTGCTTATAATACTTAAACTTAAATACGATTATTAACATCCATCACTTGACAAATGGCCGTGTTGATCACACGTTGCTTCTAATGGGGTTCGAAACCGCGACTTTTTGTATTGCAACCAGGGCATCTAACCTCTCGACCATACTCAGTAATCTCGGCGTAAACTTAGGTTAACACATAGGGAAATTTATTCCTGAACAACAAATGGAATTACTTAACACCTTAAACAGGGACACCGTTGTATAGATGGATGGATGTGTGAATGTTTGTTACTCTTTTACGCAAAAAGTCCTGCAAGGATTTTAATGAAACTTATTAACTTAAATAGCTTATACCTTAGAATAACACATAAGCTATGTTTCATCGATGTACCACGCAAGCAACGCGGCAGGCAGAAGCTAGTTTTATTATATAAGTAGAGTGAATTTTGTGAGGGAATCAGTAGAATTCACTCGAATAAGTGTACGGTATGGATAATAATTTTAGTTTATATTTTCTACAAACACGTGTAATAAAAATAAAATTTTAGATGAAGCTATTTCAATTTTGTATTAAAAGTTATATAAGGTACTTAACTATGCAAAAAACAAAACGTGTAGTTACTGAAAGTTATGTGTACTGAAATTTTAGTTGTACATACTTTGATCTATTTTAGTAGGTAATAATATTTTGTTGCTTAATATTTTTCGTAAAATCATTTAGTCTAAGATCCGAACTAGAAACGACCTTCCCCTATCTGTTTAACGGATGAAAGTATTTTAAATAAACCAGGTCAGACTATGATTAATTAAAACTTGATTCAATACTAAAATTTGTGTATATGAATGTTATATTGTAATATGATTTTTGTACGTTTAACAAGATCCTTATAGTGTGATTTTTACTGCTGTTTTAATGTTTTGTTCATATTCCTGAACAAAAAGAAAATCAAGACAAGTACACATCGCTATCATATTTATATCCAGAAGAACATTAATATAGCGTTTCTAATGACAAAAGGAATTATTGAAGACAGATTTAAGATATGTACCTGTTGCCAGTCCCTTTCATAAATTAAATTTATTCGTGCGAGTGCGATTTAGCATAAATATTATTTTTAAATTTTTTATTCGTAATTAAAGTCTGGCCAGGATTTTTTTAGGCAACCCACTCGAGATATACTTTCTAATATATATATTTAATTTTATATAAAATACTTTTTATCCATTAAACAGATGGGTGAAGGTCATCTCTAGTAAGTATCCTTTATGCCATACATTAAGCGACTAATCAAGAAAAGTCTTGATTTGGTAACACTTAGGGAACCAGACAGTATTATTAACTAACTAGCTAACTAACTAAACTTCACGCCTCTTCCCTAGCGGGGTAGGCAGAGAGAACCAAACGCCATTATGGTACGATCCTTACTCGCATCTTCAACATTCATAATCCTTTTCATACAAGCTCTACGGTTTTTATGACTCCTAACATCACCTTCTGTTAATACACAGTATTATTATATAGTTATTTAAAGTGCAGATTTCATCACGATATTTACGCTCAGCGCAACCAGCATAAATCCGCACTTATAGTTAAAAAAAATCAAAGATATGCTCGGTTTTGAACAAGAACCCCTCGTATGTGGTTGGCTCGCAGGCGCGTGGTCATTGAGCTACCACCGCTCACGAAACAGCATTCGTCGCACCTCAATAACCGAACTAGCCGTATTCGCGACGAGGTTACTGGGTCGGAGCGAGAGCTCTCAGCCGCGCCGCGGATTTCTGCTTTCGTCCGGAACACCTCGCTCGGATTTTAATGTTTTAATTAATTTTATTTGATGAATGACGGGATGTAAGGTAAGGTAAGGGTAAGGTTTCGGTGTAAAGAAATGGGCTCGTTCAGTGTTTGACTAATTGTAAGTACAGCGGGCTTAATTTAATAGTAAATGGGGGTTTACGTGAATATAGCATGAGATGTGGTGAACATCTAGCTAGCGACCATGGCAGAGAAATACCGTTCGTTTAATTAAAGTTATTAAAGGTACGCCGCAGGGCTTAATTCTAAGCCCCTTGTTGTTTATTCTTTACACGGCAGGTCTGGTGAAAAAAATCTTAAGTAGGTACTGCGAAGCTCGCCTTTGTGCAGATGACATCCTGTTATACCGCTAATTCAAACCACATAATCTAAAACCGTCTCTGGATAAGGTAAATGAAGACTTGAGGGTCGTCGTGGAGTGGTCCATTAGGAACAGTCTTATATTTAACCCTACTAAGTCCAAATTTATAGTCTTAGGTAATAAATGGCAACGTCTTATGATAATTATATAACGTCTTAGGATGACATCTGACTGGCTCGATAGTCGATGGCGCATTCGGTAGTGACTTGCCCTATGCGCCAAGAGTTGTGGGTTCGATTCCGACCTAGGACAAACATTCGTATGATGATAACTTGTATTTGTTCTGTGTCTGGGTGTTAATATCCAATATTTAAGTATATATTTGTAATACCACTGTTGATTCGGATATCCGTAACACAAGTGCGGAAGCTATTTACCTCGGAGTCAGATCAATGTATGTGATGTAGTCGGATAATAGAACAGAGCCCAACTGTTTATATTGACATGGAACCAGTAAACCAAGTCGATGCTGCAAAAAATCTAGGCCTGATCTTGGATGGCGAAATGAGATACACCGAACATGTCAATGTAATAATAAGAAATGCATATTATAGATTAAAGACTCAGTACTCAATTCGAAAACATCTGTTCGAAAACTTCAAGGAAATTCTACTAGAATCCTTGGTTCTGTACGTATACGGACCAAGACTCCTGCAGCAACACAGAGGTCAATACAACGCGTACAAAATGCCTGTGTGCGGTTCCGCTACGATATACCAAAGAGAGCGCATATCACCCCATATTTAAATGATAGAAATATCTTAAATATGGCTAACAGAAGATAGAGCTCTGGCAAAAACATTCCGTAAAGTTGTGGAAAGTGGGAAACCAGGTTACCTCTTCGAAAAAATTGTATGGGTGAAACATAATCGCTCAAAACCCCTCAGAAGTCACATAGAAACAACCCTGGCAATTCCTCAACATAAAACCAGCTTTTATCGAGGAGGGATAAAATTTGCTGTAACAAAAGTGTGGAATAACTTACCGCCCCTGCGAGAGCCTATGCGTCCCTTAGCAACGTAAAGTCCGATCACATTTAATTGAGTTGCAAAGTAAAAAAAAGAGAGAATCTATGTAAAGGTCATACAAAACCTCCTCCCCTGAAGTAGACTATGATTCACAGTTCGTTCATGATAATTTTTATACACTATAATAACACATACATACACACCATCATCTTCATCATCTTCCTAGCGTTATGTCCCGTGCTTAGACGGGGTCCGCTTAGACCATGATCCAGGATTTCCTTCCTTACCTTCGTAACCCTAAGATAGGGGAACCAGACAATTCTTAGATCATGTTTACAAATCCAAAATTGATTGAATTTGCAGATTTCATCACGTTGTTTCATCCACTGTCGAGCTAGTGGTATAAATACGTACATAGACTTGCAAAATCCAGAGGTACGTGCCCGGGTTTGAAGCCGCATTCCTCGGTTAAGAGGCGCGTGAGGCCATTGACACACATGGACACACAAACACACATGCACCTCTATTTACACAGTATACCATTTACCTACAATACACGTAAACTATTTACATTCGTACTCTTCCTTTCATCTTTTCCTCAATGGCCGACCCACCGTAAGGGCCAATCTGATAACCAGCGCTGGGCACTCGAGCCAAGCATATGCTGAGATTGGCACCAATTGTCAAATAATACAATTAGCCACATAATGTTTAAGTGTGTTTCATCTCCTTGTTCTATCACAAAATTAAAGTTTAATGTTACAACATGATGTAATTGAATACTTGGCAATGAAGCTTCGTATTCTCATTCTAAGTATTTAGTTTTTATTACAATAATATTGAGCGGTGGTAGCTCAATGGTGCCGTGCCGGTTCAAACCCGGGCACGTACCTCTCGATTTTTCAAATCTGTGTACGTATTTATACCACTAGCTCGACGGTAAAGAAGAACATCGTGATGAAACCTGCAAATTCAAACCTTTTTGGATTTGTAACCATAATCCAAAATTTGTCTGGTTCCCCTATCTTAGGGTTACGAAGGTCAGACCGGCAGTCGCTTCTATGTAATTACCAGACTCGCTGTATCCTGGATCATGGTCTAAGCGGACCCCGTCTAAACACGGGACATAACGCTAGGAAGATGATGAAGATGATGACAATAATATTGTACAAAGAAAAAGAGTTTGGTTTTGTGTTCGTTTCTCTTTCACGGGCTTGGTACTCGATAACTCATCATGAAAATTTGCCTACGTTTTTTCAGGCGCCCAGAAAAATATTTAGGATTGTGTTCCTAACCGTGAAAATAGTAGAATAATCTTCATAATTTTTTTGTTAGTGCCAAAACAAGCCTTGTTTAATTTCTTTAGCCATATTAATAATCGATAAGTGATAGATATTATCCACTGAGCTTTAGTTTAAGAATAAATATAGATAGGTACCAATATCTATATACATATACTTTAGGATTAAAAATCGTCCATTATTAGGAAGGGTATATAGTTAATCTCTCATCGCGTCATTCATGACACTGAACAAATGATTCTCCATTGTGTCTGCAGTCTGGCATCTCAAGGGATTATATTAGGCTGTTATATTTCGAATAAAACTAATGAGGAAAATGGGAAATGTTCTGTCGAGTTTCCTTAAGCCCGTCGCAACACAAAATACAATATAATACGTAAACAGTATGTGAGTATTATTAATAAATATTAGACAACGCGTTCTTTGTGAAAGTTTCTTTTGAAGGGAAAATTGGTCGTGGCTGAATAATAGTGCTTTTATTACGTGACTTAACATGTCCTATTTTTCACGATAAGAATTGTAGCCATTGTATTTATGTTTCTTGCTCTTTCTTTTCATGTTTATTGTAACTACTATCTAAGTGAGCATAGCTGAGTATTTTAGCCGTCGGTGTGCTTCCTTAAGCATTATATGATTTAAAAACATGAACAGACTACAATTTCGTAAAAGTTCGGCAACCCGGCAACTTAACGTATCTCCTGAAGCATCAAGACATTAAATTTTAATGGCTGACATTAAAATTTAATGTCTTGATGTCTTGATCCTATAAAAAGTCAAATTACAATAAATACTATATATACTATAAATACTTTGTTCCAACTTGTGTACAAAAATAAACAATTATGTATATTTAGAGTCTTTATGTAATAAAACGAAAAACACAAAAATACATACAAAAAAGTTGGTAAAAAATAAAAAAAAACACTGGCATACCCATGTATATTATCCCGAATAAGAAACGTCTTACCAGAATTAGACTATAACTAGGCAAATTTTGGCGACCCATATAAAATGCCTTGTTTATTGGTAATTCTATTGTTAGCCAAAATATTCATGGAAACTGTAGCTGTATTGTGTTGTCAATCTCATAATTCACTAGTAGGCTTGCGGCTTACAGAACCTTGGTATTTATTTGGAATTTCATAGGGAATTTTCTTATGTTTATTCCTTTTATATTTCGCCATATTCTGTGAAAGACGCCTGTTTGTTGCCTTTTTGGTGGAGATATTTTTCGTATAATAAAGTAATAAGTTTTACACAACGAGCTAAGAGCTACATAGTGATCAACGTAGCCGACAAGCTTAGCCACTTATCACTTTCTAATGGTATATCGGGTTTTGGGTATGTGCTGGTGTAGGCGACGAGCTAGCCTATAGTCACTGCTTTTCACAATTTTCCTTCTAACTCAGCAAAAAATATTTTTTTGCCTGAAAATGGTTAAGTTTGCTTTCTTTCCGGGCGTGATGTTATGTATTACTCACTATCCCCGAATATCACTAACCCTATACAAAAAAAAAAAAAATATCACAGACCCCGATTGGTTATTATTATAAGTGATTAATTTATTGGGCAGATTCGAACACACATTGGAGTTTAAATATTTGTTTTAATATGAACTATGTTTATCCTACAACGTAATATATTGGGTGGGGCCTGGTGACCTGTAGCGCAGGTTTCTCTACGAAACCTATTTCAGGCGCCATTTCCTCACATTCTTGGCCAAGATCACTTTGTTTAGACTAAGTCCTATTTATAAGTGCCTAAATTGTGAAGGGTATTTATTCCCTTCAAATATATTTTCATTCATTTTCATATTAAACAGATATATGTGTGTATCGTATGGACCGTATCGTATAAGGAGCGGTGGTAGCACACTGGTAAGGACACGCGCCTCTTAATCGAGGTGTGCGGGTCCAAACCCGGGCACGTACCTCTGGATTTTGCAAATCTATGTACCTACGTATTTATACCACTAGCTCCACGGTGAGGAAAAACATCGTGATGAAACCTGCAAATTCAAATAACTTTGGATTTGTAACCATGATCCAAAAATTGTCTGATTCCCCTATCCTAGGGTTACAAAGGTCAGATCGGCAGTTGCTTCAATGTAATTACCAGACTCGCTAAATCCTGGATCATTGTCTAAGCGGATCCCGTCTAACCACGGGACATAACGCTAGGAAGATGATGATGATGTGTGTATCGTATGAACCAAAAGGAATATTATATGATCTAAGAAAGTACAGTTAGAAACAGTTTGCTTCTTCATCATAGTCTGACTATAGACACAGTTTTTCTAAAATCAATTCTGCCCAAAAATCTCAGTGAAATAATTTCGTTCGCGTACGAATTTCCATTTTTATAATCCTGTCACGTAACGAAATTCCACGATAGTTCGCCATCGACCTTATGTATGCTGTGAAGGAATAACTGGCAAAATATGCCTCTTTGAAATCACACTGAATGTTCATGTACATAACTGTTATTATGTGTTATTGAACAGAATTTCACATGAGGATAATTGCAGAATTAGTACGTCCTGAGTTTAATTCAATCAAATAATACAGATACCCTTTTTCGTAATGTAGAGAAACATTATCAGAACCCTTTAAAAGTAGATAAGCACTATAAACACTAGTAGTCATGGTAGTTGTATGAACGTAAAGTTAAATGTGACCTTTGTTTCAGAACAAGCGCCATCTCCCAATCACACCGGACTAAATAAAAAGTGCATCAAAACGCAAATGAAAACAAATGCATAACAAATAACACAAATTTGCAACAATCCAGTGTCGAAGTGATGTCAGTAAATAACGTGGTTGGCGCCAAAATGCAGTGGGCCGGTGGGGGGGAGGTGATCAGCTGTCGCGGTGATTCATTGCATCCGAGCTCTCACTGAAGTCGGACGTGTAACCATCAAAATGTCGGCAGGTAATGTGATCAGCGGTCGTTTTATTAATTATCATTATCCATTATTCATAATCCATTTAGCCTAATGAATAAAACCTTTTAATGAAGCATTTAGCAAGCAATTAGAAGAACTTCACCTCTAGCCATTATTTATTTTTCTTTATCTCTTCAAACATTTTCGATTTTCTTTTTAATTATATCTTTCATAAAGATAACATTTGAAATTATCTTCTTAAAGGTACTGTACAGAAGTACTACTACACTATACAGAATATCTATTTTTTTAAGTTTAAAAAAATGCTTGTATCGTTGATGATATAGATAAAGTAACAAGAGGTTAGTGGAGGCATAAAAAGCTACAAAAAATATGAAATACGTACAACAACTTTAGTTATTTTCCCGAGCAAAAACAACTTTCGCTGTGATAGGATCCTACAATAAATAGCTAAGTTTAAGACTAGAACTATTAAACTGATCATAATACGAAATTTATTCGGTAAAGTTAAGTTCGGAACTCTCGAAGTCGCGATACCTAAAGATATTTGTCGACAATAATGGCCCTGATTACATAGAACGAGTTTCCAAGAAAATTTCGAGGAGTTTAAGTGAAACTTCTGCGAATTATGTTGGTACTGCCATGTTTGCTTCCATGTGTAGATTAGATTTCGAACGCAATCATGGTTTGTTTTGGAGTTAAAATTGCTTCAGGTAAACTAACTTGGAACCAAGATGTGCAAAGCTATTAAAGATTTTCTCGATAGGTATTTCTGCGTGTTTTCTTGGTAGTCGTTTTAACTTTTCTGACTATGGAAGCATAGAAGCAGTCTAAGCATTCATGATAGAATTTCTCTATATCTTAGACGATATGATTATCTATAACTTCCTCCCACATATACTCTTGCCGTTTGATGAAATTTCCTGGTGAGGGTGTTCTTAAGGAAAAACCTAATGCTGGAAGCATTAGGTTTTCAAATGAATTGCGAAAGCAAGGTAGCAAATTTGACTTAATGACTAATCATCATCAGGCTGACGGTATGTTTGTTTGCCATTTTAAAAAGTACCTATAACGAAAAACAATTTTAACAAACATAAAAATAATACTGCAATTAGTGTACCACAAAGAATATGTAGGTACTACGAAAATTCATATCGATGTTATATTTTTCTGGATTTTTGTTATTCATTTATTTATATATAAGTTAGAAAGCTCATACAAACGTATAAAGACAGCTAGAAAAAAATCAACGCAATGAGGCAAATAAATATCTTCGTGGTTGGCTGGAGTACGGTCAGACCGTTGCCAAGCAGTATAACAGCCGAAAATAGACTCAAACAAAAACTACAGGGATTAAGTGTAACGCAAGTTCTGAGGATTTATGTCGCGCAAACTTGTGTCGGGGAGTTTTCTGGAACTAATTAAGTGGATAGATGCCCAGGGATTCTCTTAACTATTAAATGATTTCCACTGAGACTTCATACTGTTCTCGAAGCATTTACAAAATTAATTTCGGAGAAGAGGAATTTTGAAATCTTATAAAACTGGATTAAAGTTGCGGTAAACTTGCTTTAACTTGAATCTGTTGTTGGAATACCTGTTACTTTTACTATGTAACAAAGATTACTTTTAAGAGATTAGATAATTACAGCTTACAGCATACACGATACCAATAAATACATACATCAAACATTCGCCGTCGAACGGGATTTAAACACGTGGTTTTAGCTCCCGTTCTCTATCCACTAGTCTAAAAGCACGTCATTGTATGTATTGTCTGGGTGCTTAGCCAAATACGCATCAGCGATTCCATAACGAATCGTATCGTATCGCGCCACAGACTTATTCGGGTGGACAAATCGGGAACTAACTCCGAGTTCCGCACTATGAGTTCTTAGTAAACAAGTGTGTGGCGCGATACGAGCGGTAGCGAAGTTCGTTATGGAATCGCTGGCGCGCATTTGGCTTAGCACCATGGTACTAGTAGGTTTATTGAGCAAGGCTGTCAATGTCAACCTATAGTAAGTTGATAGATTATCAACCTATATAGGTTTGAAGCCTTGCTCAAAGCATTCTAATAACTATCTTATTTTCCAGCCACCTTCCTTCTTTCTTTTCCTTTTCTATACTTTACTTCCTTCCGTTCACACGTCTTCCGTTTCTTCTTTATTCTCTTCTTTCTCTATATTAAATAATAAGACGCTCTTAATCCTTTCTTAACCAGCTTTTCCGGCAGCAGGCTCAGCAGTCGCCATGATCGGCGCGAACCTTCGGTTCGGGTCCGCCGGCGCGACCAACTCCACCATATTGAACAACACGCGGCTGTGTCCGCCAGGAGGCGCAGCGAGCGCTGCGGCGCTGCTGGCGTTGTCGGGGCTAGGCATATCCGCTAATCTGGCACTCATGACTGTCATATTGAGCAAGAAGCAGCTGAGGCGGTGAGTGTATCGAAATATTCTTGACCTGGTAATAAATAAGACGGTATACAAATAAATGTCAGACAACATCATGTCCCCAAATAGTCAGGCTGGTATGTCCGCCAGGCTTGCACTCGTGTCTGTCATATGAGCATGAAGTAGTTGAGGCGATAAGTGTGACGAAAAATTTTTGACATGGCAATAAATAAGTATAAAAATTAATGTCAGAACAACATCATATCCCAAAGTAGTAGGGCCAGGCAAGTCCACAAACCTGGCGCTCAGAGCTGTCATATTGAGCAAGATGCAGCTGAGGCGGAGAGTGTGATAAAAGTTCTGCACATAGCGATAAACATTCAAGTAAATTTCAGACAAAATCATATCTCAAAGTAACTTAGGTATTTGGAGAATCAGAATCGATGAAGGTATCACAATCTCCCAGATCCAGGACTTGGTTTTAAGTTTGAACGTTAAATTTTGTTTACCTATTCTAAAAGTAGTTCGATGTTTAATAAAATTGAGTTTAGATAATCCTCACTAGTTTAGTTATCGTTTAGTAATTAAAACTAACTAACTAAACTTCACGCCACTTCCCTAGCAGGGTAGGCAGAGAGAACCGAACGCCATATGACACGATCCTTACACACCTCACTCGCCTCTACAACATTCATAATCCTTTTCATACAAGCTCTACGGTTTTTATGACTCCTAACATCACCTACTGTTAATACACGACCAATCTGTTTAGTAATAAATTTTCACATAATTACGAAAGAGCAAAAGTAGAAGCTTTGTCGATTGGAATCTCTTCAGTGTGTATCATCTAAGCAAAATTCTCGTTTATATACATACATGCTCAGATTAGATTTGTTCTCTAATCTGAGCATACGTGTAAGAATTTCAGTCACAAACATTCTTGAAACCCCTCTCTTAAAGGTAAAGGGGTATCTAATATTCAATATGCCGATGAGGATAAACAAATTGAAATACGGATTATGGGACCGATACCCGATAAACCATTACAATAAAATCAAAGTGTCTATGTGTAAAGAAAACTGTTAATCCGAAGGCTATACCGCAACAAACGTGTTTATCGCTGTGCTTACATTGTGCTATTGTGGTCTTGCTATTTATGAGGTTTGGGTTTGAGTATCGAACTTTGAATGTCCAGTATTGTAGCTAAATAATTAATCAGCTTTGAGTTCCAATTACCAATTTTATTCATTATCTTTCGTTAATAGGATTTTTCTGAATACACCGGCATCTAAAAGAGGAACAAAAAACACTGATATTATGTTAAAGATCCATCCAAAAACACAAAGAACTGTAAATAAATTAAACTATACGCATATATTCATCTTTTTGTTAAAAAAAAATTTGAGCTCTGTATTTTCAGAATCCTTTGCCACTCTCTTGGATTAGATAGTGGTAGAATATTAACAGTGCTTAATGCTTAAAGAAATAAATTAAAACATATAAATATTAAATAGCAACCCTTAATGATACATTTTTATTTGTTCCATATATTTCCACTGCAGTAAAACTGTGCGAGATCCGAAAAGATTTGCAATATCAAGCTGCTGCGTTCGCAAAATTGGGTGCACTTACTTCATTGAAGGGTATTTGTTTACATGAAGCAATATATCCCCGAAGAGACAGGAAGAGTCCAAGGAGCAGGTATCTCTTTTAACCAAAAATAAAACTGAGTTGGTTCAAATGGAAAATTGAGAAAAAGGGCTGACAAGGCTTATCATCATCTCCCTAGCGTTATGTCCCGTGTTTAGACGGGGTCCGTTTAGACGGGGTCCGCTTAGACCATGATTCAGGATTTAACGAGTCTGTTAATTACATTGAAGCGACTGCCGATCTGACCTTCGTAACCCTAAGATAGGGGAACCAGACAATTTTTGGATCATGGTAACAAGGCTTATGTCTCAACCTATACAATCACAAATCCAGTACTCAGTTCACGATTAGTCATCTTTTACGATATGCTAGGCAAGGAACACAGTTGATATGACGTGTTCCTTGTCTAGCATATATGTGGTGCAATGTCAGACTATGACTTAAAAATGATTTTAAGTCATGACAATACTACTTAACGCATTAACATCCCAGTTAACTTGTCCTGACTTGTAGTCTTCGCCACACGTATGTTGATTTGATTTACGTCAAGCCAGCTCCGCATCAATGGAGCTACGGCTTAAGGGGATGACTGCGATTCGACGTGACACGTATAACGGTTGTAACGTAAGTTATATCTTCGCCGTAACATTGAGCCGAGGCGAGGGCGTACATTCAGCACGAATCTATTCTGCATCACGAATATTGCGATATTCGGTCATGAATAATGTGGATGGCATATCTTAATGGTTATATTTTATGAGGATGTCGTACGTATAAGTCTATGGCCAGATTGCGTGAGTGCCTTTTGTGACTTGTTTTTGATTTTAGGGCACTCTTTCATGATTTTGAAAATGTGTGAGTGTGAGTTACACTAGCTGATGATAAAAAAATATATTTCGGTTGAAATTTCCTTGTGATTTGATTACGAGATATAATAACAATCAAGAGCTTTCTTGAATGATGAATTATTTTGAGAAACGTAAAATAAGAGTGTATAGTTACAATAAAGCTTATTACCTATCATCTTTCGATATTTCTGAAAACACAGTTTAACTGAATAGTACCGGTGTTACCTCATAAACACCTTACGGTATTTAGTTAGATTAAAGGCGAATGCATTGCAAAAAGAGATCCAGACACGGGTAACTACTGCCGTGTCAGTGAAACAGGGTCCGTGCCCTATAGGGGCCTCATAGCATGTTGGAAAATATTCGCTCAAGTCCACCACAATATGTCAGTGGTAAAAAAGATTCCTTCAGCAAAATGTATATCCATAGACATACATAACATCACGCCCATAATCCCCGAAGGGTTAGGCAGAGTCAAAGTGGTAGCAGGCCCCTTTAACCACATTCAGCCAAACATAACATATACGTATCTATATTCGTTATCATCTTCATGATATTCAGCACAGGACAACAGCCATTACATCGTTTCAACATTGATCGGAAACGAGAGAATGGTTCATCGTCGTTCGGCACGTACCGCTCGCGCCATGAATGTTGTCACGTCATGAATATTATGACAAGGGGTAATGGAGACGGCGTCTATTGCTTGATGGCCTTCGCTGATACTTGATCTAGAATATAGAGTAATAATAATGGTCTTAATATCTGGTCTTTCTTTTTTAATAATCTACTGAAGCCTAGCAAACAAAAAGTAAATTAAATCGAATGTTGCTTATAGCGTTTTCCAACAATATTTTCATAACACTATATTGGATAAGTTCACCTAATCCAAGTTATCCAATTTACAGAAGATCGACTTCGGTTTAGGTATAATATTCATATTTTGTTTATCTCGTTTTCTTTAGTGGGATGGTATTCGTCTACTGGCTGAAATGTCAGCAATCTGTTCCAAGATTCGTGGAAGATTGTATACGAGGGTTTGGAGATTCGCCACGAATCTATTTTGCATCGCAATCACATTCCTAGTATAAAGGGGACGACAGTAGGTGCGCACATATATATACTTACTGTATATAGATAGATATTTTACAGAAGGAAGAAAAAACTGCCTCCTGAAAAAAAATGATGGATCGGGATAGTACTGTTTATTGTTATTTTTATAAAAAATATTGTAATCAATGGTACATAATCGTAAAAATTCAAATACTCTCGTGGCTAAGTCTGACGCGACTTCCGAGGTTTTCACTGCCGAACGACTATATCTATACTAATATTTTAAAGAGGAAAGATTTGTATTTTAGTATTTGTGTGTGTGTGTGTGTTTGTAATGAATAAACTCAAAAACTACTGGACCGATTTAAAAAA
The DNA here is from genome assembly GCA_951394215.1 of Glyphodes perspectalis. Lineage (NCBI taxonomy): Eukaryota > Metazoa > Arthropoda > Insecta > Lepidoptera > Crambidae > Glyphodes > Glyphodes perspectalis. The sequence goes on along the minus strand of OX596205.1, from coordinate 13,565,513 downwards.
ATCTTTCACCAATAGAAAGCTACTTTATTAGGGAGTAACATAGGCTCTATTTTATCCCTATATTTCCACGGGAGCGGGAACCACGCGAGTGAAACCGCGGGGCGCTGCTAGTGTAATAATATTTTATTTAAAAAAGTACATAACAAGTCGTTCGTGTATTCCCTTTGATAGATGACATCAACGCTTGTAGGCGTTAAGTGTGACCTCATCCTTATAATGTAGTTGCTAATATAGATATAATTTAGTATCATCTACCTACATTAAGGACGCATGCTCTGCTAATTAATAGAATCAGGGAATGCAGAGTGAATGTAACATTCCGTGGGTGTCTTGCACAAGAGTACGGTAGTTTGAACTCAGGGTTATAATACAAACATATCATCACACCGTAATCCCAAAGGGGTCAGCGTCAAAAGGGCAGCTACCTTTCACCACATGCAGTCAAAAATAAAACTGGGCTGGGTTAGATGGAAGATTATAAAAAAAATAATTACCTATGTAGCTAGCCTACCGCCTACACAATCACGTACCTAAATCCCGATATACCAGAGTCGCCTTTTACGACATGCTTTAATCTTTCTTTATTTAAATAAAAATGTAGTGTCACAATGTTGGTTGCCATACTCCTCCAAAACGGCTTAACCGATTTTGATGACATTTTATATGTACACTTGGTAGGTTTAAGAATAGGGTGTTATCAATTTTTTAACTGATAAGGGTGTTTCACCCCAAGGCTATAACTTGAGAACGGCTTTACCGATTTCGCAAATCTTTTTTAGTTGTGTTTGTTATTGTCACGTGAAGGTTCTTATAAAATGAAAAAATAAAAACGTAGCTAACGTTGTTAAAAAAAAAGGGTATTAAAAATCCGAGAACGGCGCGTTACGAAGTGCGCCGTGTCAGCTAGTAAATATATAAAAGCTTTCTAATTCAGATATTATAGTCCACTAAATGATGCCAAAGTAGCAGTAGCGTGAGTCATTAATGATGCATTCCAGTCAACAAAAATGTATACTGTCTAAATGATCAACCTTATTTATTTTTCAGACACTCATACCTTGAAATAGCCCAAGTAATATCGTTGATCTATAAAAGTACGATGTAAATACGATCCTTTTCATATCAATCAGAGTGATATTACACGAAGAGTCCTCATTCTGTTAAATACTCGTAATGTTTCCCTTAACCTTGTTTCTTTGGTTCGTTTATTAGAATTCACCTGCGGGCCCTGCCAAATTGGAGCCTTTTCATTTCCTTAAAATTGTATATTTATTAGTACCTATATGAGAAATGCTTTCGGGAGATCCTTTTATATTGAAATATCCTTGCTTTGTTAGAAATGGAGCAGCTTTTGGAATTAGTGTTCACTTTGTTGATAGAATGTCGCACATTTCTGACAAAGTGTCAGTTTTACCTTATAGGAATGGTTTTATAAAAATTCTAAATCTATGGTTTTATAGACAAGTCTCCGTTAGGCTATTAGGTCCGTTGTTATTAGGTATGATTAAATATGTTTATAAACATCCATGGCTCGAGTACAAATGTCCGTGTTCATCACACAAAACATTTGCCCCTAGCGGGATTCAAACCCGCAACTCTCAGTTCGTGGCTAGGTTCTCTGACCACTCAACCAACGGGTCTTTTAAATTTATTAAGTTTTAATGATAAGTAGTAGACAAGTAGTAGTAAGTAGTAGTTTTTTCCTTGGACTGCCTATAAATTGCAAGTCGTAATATTATGTAAATTACAGACACATAGACACTTTATGCAGACGAATGTGTGTGTATATACTTAAATATATTGGATATTAACACCCAGACACAGAACAAACACAAGTATTCATCACACGATTTTTTGTCCTGGGTGGGGATCGAACCCACAACTCTTGACGCATGGGGCAGGTTCACTACCGAATGCGCCATCGAGCTAGTCAAATTTTACATTACATTATCTCACGATGCGCTATCAAGCCAGTCAATATATATGTATATGTACAACAATATCTTTACGCCACCTCCTCAGCGGGGTAGGCAGAAAAAACCGAACGCCATACGGCACGGTCCTTACACACCTCACTCGCTTCTTTAACATTCATAATCTTTTCCATACAAACTCTTTAAAATATTAAAATATGAAAGTATGACGAGTGAACACAAAAGGAAATATTCATCTTCGCCTATTCTCGTCTTGTAAGCCACACTGCATTAGTTATGTGTGGACTCGCCACAGACTAGTCTAAGTTTCGTTTTAGTTACAATGTAACCTAGACTGGAGCAGAGATACCTAGAGTTTATTTTCGAATCAAAAATATCTGACACCCAGTTTCTATCTTGGTTAAAGTAGTACTTCAACAAGAAGTAGATAAATACCATACACGATCGTGTAAACGTGTTAATCCTATATGATAAGTGAAACTAATCTATACTTATAATAAATCTGTAGAGAGGTCAATTCTGTACATGAAATATATTTTCAAAATAACTATCAGGGGGTGATTAGTGATCGATACTGATGCCAAAAATGCAATCAGTAAAATTTTTGGCTGTCTGTCTGTCTGTATGTTCCTTATAGAAACAAAAACTACTTGGTGGATTTTAACGAAACTTGGTACAATTATTCTTCATACTCCTGGGCAGGTTATAGTATACTTTTCATCACGCTACAAATAATAGGAGCAGAGTAGTGAAGGGAAATGTTGGGAAAACGGGAGAAGTTACTCCATTTTTTAAGCTTCCGTCGCGTGTGCAGCCTTAATGGTTAAAGTTACATGGAAATCGTGTATGACGGAAATAGTCTTTCTAATATTAACTATAAACGCGGGTGACACCGCTGGCACAGCTAGTATAATAATATATCCTTGTACCCAGCCTACCCTTTGGGGATTATGGACGTGATGATATATATAAGGACTGGTCCGTTGGTCAAAAGGTAAGAGACCCTAGCCACGAAACCAACGGTCGCGGGTTCGAATCCCGCTAGGGGCAAATTTTTCGTGTGACGAACATGAATATTTGTACTCGAGTCTTACATACATACGTACATAACATCACGCCTATAATTCCCGAAGGGGTAGGCAGAGCCAAAAGGGCAGCAGGCGAGTCGAGTTATGGATGTTTATAAACGTATTAAAGTATGTCTATCAGTTCACCTAGTATCCATAGCACAGGCATAAGCTTAGTTTTTTAACTAGAGAATTGGTGTGTCAGTCTGGATAATTTATTTATTTTCTTATTAATATGTATTCCTTTTACAATTAATATCGAGAGTATGTACAAATTTCCGTTTATTCGTTAGTTCATCATTAAGTTACAAGTACATCTCGTGAATTATGGGGATACGGGCGTGATTTTATGAATAAGAGCTATAAAAACTATATAAAATTGGAAAGATTTTTGAGAAACTATTGAATAAAATACTAGAACGGACTAAAGAGTTATCAAATATATAAATAATAAATAAATAAATTAAATATCGGACTACATCACATACATTGATCGAACTCCGAGATAAGAAGCTTAAGCTCTTGTGTTACAGATATCAGAAACAACAGTGGTATTACAAATATATACACAAACACAAGTATTCGTCATACGAATATTGGTCCTGGGTGGGGATCGAACCCACAACTCTTGGCGCATGGGGCAGGGTCACTACCGAATGCGCCATCGAGCTTGTCAAAATAGTAGTTAAATACGCTAGAATCCTCAGGAGCTCTTGTAGAGTGAGATATATTTATTTACCGTATGCCTGGTTAAGCAATTTAATTAAAACCGTATACTGCAAAACGATTAAATAATTTCAAAGCAATCCAATATTTAAGCAGAGCGATTATTTAAACGGATCCAATTTAGGAAAGTTCGATTCCGGATTAACCCGATTTCGGATGGAAACCCGAATTTTAGGGTTTCGTGCCCAAAAAATACCACATAAAACGGTAATACAAGAGTTAAATTGACAAAATGACATTTTAGAAACATCACACTTATGCACGTTAACTGCGATAATAATAAAATCGCTTACACATTGCACTAATAACTTAACACCAAAACTAAACAAGTATGTAATAATAGTAATAAATATAGTTACATACTTCAACTACCAGATTATACAGCTTTTAATTATCAGTCTAGACTTTTTACTAAGCAGCGCTGTTAAATCAGCGTCATTTGACTGGCTCGATGGCGCATTTGGTAGTGGACCCTGCCCTGTGCGCCAAGAGTTGTGGGTTCGTGTGATGAATACTTGTGTTTGTTGTGTCTGGGTATATATGCAATATTTAAGTATATATTTGTAATACCGCTGTTGATTCTGATATGCGTAACACAAGTGCTTAAGCTATGTATGTGATGTTGTCGGATATTTATATTTACTTAATCTAAATAAGTACAACTGTGAATTAATCTTCCTTCCGCATGTAATTACTTCCTAGCCGCTTAAATTTTTAAGGTCATTGGTTAAAGGGTTACTCAATATTGAATGAACCCACTGGTTTTTAAAAATATGTTAGAAACCAAACCAAACATACCTAATACTCTAACAGTAATCACAAAATAAAAACTAATTTTGTAATGGTGGTTTATTATATTTCCGTTGGTAAGTAAGCTTTAGTTTTATTTGTAATATTAATCACAAACCATCAGATTATCCGTGGTAACAATAGACCAAGATTATCAAAAACGGAACTCAACCTTCAATAAAAACAAAACAGCCAATCAATATAGCTACGGAACTCTCAGTACGACGATCCACCTCGCTCTTTACCATTCTTAAAAATCCTCGAGTCCACGCCCGCATTCTATCGTCACAATAATGTACCTGGATTTAGCGCACGAAGGTCTTTTTTATCTAGCAAATAATGGCATCGTGTTAGAGGGAAAAGATTTTAGAAAAATTCACTGCAGAGCGTCATTTTATGAAGCATTTTTCTTTAGAACGTAGAGATTTCGCAAGATATATCAAGCGTCGAGATTTACATTCATGTTTTACTATTATGTGGTTTATTTAAGCATCTAAAAATATTAGACAAATTCAAATTAAATATCTCTTTATTTATATAGGCTTCAAAAAAAGTACTTATAAGCAGTCAACTTAAAAAGAAAAGAAAACTTTACTATGCAGTAGGTATACCTAATCGATTCATGCCGAGTTAAGAACATTTCATCTATTCTGATACGACAGCAAGAATCGCACAGCGGGTAAAATTGCATAAATTTTTATCAAAATCGTCGGGCAAAATTTTACGAATTTACGAATGTACGACCTGACAAAAATGTTTGCTATAATTTTCTGTAGGTAAACTAAAAATGTTTTTATAAGCAATCTTGCATGTGCACGTTGACAGGAATGGACAAACAGAAGCTCTTTGGAGATTCATAAGTTTCACGTGAAAACTAAAAACTATTGAATTCATTTCGCAAAATATGACTGACCCGTTGGTCGAGTGGTCAGAGACCCTGGCCACGAAACCAAGGGTCATGGGTTCGAATCCCGCTAGGGGCAAATGTTTCGTGTGATGAACATGGACATTTGTACTCGAGTCATAACCGAGGAGTGCGGGTTCTAACTCGAGCACGTACCTCTGGATTTTTCAAATTTGCACGTATTTATACCACTAGCTCGGCGGTGAGAGAAAACATCGTGATGAAACCTGCAAAATTAAACATATTTGGATTTGTAACCATGATCCTAAAAATGTCTGGTTCCTCTTAGGGTTACGAAGGTCAGATCGGCATTACTACTTTATGTAGTGGTTATCTTTGGCAAATCTTTGCAGATAAACGTTAGACCCTATAGATCAGGAGACTTGACTAAACTTAAATACTAGTTTATGTAATAATATAATCCCCAAAGGTGTAGGCAGAGTCAAAGGGGCAGCAGGCCCCTTCAACCATATGGAGCCAAAAATAAAACTGGGCTAGGATAGATGGAAAATTGTGAAGAAGCAGTGACAAGTGGCTAGCTCGTCGCCTACACAATCACACACCTAAACCCGATATACCATTAGTCGCCTTTTACGACATGCTAGGCAAGAAACACAGTTGGCTCATTATTTTTAAGTCCCAGACCAACATGGGACAGGACCAGTTTATGTATTACATCAAATACTACCATAGCTTTTCCAATATAACAAATTACCTTCTGACATGACGTAGGTACATAATGCTTCAATTTATTCGATGTATACGCCGCAGCAAATCATCTAGATACGTCTCGGGATTTGTAACTTCCCTTTTTCAGCCAGTCGGGTCCTCAAGAGGAGGGGCGCACCGCACGTCGCCGAAGCGATTGATAAATTGCCTGCCGATATAAAAATCTATTTTTTCTTTTAAGCACCCGATGACAGAATGAGTTATAAATCTAAGAGGCTTTTTATTCCATCAATCAGCGCGATATATTTCTCAGTGCGTGGAAAGTTAGCTGGGATGTTTTCTTTTTTATAAGTTTGATGTATTGAAATAATAAGGGTCATATAGACTCTGTATTCTTAGTGAAATATTGAACCAATAAACGCATTTAAATCGTCGGTCCATCGTTTGCACCAGATCCAAAAATTAACTCATACTTATTGGGCCTTTAACATAACTGCAAGCTAAGTAAAAATGACGTCTGATTTTTTCATTCTAAGCATAACAATTAATCACAATGGTCAATAGTTCTATAACACAAAAACGCTAACATCGTTAAAACGTTAACATATATTTATTTGTATATTCTTTTATATATTTATTTATATATGTTGTGGAAATGAGAAAACTAATAAAAACTTCACATATCTCGTATTGCAGTCTTTTAGCCCGTTCACTCAGAATTAATTGAAACACAGAGAATTAGGAGGGGAACCCCTCTTAATTCTATCTATTCTTTGTCATCTAAGTGAACGATATGTTTTAGAATAAAATAGAATAGATAAACTTTATTCGATACACATAAAATAAATACAAGCAACAAGAAAAAGATAATCAAGATAATTCAAAACAGCCAGCTGTCAGATACGGGCGAAACCACTCGGTGGTGAGCAAACTCCATATTAAAAATGTGACGTTACGGAACTCGCACTCGGGCATTTTAGGTTTACTATCAGTTTGCAATTTACTCGATTAACGCCATCTTTTCGTTAACCGAATATGATTGGTAAACTCACACTTGGTTCTGATAATCAGGCTGACCACGACGCTGGTTATAAGCGAGTACCTACCTACCTTCAGCGGGTTTTAAAAGACTCATTGTCAGCGGTTCCTCTCGCCGCGATCCGCCCTAGATCCGCCCTAATCATGTTACGCTGTCATTTAGGGACACTTAGACAACCTTCTCGTATAATTTTGTCGCATTAAGTTACGCGGCATCATTTGTTATACCACAACGTTACGTGAAAACATTAATTAGAAGACGTGTATTATATGTCATAATTAAGACGGATATGGACTGCTATTTATAAGATATTCAGAGACGTAGAAGAAAGGAAGAAATTTTATAGTGTGTGTTTAGTATGAATAACATGTAAATGATGCTGAGGGGGATACTGAGGTCCTCACAAATGAAAAGTTAATATTATTTTTATTAAAATGGAATAGTTCAAAACATAAGGATAACGCCTCATATGATTGATAATGTGTATGAACATAGGCATTTTCTTTTGGATTTGACTGGCCCGTTGGTCGAGTAGTCAGAGACTCTGGCCACGAAACCGAGGGTCGCGGGTTCGAATCCAGCTAGGGGCAAATATTTTGTGTGATGAAAGTGTAAGGGTGTAATCCGAGTAAAAACTTTTATAGACCCGATTATTTGACTCGACATTCGAAGAATTCCTAAGTGTGTAAATGTGCATATTTATATGCACATTCAGATTACTCTCTATTCAATATAGTAAACAGATTGTATTAAATAATATATACTATATCACATCAAGATCTAAGGAGATTCTTTGTAGTCTTACCTTACTTTGTAGATCATAGTTACTTAAATGTGCAAATTTCATCACTATGCGTTCCCTCGTCGCACTGCAAGTGGAATAAGTCGGTACATAGTTTTGAGAAATACAGAGGTACAAATCTGGATTTGAACCTGTACCTCTTCTCGGTATAATCAGCATTCCGAACTGGTGGTAGATTCACATTGCTCTACAGATTTTTGTAAAATTGACGATTTAAATGTGTTTTTTTAAGGCCTACATAAATAAAGACATTTTTTTGAACTTTTTGAATACCCAATGCATGAAAGACCTGTGTTCTATATTTAGCTACCACCGCTCCCCGCATATAAGTTTTCTTCCACAATAACATTAAATTCCCAAAGCAAAGCATATACCAAAATCTCTTTCCAGGTGGTCCCACGGTCTGCTGTTCCACCAGGCGATAGTGGACTGCGCTCGCGCAGCCATCTTGCTGCCGCTAGGGATCGCAGTGTTCCGCTGCCAGCCAGTCTACAAGTGCTCTCTGGTGGAAACTGCGTTCTTATTACTGGTAGGTTTCTATACTACTACTAGCAATATCAGATACGTACCCCTCTTATGCTGTTTAAGTGCTTGTATGTACATACATACCTACATACCATAAAGCCTGTCGTCCTCGAAGAGGTAGACAGAGTCCAAGGAGTGTGACAAGTCAATAGTGCGTTAAAAATTAATGGCTCATCACTTTACCCATATTTAGATTATCCTATATATCTTCTGTAAAATTCAACTTTTCTAAACACTTAAGAAAACGCTTAAGAATACTTAGATAAATGGTGATGATGATGGTGGTTCAAATAAATAAATAAATATCAGACGCCAATAAGCGTATTGAGACTGATGAGAAGTATTTAGCATTCAATAAGACTAGACGTTTTATGCAAACAGATATTAGACTGGATTTTAATTACGTAGTTTCGTCAATATTGTATTATTGAGCGTTTTTTTACCATTATATTATCATGTTATATTTGTCCATAAAAAATAGGGGAAAGATTAATTTATCATCTTAAAAATAAAGTCCAAAAAACACAAGACCGTTCTAAGAAGAAGTCCGTTAAATTGAAAAAGGCTCCTATTAAAAACTTACCCCTCCTTAATTGACTAGCCTTCCGCGCCATCGTTTAAGACGATTAAATCCCCATAATTAAATACCCCCTGAGGGAAGAGTGAGAAAAACGCATCCATTTACTGCAGGCTTAGTTACAAATGAAGGCCAGGGATTGTTAGGCCACAGTTGATTTATTGGCACTTAACTTCAGGATCCGGATAGATAAGAAAGTGGGAGAATAATGCGGCTCACTCAATTCTTATAGCAGGTATCTGAGGAGGTAAAGGAGGATATAGCCAGCGCTAGCTGAAAGTTTTTATTGCGGAGAATTTTGGCAGCTTAAAGTCGTTCGAGCCAGACGACAAATATAGTCGTGGGGAAGAATGTGGCAAGCAGTCGTAATATCTTGCATGTTTTATGACGTAGACAATTTGTGGCAAGGAAAACTACTAGAAACTTCACGAGATATGTTCAGAAACAGTATTCAACAACGATGTAGAATTCTAGGCAAAGTGAAGGTGTGGTCAATTGCATAGAAACGTGGAGATTCTACCGGAATCGAAAAGGCGATTTATTAAAGCGAATAGAAAAAATAGTAAAAGTTAACTATCAGATTGATCTAACTTTAAACAAGGACAATTGGGCATCTACACTTATATAATAAAGAGGAAATATTTGATTGTTTGTTTACCAATGTAAAGCCTATTCAATAATAGGCTTCGAAACTACTGGACCGATTTGAATAATTATTTTACCAATGAAAATCAACTTTATTAGCAAGAGAACTACGCGGTTGAAACCGCGGGGCGTTGCTATGTAAAATATTTTAACATTTTACAGTACTTATGTCTGCAGCTATCATTGTTTTAACATAAACGATGGTGCAAATAACGTTAATAGCTGTAATTTTGATAGCAGCAAATAATTGGTAGGCGATTGCCCAACAGCACGTAAAATATTTAAATTGTTTCCAATTTATATTCATGCCCAAAAAGTTTTCATCCGCGCGTTAAAACCATTGCTTCAAATACGCGGGTTAAAGGCGGCACCTCGTAATAAAACGTAATAAAACCACTAAGTTACAGCACCTGTAGACGCTTCACGTGAATTACAGCTAAGACAAATTACCCCACCTAATTTGTACGTGAATGGAGTCGAATAATAACATAATTTATGACCTGAATACCTTTTCTTTTGCTCTAACGACCACGTTTTGTTTTATGGAACGTTTTTGCCGTAGGTGACTGTGTCGACGGTGAATATGCTGACGACAGTTTTGAACGACAGTCCCATTTTTCCGGAGAATGAGGAGGAGCAGGCGGATTTGTCGGCGCCTTTACTGATGGACAGCCCACAGGTAAGTGCAGGGAAAACTGCATATTATAGTTAACATAACACCTTTTATCAATGCCAAAGCCTATAGCATGTATGGGTGGCTTTAAAAAAGTGTATATTACGCATGTATATTTTGACGCTGAAAAGAGTATCTACCGAGTTTCTTGCCGGTTTCTTCTCGGTAGAATCAGCATTTCGAACCGGTGGTAGATTCACATTGTTATAAAGATTTTTATAAAATTGACGATTTATAAGTGCTTCTTTTAAGGCCTACATAAATAAAGACATTTTGAATTTTGATGTTTGATAATCTATTACTGAATGGATTTATTATTATAGTAGGTACAGCTTACAATATACATACATTCATATAATTACACATGCAATCCAATGGGGTGGACAGTTTCCATGGAACGATAAGCTACGTTCAGCTAAAAAATCGAGTTGGACTAGATTAAAAATTGTTGACTAGTAGTAAGCTCTTCACTTACATCAACCCAATACACTATTAGTCTCCTTTTACGACATGCTAGGAGAGAAACACAGTTTGTACATTAAATTTTGAACCCCAGATCAACGTGAGAAGCTTACAAAATATGGCTTTGGGTCTAATTTATAAGAATAAAGAGCTATGAAATATAAATGGCTGAAACACTTTCTGAAATTATTTCACCATTGGAAAGCTTAATTATCCGGAAGTACCTAACATAGGCTATATTTTATCCCCATATTCTTACAGGAACGGAAACTATACGGGTAAAACCGCGGGGCGCTGCTAGTTTAATATAAAAGAACTCCACAGATACATTGCGATCCTGCTCGGTCTACACAAACATAGTGGAAAAACAGACATCAATCCTTTCCCTAGATAGGCCGGTTATCGTGTTAAGCTTTACTATGTTCACGTCGTAAACATTTACACATAAATCTTTGTTGCAGTGCGTCCTTTTCGGGACCTTCATGATATGGTTCGCGTCGATCACAATAAATCTTGGACCAACGTTCTTATCGGGGGCTTTAGCCGCCAGTGCCGGCTCCTACAGCTCGTACGGCCCCGCCCCCTCGTGTCCCCTAGTTCGGGGGCCCTTTAGGCATTACGTACTCAACGCCCTTTGGATTGGCGTCAACGCTGTGTGCGTTGGCCTCACGCTCTTCCATTTGAAGAAACTCCACCGAGACCTCACTAAGGTAAGATCCCCTCGATTTAGTGAAGATTCCGGACAGATGGCATGGAGAGGTTTTGAGCAATAGCCGAGCTTCGTATTCCTAATTTGCCTTATCATGTTCATCTCCATTAACTATAACGATTGTACCATAAACTTCTCCATGATATTTGACACCATTGATTCTGCAGTCGAGTTCATGTAACCTATATAACCATTCACTGCTTTGTGAGAACTGGAAATAGTAATAGCAGACATTTGAATGACACAGTTTTGTAGTACATACGTCGCTAGTTCACAATCGCGAGTCACAAAACTAGTCGACAACTCGTTGAAACTCACGAAGTCATCCACATAATTTGAAGTTGCTGCAATATTGTGCATACTAGTCTCACATTGGCCGGACTAGGAATTTTTGTTGGTACATTGCCAATATATCTTGCAGCGTTTCGTAAATAAGATTTAAATTTTCGGGATTCGATTTATGCAGATGGGTGTTTGCACTTACAAAGGCGTCACCCATGGCATTGAGAATGAAAATGCTGATCAGATGTGAGTTTTTGGCAGATACATTTACGGCTGTTTTCGTCTTCCCTTCTATTCCTGGTTCTGTTATCTACTAGTAAGTTTTCAAAGCATTTGGAGGCTTTTATCCAAATTCTACAAAAAAAAATGTTTTATGCATGTACATCGCAAAAGTGACTTAAGAAAAAAATTTTGCGAGCTATAACATTCTACGTTAATCTACCCGGTAGAAAATTGGCATGAAACCCATACCGTACTAATGTTGACAAAATTGAATAGGAATACTTAGTTGTTTTGTAAACGCAGTTGTTTTTTTTTAAGATTAGTAGACAACCGATAAAAGATTAACGAACAGTTTTGAACCAAAGCGTCCGAAGATAAACGGGCCAAAACTAACGATAGATCTGAACCGGGAGGGGCTGCCGGGCACAGCTGTTAGGGGTTGCGGATAAATTTAAATCTTATGGCATGCAGGCTAACGTAGAAGCAGTTCGAGTAGCTGGTTTAGTGACGACACTTGTCAGCATGGCCGGAGACAACAGGCGCATGGACTCGCTGCCCAACAGCGTCGGACCCAGGGTATGTAACAGTGTTTGCACGATCAGTAGTTTTGCACTTTGCTGGTTGATTGATAAAGAGATCTTCATTTTCAACTTCATTTGTATCTATGTCGTTATCCAATAATTTAATACAATCTCTTGGGTTAATTATTGAAACATATTTCAATGATTTAAGTACCAGTATCATGAACATTTTTATGATCTACTTTAAATTGTTAAAATGTTCTGATACTACTAATATATTGACGTAGAGAAGGTGGATGTTCTCTTTAACTTTCACCCTATGTATACTCTTCTAGATGCTGTTGTTTTGTAATGTAGTTAGCTAATTATTTTTATCAGTCTCTCTTATATCAACTTTAATACTTTCTCACCACTTTTTTAATTACAACAAATAAATAAAACCTGAACGATATTTTTTTTTATCTTTGACTAAATCTGAGATTAAAACCTTTTTAGCTAGCACCGTTTCCAAATTCAAAAATAAAAACTTTCTAAAATCACGTTTTTAATTCTCTTCAGCCTTTTATTTTCTCTAAATTTCGTATAGTGATTGTTGGTTGTTATGTGCAGACTGTGGATGGTGCTTTGGCTGATGGTCAATGCCGTCCTAGCGGCAACCTGCCTCTGGGAGGAGGGCGCCGGCTGCGAGGATACCTGGCGAGGGTGGAGCGGGAAGGCGTGCGTCGTGTGCGCATGTTCCTCGTCATCACGGCCGCATACATCCTCTTTTGGGGACCGCTGTTCTTAATCACGCTGCTACATCACCCGGCTCTGACGTCACATGTAGCCTATGAGGTATGTTGGTACTTGTCAAATTTTGATAAATCAATAAATTTGAATAGTCTCGATACAGATGACTTAGAACAAAACAAACAATTTATATTTTTCTCTAATTCGATAGAATTGACAATTTTTTTTTCTTTTACTATTTTTATTTACTTGTGTTTCTACGTACATGTAAAGGTACAAAGCTCACTCAAGTATTAGATGCATGACCATCTTCCTGTTATCACGAACATATGGAAATGCTTGTACGAACAAGGAAGGAATCGTCGTCGTCGCAAAAGAGAAAATATATTAACTGTGTGATCAATCTTCCACAACGCCAGTACACCTTTGTACAATAATTTTGGTATTTTTTACGTGATCTGATTGTTTTAACTGTATCGTTGGTCTGTAGTACACGCCGCCCTAAGACTTAGAGGTTTCCTCAAACCCTGGGTCAACTAAGACCAACATTTATGGTAACGTTTTTGTATTGAAATTACTTAGTACCAGCACCGCAATCAGAAAAATGGCAGTTTTTCATTGCCGTCCCTTGGCAATTAAGCGCCTCCCTCTTCCTAAGCGTCTGACCTCTCTGAGATCATATAAGATTACCGTTTAACCGGGCTATGATAGTAAAGGGACATGGAGTGCACTTCTGTATGCGCCATTTCTGCACCATAATATCACCTGCATAGTTGGCTAATCGGCGTTGAAATTGGCCACAATGACCGAAATACATAGGTTAAGAAGATATTATTAATTACGAGATCAATTTGTCAACAGATGTACTTTCAAATCACGTTGCACATATCTTACGTGCATGCGGCCGTCAACCCTCTACTGTTCATGGCGTTACATCGCGCCTTGCGCCGTGCTACACTGCAGCTCTGTTGCGGATGCTGCGTGCATTGGAGCCAGTTTGTGCTCGCTTTGACTGCTGCAGGTAAGACCGAGTGGTTGTTAATATGTTTTATTTGTATCTGGTCCTCACTGTCGATAGTGCTTTATCGCGTACGATGTCATGCTAGTCTGCAACTCTGTTGCGGGTGCTGCATGCATTGGAGCCAGTTTGTGCTCGCTTTGACCGCTGCAGGTAAGAACACGTGGCTGTTAATAGATCTTATTGGTATGTGATCGTCAAACCTCTACTGTTTACGGTGCCGCATCACACTCTACGTCATGCTGCACTGCAACTCTGCTGCGGGTGCTGCGTGTATTGAAGCCAGTTTGTGCTTGCTTTGACCGCTGCAGTTAAGAACACGTGGCTGTTAATAGATCTTATTTGTATGTGATCGTCAAACCTCTACTGTTGACGGTGCCGCTTCACACTCTACGTCATGCTGCACTGCAACTCTGCTGCGGGTGCTGCGTGTATTGGAGCAAGTTTGTGCTTGCTTTGACCGCTGCAGGTAAGACCGCGTGACTGTTAATAGATATTATTTGTATATGGTCGTAAAACCCACTGTTGACGGTGCCGCATCCCGCTGTAGTCATGCTGCACTAAAGCTCTGCTGCGGATGCTGCGTACATTGGAACTAGTCTGGTGCAGGTAAGACTTAATATATGTTAATATGTCTTGCGGTTGTTGGCCTTCTACCGTTCATGGTGCTTATATCGCGCTCTGTGCTGTGCTCCACTGCATTTCTGCGATTGATAATTGATAGAAGATTACATTTGTATATTAAGAAAGAAATGTAAAGAAAAAAGTTGACGACGTGTCTGTTTGTTCTAGCTCAATCTCCACTCGCACCATCATCGTTCTCGCCAGCGGCAGCGTCCCCCGAGCCACCCCCCGCGCCGCCCCCTCCGATGGCCCCTCCCGCCCCGTCCGTCCCCGCTCCCCCGATGGCGCCGCCGACACCTCACACGATGATGGTAATTACCTCTTATATGTAAGTGTTGACACCGTAATACGTGGTTTAATCACTCGCACTGCCCCGCACGTAAACCCTTTAGATCCCCGCGAGTCGTAGACTAGAATGCATGATGTGTCTCAACTGTGGCGTAATCCTATAGCTGCCCTACTCTAAGTTAAATTATATCAACATCTCGTACTCAGAGTTGGGAAGTTGAGGAGTGTGATGCTGAGAGTATGTCGAGTGCGCGTGTGCAGGGAGACGAGGATATGATGGCTGAGCCGTGGGGCGGCGGCGTGCGGCGGGCCCCGCGGTCCCCGAGCCCGCTCCTGCCGGCCATCTGAACGTGCCCCCCGCGCCCCCCGGCGAGCGCCCCCGCGCCCTGGGAGAGGCCCGGGGCGCCTGCGAGCTACACATATCCGTGCGTGGTGCCTGACCATCGCTTGTATCAACACTTACAGTAAAACACTCAACGAAATGTGCATAGTGCTGTGTCGTAGTTCGTGTTAGCTATAGTCATGTGGTGAATAGATAGGTAAAAAAAGATTTCGACTTAGACGAAATCATTCATTAAATACGATGTACAACTATAATATTAGTTAGTAAAAAATAAATGTAAATGGTGTAAAATAATCTTATTGTGTAAGATATTACGAAAAGCTCAATTCTAAACAAATCGAGAACTTGTAGTGAAAATTACAAATTGCACCAATTCTGTGTGGTCTCAGTGCCAATTTAGGTAATTTAAACAGAGTGTACTTTTATATTTTTGTCAATGAAAGTCTTGAAATTATGTAAACTTATATTAACACCAAATAGTTAGACGATCATACACTTTATTCAATGTTGGTATATTTAATATATGTATAGTATAGAGTGTTATTAAGACAGTAGGTACCTGCATATAGATTTTGTTGATCCAGTTTAACATTTCCTAATTGTTGTTTCAAAATATATAAATCTATTTGCGTATACGCAATAGGTACCTTTACTACTTTTAAAGACTGAATAATTGTTTTAATGGCGTTATCTTAATTTTTATTTCTATTTATACTATTTTTTTATTCATTTTGAGTTGTGATTCCTAATATTAATAAGATAAGTCTATAGATACATACTTATGAATAAATATATTTAAATGTATAAAAATATTGTCATTCTATCATTCGCATTTGTAATTAGTCATACTTAATAATTATACTATGTTTTTTTAAGAAAAACTATTATCATTTATGAAAATGTGCCAACCCTTACTAAGATTTAACAAAGTACCTATTATTAGTTATTATTTATGAAATTGTACCAACTCTTATTAAAATGTTAATTTATATCTAAGTAAAGTTAAAATCATTTCATTAATTAATTTATCCATATATTTATTGTATAAAGATTACTTCGTCCTATTTACAATTTCATATAAATATTATATACAAATTTACGATTGTGCATGTGTCTAGAGGTACTATCTTATTGGTGGAGATTGTAATATAAGTACCAAAACGAAACTATAAAATATATGAAAATAACTGACCACTGTAAATTTCAAAACTTCAAGAGTCTAAATAAAGCAGAGAATGATAAATTGATGAAATAAAAATGGTTTATTAAACGTTGTCGATTTTATTTCTAGTCCTTCCCGAATACCCTTTTAGGTACTAAGTTATAAAACTCTTACGATGATTACCTAATGATCCAATAACTATATGCTTTGAATAAAATATAATAAATATACAGAAAAAAATATATTGACATGAATCAAGATTAGATAAAAAAAAATATGATGAGTGCCAATGCAACCATAAATGCAGTAAAAGAAAAACAAAATGGAAATATGAGCTTTCTATCACATCTTTTTCCCCTTTTTCTCATGAAAAAGTGTTCTGTTATTCCCTTTGTTAAGACAAGGTATACCTGATACCCATATAAACTCTAATTTGTGAAAATTATCTTGGATATAATTTTTTATTTTATTTCTTTATATGTATATTATTTGAAATATTAATATGTTTATGAAATATTAGTACGATTTCCATATGAATAAACGTCATATACCTACATACATGAATGTAGATTACTTGTTCTCATATAGTCCAAGGTTCGTGTGAACCGCACTCTCTCGGGTGCTACACATTTTCGGTAAACTCGCGCGACATTGTGCAAATCGAGTTATCGATAACGAAACCTCTGTTCGGCGACAGTCGGACTGATTATATACATAGCACGGCGTCTGAACACATGCCGATGTTAATTGTGTCTACCGACGGGTAACGACTAGCTGCTAGACGTATTCTACGAAGATGGTGGAGGATGTTAGTATCTCTGTATTTCAGCATCCATGTCACGAAGTGGCTTACCTTGCGAATCAATCTTACAATTGGATTGAAGTTTCCTTAGATTGTGCTGTCTATAAGGGGTAATCCATAAAGTACGCCACACTTAAAGGGGGACGGAGGGGGCCTACGATGTGTGACATGGTGTGACAAGGGGTGGGAGGGGTCCTTAGTTTCGTGACATCATGTTTCTAAATCTAAATTACCATAATAATTTGCAATTTTTAGATTTAAAATTGCAAAACATGAGATGTCACACTAGGGAGGGGGGAGTCCCACAAAATGTGACCAGCTGTGGCAAGGGCAGGGGGAGCCTCAAAAAATCATAAAATTCGTGTGACGTAATTTATGTATGGCCCCTAAGTTAAACGAACTGAACTATGCTCGAAATCACTTTCTAGATTTCCCGCCAAAACATATTCATAATAAAATCATCATCAATCGTTTATTATTATCAAACATAACGTTACACGTTACGCAACTATATGAAGACTTTAGATATCATCAACTTCATGAGATGATAGCTTTACAGGGCCTCTTGTCCCTCGTATGGCCTTCTCATCATCCCTACTCTAGCCATTCCCTCTCCACCAGAAATCTTTTTATAATCCTTTTGATTATACTCTCTAACAATTATTAAGCACTTACCACATACGCTGCAATTAGTTATACGACACTGTATTGCTCCTTCTAATTTACTTTTATTTAAGTCAAAACAAACGACTGTACTATTTTAAGATACGCATATTAAGTTTAATTAAGAAATTATATGTAGTTGGTAGCATATGACTGTTTAAAAAAGTATTTGTATTTGTATATTTATCTCTTATTAAACTCACTATATCACCTCTGCATTGCAACGGCTTCTGTTTAGTTCTACTCTCCCGCCCGCTATGCCAGTGCTACCAACCTTTTTTTTCTAAAAACTATTGCGTTCCGTTTCATGCTCAAATTATCGCGATTACTCTTACTATATTGTTTACAGTATTTAAGGTTCCATGTATCTGCAAATTAATAGTCTTTCTATAAAAAACTCTCTATCACAAGAATTCGCATTTCTAACCAGCCACGTGTCGTATATTTTTAGTAGTCACGTCGTGCTAATCGAGTTATCTATAACGAAACCTCTATTCGTAGACAGTCTTTGATTAAACACATAGTACGACGTTTGAATATGTGACGATGTTAATTGAGTCTACACAAGTAGACTACACGAATACACTAGTATTCAGTGTTAATTTCATCTGTATATTTTCAGCGTCTAATTTCACAACTTTAATAATAGCTTTGTAGAAGTTCTTTCAGTAACAATAGTTGCAAAGCTCGTTAGCTTTTGTAATATGAGTGAGTTTTAACGAAATTTCACCCAACCTACGTGTTTTGAACAAGATCAAATACTCGCGATGCCAATATTTATTTATGAATCTTTTCCCACTACAAAGCATACGTACATAATTGTCTGGGATTTTGAACTAACATATATACATAACATCACGCCTACAATACCCGAAGGGGGGGCCTCTTTAACCACTTTCAGCCAAAAATAAAACTCGGCTGGGCTAGATG
Source organism: Glyphodes perspectalis (assembly GCA_951394215.1). NCBI lineage: Eukaryota > Metazoa > Arthropoda > Insecta > Lepidoptera > Crambidae > Glyphodes > Glyphodes perspectalis. Next base: position 13,546,408 of record OX596205.1, on the reverse strand, counting down.
GCAAATAGTGAAAAGGTAGCGACAAGTGACTAGCTCTACTACACAATCACATACCCAAAACCCAATATACCTACGCATTATTCGCTTTTTACGATATGCTAGGCAAGAAGCTCAGTTGGCACATTATTTTTATGTCCCAGACCAACATGGGACAGTGGGCTGGGTTAGATGAAAAATTGTGAAAAAGTAGCTAGCTGCGTGCACATTGGATGTAGTCGGATATTTATTAATTATAAAATGTAATGTTATAAATGTTTCGACAGCTAGGCGCCAGCAAATGGCGACGGCTGCTGTTGGACTTCGATGAAGTAGGTAGGTACCATTCGAGTTTCAAAACTTAAACTGTTTGCATCATAGTGGTATCTGATCCTATAAAGTCTGCAGGCTTATTTCGAGACCCTTGTCAAACGAACTTAACCTCAGAACACGCCAAAGATGGGCGGAAACGACGGCGAAACGGACCGGAAACCGCAATACGATGACTTCCCTTAATTGCTTGAATATTATTGCTTAATAGTTCCGTTTTAATGTTTCTGCAGCCGCAGAATATTGTAATACCAGCGAAGCGGCGAAATTCAGTCTTTAATTGCTAGTGCAGTGGTCTCGGCAAGTCTTTTAGTCGGTTTCGTATGAAATAAATGTCCGACTTTCCGTTTAAACTACCTGGCTTCAAATTAAGCATGCTCTTTATTTGGCGCTTCTGTATTGGTAACAAAAGTTCATATTTGACTTAATAGATGTATTTTTCAAACTAATTGTTTCTACCTAAAATATAAAGATGTATGTCTGTTATGTATTTAGATGATTACGTAATCCTTAAGGGATGCGTTATATCACATCTGAACTGCAAGTCACAAAAGATTTTCATGCGCCGATTTCGACCAAATATCATCCAAATATTTTTGCCTGAATGAATGAATGTACCTACCATATACTCCGAAATATTGATTGAGTGCTTTGAATATATTATACTACGTGGTATATTACGGTTATATTTTGTGATGGATACATAGACTTGTTTAAACAGCAGTGAGCTTGTTTCGTATTCATTATCCCTTTTCTTAATCGCTTCCAGGTTTGTGGGCATAAATATACATTTATATAACACTTTTAAAAGTTATCATTATTGTAGACCAAGTAAAAATTTAAGACAACTTTTTTTTTTATTACCGTCCTACTCACACAAAGTTATAATCATACATTTATGAACTCTGAATCATTTGGTATCACTATGATAGCAATTATATAAAACTTATCCATGAAATTTTTAGATTGGAAAATTTTATGTGAAGAAGTTCCGACGTGAATGTGTAATCAACACACAAACTCATTTTAGATTTATAAAACTTGTTAGCATAAGCATGCATAATTTCACCTATACATGTTCATAGCTGAAATGTACGGACAAATCATCCACACACTCATCTTAAGAAGCAACAAAGGTCAAATAGTCAAATAAACCGTTTCGGCCCTAGATATTACTTTCCTCACTGCGAGCCGACCGATACGTTAGTAAATTTCCCGAACACCTAAGATTCGCTCCACACCCGGCAATAAAACCGAGGAACAAGCAAATTCAATTAGTCAAGATCGGATTCAGTTGGAATCGCCTCGCTGGATATTGGTGTTCAGTTCACTAAGAGTGGTTCTCAAACTGTCTCTTTTGCTATTGCTATTTTTTGTTAGCTAGAACACGACGAAATAAATGTTAAGTGGAAGTGCCAAGTGGGCGTGGCATCGACGCCACATTCAAGCGCAGTTACGCATGATTGCTTGTCAGTGACACCGCTATACAGTAGTACAGAGTACATGTGTCTAAATGTACACCTTATTTCTTAGGTTATAATGGCACCAAAACACAACGCCATCTATGGTCGAGGAGAACATTTTTCTCAACATTTGTGTTCGTTTTAAACTTAACGATTACGAAAGGTCTTAACTACTTTTTTTAGGGGTTATAGTAGAAAAATTATTAAACCATTCTCAAAAGTATGAAAGCATGTTGTGTGATGTAGGAATAATAAAATAAGCTGTTAGGACTAAAAGAAGAACGGCCAATCCAGTTCATTGCTTATTAATATATGAACAGTAATTGCAGTCTATGGGATTCATTGTTTGAGTTTAATTTTGACCTAGACCATAAATCCTTAAGACAGCAATAACAATTGACACGGGATTGGACCTTTTCTAGCATTGAGGTGTTTTTAAATGAAATATCAGCTTTTTGACACTCGCCCAATAACTATCGTAATTGATTTTCCAACAGCTTGCATCCTGAAATGCAAACGCGCATTACATAACAAAACCCAAATCGAATCCAATACCGAAATAAATAAATAAATAAATTTTCCAGACTGACACACCAATTCCCTAGTTCCGAACTATGCTTGTGCTTGTGCTATGAATAATAGCTGAACGGATAGACATACTTAAATACGTTTATAAACATCCATGACTCGAGTACAAATGTCCATGTTCATCACTCGAAACATTTGCTCCTAGCGGGATTCGATCCTTGGTTTCGTGGTCAGGGCAGAGACCCTGGCCACTCGACCAACGAGCCAGTCATCTATTGAAATCAGTGCTCTATTGAAAAACAATCATATTTTTCACAGATAAGTAAACAAAGTTCAAATCACCCCATTGTTGCATTAAGGCAATTATCAAATTAGCTGGGTCATTAAGCTTTCTTTCTTCGGCGCCAACCCATTGAGAGTTCAAAGTGTCATCAGGCCCCAACCGGGGGCAACTAGGAGAATCTCTCACCCCAATTTAATTATCAACCGCAACCATCGGAGTATCTTGATTAATTAAATACTCCGCTGACACTGTAGGCACTTTGATTTACTTTCGGTAATCGAGTCAAATTGTTTGATTTTCGCTTGGATAGTGCGCTGTGAATATTGAATCAGTTTTTGGGAATATCTGTGATGATTTTGCTTGTTAGTTGCGCTTACAGGTTTAATTAAGAAACATTCTGGTGTGTTACAATAATATAGAATACGATACATATTTATGAATATAACTTATGTAGGAGGAAAATTAAAGAGCTGGATTTGCGGGTAAACTTTAAATTGGCGCATGAAGGTAAATAACATCACTTTTGCAAAATAATTTTGTATTTTTTTGAGATATCTACCTATAATGTCAGTCCTTAATGTAATATTTCTTTGTAAATCAATTCAAGATCAAAAATCCTGTTGAAGACATTGTAAGCTAAATTTAAAATACCTTACGCCCATGTGATGTCAATAGCAAGCCTCTTTATACGATGAAAGCATTGTTGTAGAGTACTCTTTGTCTTTGGGTATCTCCTTTATAAGTAAGATAAAAATGAACTGAATGGCGACTCTGTCCTTGTATGTAGGGATAAAACGATACGAGTAAATACAAGTACATACTCGATACTTTTCTCTGATACCAAGTATTTTTAGTATCGATACTTTGAAATTAAGTATCGAGTAGGTATCGGATAAAAGTACCCATATCAGTATATGCTAATGTCAATATATAATTTTAGCATTGATTATGAAAATGAACGTTTGGAAAATAAAACTTGCAGCGTTGGCAACAATGTTAGATCCACGGTTCAAAAACTTCAATTTCCAAGATGCAAGTGCGTGTGGGAAGGCAATACAGAAAATGAAAAACGTGATTAAAAAAAAAATATGACAATGTCAACCATTGGGTCTGAGATGAAACAGCGAACGAAGATTTTGATTTTTGGTCGCATCACAAACAACTTGCAGTTGGCCAGAAGCGAAAGCGTTCCTCGAAAGCCGATGAAGTGTCAATTTATTTGGCTAATCCAGACTGCGCTTTAAAATCTAACCCATTGGAAGAATGGGAAGATTTAAAGCCCGTGTTCCCAGCGTTATATAAACAAGCACGCATTTATTTAAACATAGTAGGTACCTCTGTACCTTGCGAAATGCTCTTTTCCAAAGCTGGCGCAATAATAACTACCTTAAGAAATATCGCCTAACAAGAGATATTTTCAGGGAACAAATGTTGATAATTTTAGGGAGCGCTACAAAAGCAGACTTCCTTTCGTAAATTTTATATTAATATAAAGAATTTTAACACTTCTTTTGGTTTTAACTTAAAATTTTCCAAAAACTATACGTTTCGAGTATCTAAGTAGGTATCGATCCTTTTCAATTGATACCGAGTAAGTATCGATACTTGACGACCGATACAGTATCGAGTAAAAGTATCGATACCTCAATGGTATCGTTTTATCCCTACTTGTATGTCCTGTAGAAAATATACGAACAATCCATGGAAATAAGAATGTTTTGCGCGACACACCTTTTCTTTGAAAAAGCTATTTATAGATATTCGCTCACATGCAATACCTATATACACAATATACATACATAACATTTTACTTGGAGATCCAACCTAAGGGGTTCTTTAACTCATTAGACAAAATTAGTGGTTTCAGTGATTTATTAAATTTCCATAAAAAATAATAACGAAATTTACTTACCCCTTTCTTTCTCTTTTTTACTTATCTTTCTACAAAGCTTTTGCTGCTAAAAGTGATGCCTTTTAGTAGATTTAAGGCGTCGAGTATTGTTCTGGTATACAAAAGATTGCATTGACAACATTTCATTTGTTTCTAGTATCGAAAGATTGAGTATAATTTTAAGTGTAGCATTCAATTTACTTTACAAGCTCCATTTACTAACATATTTTTTATAACTTTACTAATAACAACGATTTTTTACTTTTTCGCAAAACAATTTTTAATTGTTCTCTAATCTTTCGTATAAAAATGGAAAGGATATATAAACAGCCATTAAAAACATGCGATAATATTACTGAAAAAATATAAATACGCTTACATACATATGCAAAATAAATGTCATATTAAAGATCAGCTTGTTAAAAATAAGTTTTCTGGGCTTAAATAAAAATCTTAAATTTAAACATGAATTCCTTTATTTTAATTTACAGTAACAACATTTTTCATTTAACATTTTTAGGCTATATTTGTTGCCTGATTGCGTCATCAGCTACTATACGAAATTCTGCGAATCGTATATACTATCAAGTGGGTTTCAAAGCCATAAAGTAGAATCAGCGCAAACAGCGGCCAATTTACTCCGACATTTGGGTTAATCGCAGGCCTAACCCGCATTCCACCCTCACCAACACAGATATATTAATAACAAACAATCAGATTCAAGGTAACAGATACGATACTTTCGCGATAACCGTTCTACTTCCAAGCGGTGTTTCGGGTTTGCACAGGGGTCCGTGGTGACCCCTGAATATTAATGTCGTCATTATTATTGCTTTCGCAGCCGAGACGAATATTAATCAGATGGTCTTGAGATTGGGTAATTTGGGATTATTGGTTATGTTTTATTGGTGGATATTGGAACATCGAAAGGAGGCACGGTCGTGAATACTGAAGATTTCGGTGCTGTAACAATCTCTTTTATGATAAAACACAAGGAAATAATTCTAACTGTTATTAAAAATGCGGAAGCGAGTTTGTTTGTCAAGCTTTCACGTCTGAGCGACTCCCTATCGTCATGTATATACCATCAGCCTGGACATAAGGTATCTTTCAAAAGAAAAATAACGCCCTCACAGTATGTAAAAATATGTTAAAGTGGTCGAACTATTGATAAGATAAATCATCTTACCTACTTTTTTCCTAAACGTCAGAAATACTAGAGTGCAATTTTTCTTCCAACTTCAAAACTTTTAAGTCAAACAATCACTTTGCTGGCTCTTATTACCTAACTTTAGGCAATTAATTATTAAAAAAACTTTTCACGAGAATTTCCTTGGGCGCCGAATTAAAATGATAAAAGTTTCTTGTTAATAAGTGAGCATAAAAATTGTTGTAATCTATCATACTTACGATGAAATTAAAAGGCGTTAAAATTGTTTACGCTCGTTAACATATTTTTTTTTTGTAACAGCTGATATTTTTCTAAATCAGGTTCTAATTTATCTAACACAACAAGGCGATTTAAAAAATTAAATTAAAATGGATTTCGTAACTGGATGGCGACTAATTTCGGAAATTTATAACTTTTAGATAACCTATGAAGAATGAGGTGAATTGCTCAATTGTTACCCTTGCATATTTGCCTTAATATGGACATTCACTAGTAGTGTTTCCTCGTTATATATTATATATGACATATGACATTTACCACATATGATTGGTATTTGCTTCTGACCAATGATCTAAGGCTCCACGCAGCTAGCTTTTTTCGAGCGGCACCAGAAGAACCTCCATTGGTACCGCTAGAAAGAAACTTTATTAGGATTAGACACAACACTATGGGAACTGCTTCCAGCTCTAGCACCACCATTTCTTTATCTTAGTTTTTTTTTTCTGATCGGCACTATTGTATAATATCATTCTATTAAGTAAAGATTTTGGATCAATGGACAAATGTGTAAAAAATTATTCGACTGGCTCGTTGGTCGAGTGGTTAGAGACCCTGGCCACGAAACTAAGGGTCGCGGGTTCCAATCCCGCTAGGGGCAAATGTTTCGTGTGATGAACATGGACATAATTTGTACTCGAGTCATGGTGTTTATAAACGTATTTAAGTATGTATATCCGTTACCTAGTATCCATAGCACAAGCATAAGCTTAGTTTGGAACTAGGGAATTGGTGTGTCAGTCTGGAAAATTATTTATTATTTAATTGTATAACATAACTCAGATATTAGTATTTGTTAGTATAGTAGTACTAATGGCTGTCACCCGTTGCACGTGGTCGGTAGCTCATTTGCCGTTTAATCCTTTGCCAGGAATTAGAAACGATGTGAAAGCCCGTGAAGCCCGCACTAGGTGCCTTTTGTCGGTGGATTGGAGGCTAAGCGTCGTAATGCCGCCGCGTGTTCGTTTAACACGGCCGAATTACGCTCTAATCTGTGCGCGTTTACAGCTGTATCCCACTGGATTACATCGCAATCGATGCGGTCAGGGCCAAAATATTCGTTAATACATACATACCATTCTGTAATCTCCAAAAAGGGGTGAACAGAGTCCAAAGAGAGGTGAGACCCTTAAAGTACACTTAGCCCAAAATAATATTGAGTTGGTTTGGATGAGTTATTGTGAAAAGTAATGACAAATGACTAGCTTGTCACTTACATAATCTTAAACCCATTAGAAAATAATACTAAGCTCAGATGAAATACCTACATGACGAGAAATTTATTTACATACATAACATCACGCCCATAATCCCCGAAAGGGTAGGCAGAGTCAAAGAGGCAGCAGGCCCCTTTAACCACATTCAGCCATAAAAAAAAACTGGGCTGGGTTACATGGAAAATTGTGAAAAAGAGGTGACAAGTGGCTAGCCTGTCGCCCACGCAATCACATACCCAAAGCCCGATACACCATTAGTCGTTTTAGTCAGAAATTTATTTATTTATTTATTAGAGAACCAACAGCAATGACGATATTTTCACCGCTAAATATATAGCTGATGTAACAAGGTGTGGTTTAGGCTACTTTTATTTTAGACAAAACTTACAATTCTACGCAAAAAAACTTGACGGACCACTTTGCAGGCAACTGCTAGTTAACATAAAACAGTGGAAAATCCGCTTCGCTAGTGTAGAACAGATAGCCACATTATGCACACGAGACAATGGCTTCATCTCCCACGCCTCGCCACTGGCATTTATTTATTAGAACACGTCATGCTAGGAAAACTAGCGACAAGGGTTGAGCTGCGTCATCTATCACGGCTAGGACGACACTTTTTTCTTTGTTTAATGGCAACAAACATATTTGCCACATTTATTTATGCCAATATCGGGTTTTAAGAGTTTGATAAAAAAAGCATGTAACCATCTATGATTATTTATATTGACTGGCCTGTTGGTCGAGTGATCAGAGACCCTGGCCACGAAACCAAGTACTAAAATGGAGTATATGTATATATAATAATAATATTAATATCAGTAATATCATACTTAAATAAATATTAGATATTAACACCCAGACACAGAACAAACACAAGTATTCATCACACGAATGTTTATCCTGGGTAGGGATCGTACCCACAACTCTTGGCGCATGGGGCAGGGTCTATCGAATGCGCCATCAAGCCAGTCATGCCATAGCAATATATACTAAAATGTTTTACATGCTAAGGACCGCATTACGTGTAAATGAACTAAAATGGAATTAAAGGTACCGTCTGTCATAAACTTTGGACAACAAAAGACGAAGGCGGGATGAGTTCGACGCATTCTGGAGATAATAGCATACCCGTTCCCAAGTTCGCCAACAATGGAAAAGGGCACCGAGTCCTTTGCCCTGCAGTGAGTCGTTTTAGGTTTATAGTAATTTAAACCTTAGTAACTGCCCAAAATTAAAAAGATTCGACTATTCCCACGGGATGTAGTGGACTTAATCAAACGTTTTGAAAAACTTAGCAACATTTTTTTTAATTTTCTTCAACAGGATTATGAAATTCAATTTTATTTGAAATTTCCTAGTTAAAAAACGAAAAAAAGTCTCAGGAGAAAATACTAATTTTGTATCTAGGGAGAGCTGGAGATAATTTCATTATAAAACTGCAGAGTAGCTGCTTAGTCTTAAGTTCTGACTTTACCATTTTTAATAACATGATCATAGTGGTAATTAATTTCAGACAAGTTAAGATAAAACGTGAAGAGAGCAAAGATAATAAGATGTAGTTAAATATGTTTATAATGTTACGATATGATTTAAACTCAACATATTTTTTTTTATCCGTAAAAACTTATGCCCAAGAGCTATAAAAAAATGAACTACGGAGATTTATACATATTATTAAGATAATAAATATCTAGTACCGGCGTAGCTGTAGTATCCAATACTCCTTTGTACTAGTAGTTACAAATACAGCTCAATTTACCAAATACATACATACATAACATCACGCTCATAATCCCCGAAGGGGTAGGCAGAGTCAAAGGGGCAGCATGCCCCTTCAACCACATTCAGCCAAAAATAAATTCGGGCTGGGTTAGATGGAAAATTGTAAAAAAGCAGTGACAAACGGCTAACCTGTCGCCTACACAATCACACACCCAAAACCCGATATACCATTAGTCGCCTTTTACGACATGCTAGGCAAGAACCACATTTAGCATATTCTTTTTAAGTCACAGAACAATATGGGACAGTGGGCTGGGTTGGATGGAAAGCTGTGAAAAAGGAGTGACAAGTGCCTAGCTCGTCGCCTACTCAGTCACATACCCAAAGGTCCGTAAACCATTAGTCGCCTTTTAAGACATGCTAGGCAAGAACCACAGTTGGCACATTCTTTTTTTTTTGTTCCTGATCAACATGGGCCAAGTCCCAGACCAACATGGGACAAATACGTATAATAATAATACCCAATACTTATGCACGTTGATGAAAAGAAAAGATTGAGATCATATCATAATATCACGAATTCTCAACACCATTGCAACCGAAGCAGACTCGCTATGACGCGAATCGTTAATTTGGACCGCTCCGAGATCTGCTCAATCATCGTCCTCGTAAAATCGAGACGTACCTTTTTATTAATACACTTCAAACCTCTTTTGGCAAACCTAACTTTTCACATACTTACACCTTACACCGTTACTTTAGAGTTTATATTAGCTTGCACGCGTTAAGTTTCAAAAGGAGGATTGAGCATGTTCCCAGAATTGAATGTACGCATAAATTTGTCGAGATACGCGATAACGCGAAATGCCAAGCTTGCGTTACTTCAAAGTCCGCGATAAGATACACGTCTTACTTCAGCTTTTTGAGAATTTATTTTTTATTTGTCAGCTTATTTATTGAGTCCACAAGGGTTTCATCAAATACGGTTAAATTAAATTCCTTTTGACTAAGAGGTTTAAGGTAATTCGTTGGAATTTTCCAGAATCTTTTCCTTAGCGTTTTATTAAAGTCTACACGCAAACTGAACAAATTGTTTTCAAAATTACATTTTACTACCAAAAACCTGTTCACAGATTGATGTAAAATTAGTATAAAAATCCTTTGCCGATAAAATACTTACAAGACGTAATATTAACTTTTGACATATGGACATTTCTACATATAGTCACAAGATAAATAAATATAGGCTATTTAAATAACTACACACAATTTTCCATCTAACCCAGCCCATTGTCCCGTTTTATCTGGGACTTAAAAGAATGTGCCAACTGTGTTTCTTGCCTAGCATGTCGTAAACGGTAATGGTATATCGGGTTTGGGTATGTAATTGTGTAGGCGACAAGCTAGCCACTTGCCACTATTTTTCCACAATTGTCCATCTAACCCAGCCCAGTTTTATTTTTGGCCGAATGTAGTTACAGGGTACTGCTACCCCTTTAACTCTGCCTACCCCTTCGGGGATTACGAGCGTGATGTTATGATATGATACACACAATGCACAATAATCATGTTTTTTTTTTTATTTCGTCACAAATTAAAAAGTGTAACTTATTACCAAAGAGTGTCTCTACTTTTAATTTATGATACAGGCCCGTTGGTCGAGTGGTTTGAGACCCTGACCACAAAACCAAGGGTCGCAGGTTCGAATCCCACAGGGGGCAAATATAATAAATAATAAATAAATAAATATCCCACAACATCACATTCATTGATCTGACTCCGAGGTAAGCAGCTTAAGCACTTGTGTTACGGATATCAGAAACAACAGTGGTATTACAAATATATACTTAAATATTAGATATTAACACCCAGACACATAACAAACACAAGTATTCATCACACGAATGTTTGTCCTGGGTGGGGATCGAACCCACAACTCTTGGCGCATGGGGCAGGGTCACTACCAAATGCGCCATCGAGCCAGTTGAAATGTTTCGTGTGATGAACATGGATATTTTTACTCGAGTCTTGGATGTTTTAAAACTTATTTAAGTATGTCTATCCGTTCACCTAGTACCCATAGCACAAGCATTAGCTTAATTTGAAGTTAGGGAATTTGTGTGTCTGTCAGGAAAGTTTATTATAATTACTATACAGTATTGCTCGTAACGCACCTACTTTTGATCGTGATTGTAAATTTACATATTTTATTTTTATTTTTAAAAATTAAAAAAAGCTGCTTAAAACTTACATGAATATATGGATTCAGTTTCTAGATTAAGGGTACATATTTAGATAAAATCTTATCTATCTTCTTAAGCATATACCCACGTAGGCCTGTCCCCAAAACTTACGTTATAGCTGTATCTAATTAATGTTTAGTGCGCGGCGGGCGGACGATCTGTCACCCCGACATGTTTATAGGGGTGCCCGTATCACCATACGAGGCAGCCAAACGCTAAAGGACTTGGCACACTGGAGACTTCTTGCCATGTTATGGGTTGACATATGGTAACGAATCTTATGATTTATGACGGATGATACGATCTTCCATCATGCCTGCAATCCCTGCAAGGAGAAGTAAGCCATTTTAACGAATTTGCAAACAAAGATTTTGCCGGCTTAGGTGGATTTATGATGAAGTAGAGTCAAGTGGCTAGCTGGCTAAGTAGCTCATAACTTGCAGTAATACACTGTTAGATTATACACTACGCAAGGATTCTATACGATATGTTAGACAGCAATAGTTGGCACACATTTATCAAGTCTCAGACCAATATGCAAAATAACAAAGCCCTGTTAAAGGTAAAAATTTCTATTGTTTTTCTATGACTCAATAATTTACCAACTGTTTCCTTGCCTACCATGTCGTAAAAGTCACTTGTCACTACATTTCTACAATTTTCCATCTCAAAAAGACTCAATTTAATTTTTAGATCAATGTGGTTAAAACGATTTCCTTAGATTCTATGTGCCCCTTCGGGGTTTGTGGGCGTGATAATATATGTATGTTAATGTAAAATGGAAAGAGAAAATTATAACTCAAACCCCTCGCGTCTAAAAGGACAATCATTATTGTCCTATCTGTTCTCATAACAAAACACAAAATACTTGTTATACGAAGCGAAATTACAACTTTAGCAATAGCTTGCTTGGTGTACAAATGCACATGTGACCACAGCCTTACAAGAATATATTGGGGGTAAGTACTTTGCTACGTCTCGTTGGGCAGACAACAGACCGAAAATGATCTGATAAACCCTAAAACCAAGGTCGGCTATGAGACCTAACATTTGTGGATAGAAAAACAAACGAATTAATTATTAATTTATATTATTAAGTTCAGTCTGTTTTAACTTTTTATTGTTTGAATCAGTTCTTTTAAAGTTAAAACCTGAAAAGTGTTTTTTTATAAATCAAACATTTATTTCTATAAATCAAACTACAGAGTATCGGCTGAAAGTTTCAACATTGGTAAAAATATTGTTCTTTTATTACTTCCAATTATTCCATTATATATAATATTTCGCCAAGATATCTATCATATTTTAAAGAGAGAGAGTTAAAGTGGATTTTAGCAAGGTTTTTCGGTTCTCTTTGCCTATCCCGCTAGGGAAGTGGCGTGCCTTGCTAAAACTAACTAACTAACTAAACTTCAGTTAGTTAGTTAGTTAGTTTTAGCAAGGCCAAAGCAGCTGCCAGGGTAATTCAGTTAAATGGTATAAATTATGACATATTCCCCTTGCTATTAAATTACCTTTCTAAAAAATAGGATACAATCCTGAGGATATGCGAGTATACACGAGAATCTAAGCATATTCTTTTTAATTTCATTGATTTTTTTGTGATTATCGTCGTCTCATTATTTGATTTAAAAAAATAACAATGAAGCTAAGTTGATAATACTCAATTGTAAATAGCTCGAGTTTTCAAATAATATTATCACAATATATTCATTTCCTCAGAGAATATCGGCTTAGACTACACGATTCAGTCCCCAAAGAAATCACAAGTCTCGTCAGACGTCTTTTAAGATGCAGTAACACTTCATTGTTATTGTCATTTTACAAGAAAATGTAATTTATCTCACATGCCATTTTCACAATCAAAAGTATTAAACATCACTTAAGTGATAAAAGTGTTTTTTTAATATACTTGTATTATTTTCGAGTGTTTATTAATTCTGAAAATACGTGCTATTATTTTCGTTCATCTGAATTAATAAAACTGCAAATATAATATTGGAAAAAATGCGAATTCCATAACTTGAAAATGGAGACGAAGGCAATAATTGACAAAAGAAATTGAATTTAAGTTTTTTGTTGCTTTTTTGATATTTACAAAATAATAATAACGAAAAATACAATATTTTATCTTTTATACATAGATGTATTTCTTTTCAAGTAAAATAATACATTTTTATTTTTTGAATAGAATGGGATGTCATCGAAATATGCTACATCATTGTTCCAAATTTAACCATTCTCTCTGCCACTCTCCCGTTACAATGCACAAAAAAAACATATAAGTAATGGCATAAGCCCATAAAAAAAGTTCAAACAGGGAACACGCTCAAGGGGTCTGTATAAAATATATATATTTTTTAATCAATGGTGTCAATATGCCACTTATGGGCTCAATTTAGCTGACGTGGCCTGCGGACGCTTTCGAGACTAAAGTTATTATTTGCACATTGTCAATCTAATGATTTATATTTATTGAAAACTAACCATGGCTCCAAGGCAATGAGAAATATTTAGTGTATATTTATTGGCAAGAAAATATGCGACATGAAACTTTATTTTTCCAATACCAAAAACGTCAAATTGATGCCTTTACCCTTCCCCTGAGAAAAGATTTCCAGTTTATCAGACAGGCGGACAACAAAATTATCTTGCGAGGGTTCCGTTCCATTTTTTCAAGGTATACCCTAAAAATCAATCACGCCGTATACACGCGTATAGCGTCGCGTAAAGTCGTACATCGGCATACCCTGTCAGAATCAATCTTCCTCCCGACATCCTATTTCGCGTATCTTTTGTGTCAGAAATGTTTTAGGAACACCTTTGTTGCTTTATTGATATCGTATCGGTTATTGTGATGGACGTTATTCATTGATGGCAATATTTATTGGGAGCGAATGTTGGGGAAGAGAGCGAATCGAGTTTTGATAATATAATGGTTACTCTAGCGTATTGTTCTTAGCGAAGGTAAGGATTTTTCAATGCCTGTCAACTTTTTATCGCACCGAAGAAAAATATCAGATAATATTTATTGTTTAATGACATAATTTTGAAGCATTTCGAATTGTAAAAAATCATAATTAAAGATACAACATAAATAGATGTAGTGTAGACTTGAAATATACAATCGTTTCATCAACAATGAATCGTGGTCCATATGGCTCTTAAAGTTCAGGCAGAACCACCAAGGGAATTTTAAGAGTATGAGTTTAATACGATATTTTAAATTAAAAATCAAAATACCTTCTACGTTTGCCCGTCCTATAATTAACAGCGAGCTTTATTTGATGTTAGATAGTCTTCAGTATTCATTATACGACACGAACTAACTACTCCTGCGTAAAATTCAGAGAGAAAATGTTAACTTGAATCCCTCGCGTCCAAAAAGACAATAATGATCCCTATCTCTGCTCATTATAAAACACAAACTACTTGTTATGCGCAGCGAAATTACAATGTTCATATTAAATTCCCTTTACCGCAAATTTGTTTGAGCATAATCTCATATTCGCTAACACTATAGTGACGTCATGCACCGAGTACTGTGTTAAGTCGGTGACCAACAAAGGGTTACTGAGGAAGGGACAAAAAGTCGCGTTATAAATTTAAATGACTCGTGTACCGTTTATTTTGCTTTACAGCCGTTGGGTCACGGGCGGGACGCCACAAAGTTGCCGATACTGAAAAAAATAATGGTCTCCGGACCGGAAAGTATTTTCTTTTGGATAAGGAAAACTAACAAGATAGTGTAATTTCGTGATATCATGATTCAGGTGGTCATTTGTCTATTCATTAGCATATTTTAGGAATATACAAAATTACATAATCTTCTATTTCATCTATCAATTGTTTTAAATAGGTAATACTAACGGAACCAATCTAAAAAGACCCGGCGCTCTGGAAATAACCTTTAGTATTTGATATATAGAAATAATATTAGAAAATAATGCCTTATTTTAGGGTCAAATAAATTAACAGTATGGATTTTTTAGTCTGGCATGCAATCCTTGCCACTACATCTGACTACGTTTCGTAGCAATGAAACGCTTGTAGTTGCAGTAATAGTCGTAGCATTCGTAGCGACCCGTAGCACCAAACAGCGCAACAATATGGCGTCTATTGTCCCAATTGTGACTGCGCGAGTCAGATCTGCGGGACTAATTATAAATTGTAACGGGCTTTGGGGCGTGACATTTTTGTGTTTCACACCTGTGCGGGTCGGGGTGACACCTTTTTTGCATGTTTTAATCACGTTGAGGCGCCGGGTTGACTTTCAATTTTGCGACCTTTTGTAAATGAGCTGTAACATTACATTACGTTGTAAATGAGAGCGTTATATGAATGCAAATTTTTTTTTAATTTCAAAAGAATATTTTTTTTTGTTTTTTAATTATGTCAAAGTTATGAAATACCTTTTCAAGTGCGTTGGAGGAAGTAACATGCCACCTTATTCATACGAATGTTGTTTATTGTTAAAAATACTTAAAGAAAAATTAACAACGTATTTAATTTCAGTTGTATAAAAAAAAAAAAAAATATTGCTCGACGCTAAATCCCGCTGATTTAAATTTAAATGTTAATTAATGACATACAAAATTTATTTATAACAAAACGATCTGCATTTACATTTCTGTTTCCTTTCACGTATTATGCAGCTATGCATTTTACAGTCAAATATAAAATGCTGATTGCACTTTTAATAGCAGTTTTCACTGCAACCATTAAAAATTTACGTTAGTTGTAGCGAACCGCTTAAATAACTACATAAAAACTTTTGGTTTTAATCCACATTACGACTGTTGTTGGCGGTCCCACAATAATAGTCACTGCTATGCTATATCTAGTATTTGTATTAAATATTCAGTCAGTTGAAAAGTCGTTACATCAGTTACGCAATAGTACCTAGTTGCCGTTTAAAAAGTAACTTACGCTCGTTGCCTTTTTTGACTAAGAATTTTCGGATGAATCGTGAGCGGTGGTATATATAAGGTTTATACAAGATGTTTCAAAACTCGTAGTAAACGCTGTATAACATCATCATCATCTTCCTAGCGTTATGTTCCGTGGTTAGACCATGACCCAGGATGTAGCGAGTCTAGTAATTACATTGAAGCGACTGCCGATCTAACCTTCCTAACCCTAAGATAGGGGAACCAGACAATTTTTGGATCATGGTTACAAATCCAAAGTTATTTGAATTTGCAGGTTTCATTACGATGTTTTCCCTCACCGTCGAGCTAGTGGTATAAATACGTATATAGATTTTGAAAAAATCCAGAGGTACGTGACCGGGTTTGAACCCGCACTCCTCGGTTAAGAGGCGCGTGTCCTTACCATTGAGCTACCACCGCTTTAAAACATACCCCAAAAAAAAAAAAAAATATTATTTTCACTGATGTGCAAACCCTATTTCAGTAAAATCAAAGAGTAAATTAAGCAGAATGTGTTTCAACCTACATTTCTACCTAATCCGTGGAACGAGAAAAATTCGAAATTGACAACATATTTTCTTTTTTCCAACTTGCAATTTTTTGAAGCCAGTACTTGAGTATAAGTTTTGTTTTCGGCTGAATGTGGTTAAAGGGGCCAGCGGTCCCTTTGACTCTGCCTACCCCTACGGGGATTATGGGCGTGAATTTATGTTATGTTAATATCAAATACGGATTCCTAACACTTATTCGATAGGAAGGAAGAACCGTAAAGAAAACTGCACATCAAATTACAATGTCTAACCAAAAATCATACCAAGATACAATTTGTCTGGCTCCCTGCCCAAAAGTTTCTTAGGTTAGTAGTCGCTTCAATGTTAAAATTAGACAGGGTAAAATACGTTTAAGCGTAGTAATTTCTACTCAATAAAATCCTTATTTATATGGAAGAATATAATTTTGGTTCACTCGTAATTAAGGCTTCATAGAAAGGTTATTATGGTAAGGCAGCTGTATTAATCAATAAACTGTATCAGATCTGAAAATATATATGTAATGTATATTTAACCGTGAAATATTATGTTTGTACCTTTTAGCTTTTCGATGATTTATAATAGCTTCCACGAAGCTTATATCAATAGATAGAGACATTTTGAATTTGAATTAAGCGTTAAAGCTTTGCCCCTGTCCAAAGGTTACAACAAAGGCCGAATGCCCGGCTTCGGCCTTCGCCCAAGCTTACGGGAAAAGCCGAATAATTCGGCTTCCGACATCGACAATACCTACCTTCAATCGGACAATAATTATATACCAATAAATACTCGTAGTAAGAGATTGCTTACCTAACTAAATTTTATTCTAGGCTAATTGTGGTTTAACGAGTTTGCATGTGATAAAAAGAAAGAAAGAAAGAAAAACATTGGACTCTGTCTACGCATTAGAGGGTGTGCTATTTTTTTTTTATTTTCCCCAAATATTTGTAAAAACCAAGATACACATTTCTATGACTCCCATACTAGGCTGAGCCTATTGTAGGGGTACGTAGTAAGATACACTACAGCATGCAATTTTCTTCCTGAAGGGTTTACTTAGAGATTTACAAGGTCAGCAACGCATTTGCGATAGCTCTGGTGTTGAACTTGTCCAGGTTATTACTTATCGCTTAATAATAATTTAAAATATTATAAACTAAATATGTAGTTATAGATACTATGGGTCTGTATTAATTCTCACGTAACCATGTTACTTTCTTTTTACATGACTGTTTCTTGCCTTAAATAAATAAAAAACGTTTTTATTAAACATATTATGATGGCCCTACGGCCCTACCCCTTTGTCTTTGGTTGTCTGGAAGAGATTTCTTTTAGCGATAAGACCGCCTAAAACAATTTGTTTGTTTTCCTATTTCTGTATCTGTTTTTCTTGCAATAAAGAATATATCTATCTATCTATCTATCATGTTTTTTTGTCGTCTAAAGTAAGTAGATAGTACAAAAAAAACTGAGTATCTGTGTGAGGTGTTATTTTAAGCCCTGACAGTAGTTGTCGCCGTTACGTCCGCAATTAGTTTTTTCACAAAATTGCTAGCCCCCACTGAATTTAAACGGCCTCTAACGGCTACGCCACTGTTTTATGAGCACATAAAATTATGCCACGGGAATACTTAATTGTGTAAGCGCGGGTAGAACCTCAGTACACTCTTGATGTTACTATTAGTGTTAACAACTGAATGAATTAATAGTTTTATTAGAAAGCAAAATAGGAAAACAACGTCGAATACAGGCTGTTTCAAAAGCAAAATACTTTTAAAATTACATTTATACGTACACCTGCGATCCCTGAAGGGGTAGGCAAAGTCCAAGAAATTATAAGCTCCCTTAACCACATTCAGTTAACAATTGAAATGAAAAATGACTGCTGGGTCAGGTGGAAAATTGTGATAAAGTAGTGATAAGTAGCTAGCTTTTGTACTCTTACTCAATACGCCATTTATAGGCGACAGGCCCGTTGGTCGAGTGGTCAGAGACCCTGGCCGCGAAACCAAGGGTCGTGGGTTCGAATCCCACTAGGAGCAAATGTTTCGTGTGATGAACATGGACATTTGTACTCGAGTCATGGATATTTATAAAACGTATTTAAGTATGTCTATCCGTTCACCTAGTATCCATAGCACAAGCTTATAAGCTTAGTTTGGAAGTAGGGAATTGGTGTGTCAGTCTGGAGAATTTATTTTATTTATTTAATAAGCCTTTTAAGACATGTTAGGCATGGGAGACAGTAGCTACATGATTTTTAGGGCCCCCACAAAAAATAAATATCGCGGCCATTATTACATAGGTATTGGATGATTTTATGTAACTTCCTAACATAAATAGAGTGTCTAGTTAGCTATTTATACGTGGAATCACTAACACTCCTCGCTCAAACGTTTCCTCAGATGGATTTATAAATAAGTCGGATGGTACCGTCGGCTTCCTTCAGATTATTTATGATATTATTTACCACCACACGGTATAACATCCTCAGTTCCTGTATATTGGCCGCGTTTCTTGCTATTGCGATTCGCGATAAATCTCGTTTCGGAAAATGACGGGGTATTATTGGACTTGGGAAATTTGTTTCCTATTACCTGGTCTGATACATATAAATAGAATGTTCCATTCTTATAATACATTGATTGCTAGCTTATATCCGTTGTATTGGCTACTAAAATTTTAATGTGGTTTTGAGTTATTATCCAGATCCTGATTTGTATTATATAAATATAAGTGTGCACTTATTGGTACATGGTATATCGGGTTTTAGGGAATGTGATTGTGTAGGCGACAGGTTAGGCGCTTGTCACTGCTTTTTCACAATTTTCTCAATTTTTCAAAAATACCAAAAATGCATCTAATATAGAAAACCGAGGCGTGACTAGGGAATGTGTTATTCTGTGTCTTTTTGTCTCGACAATATCACACATTGCAAACTAGTAGCGACATCTGGTATAGAATATGTCATACTGTATGCTTTATTTAAGAAAAAAAAATAAAGTTAGTTCCTGTTCGTAACCAACGCGTTTAATTTATAATAGGTTATGGGCCCAGATTTATTTAGTTTTTCTCGTAATTTACTTGGACATTCCTAGTGGAAATAGATTTTGCAGATTGAGAAAAACTGTAATTAACGCTGTGACTGTAAAAATGACGATGAACTACCTTGTCAGTGTGCCTAAATTGAAAGGGCGCGAGAACTATAGTGAGTGGGCTTTCGCGGCTGAGAATTTCCTAGTTCTGGAGGGAATGTCTGATTGCATCAAGTTGGAGACTGTACCAGCAGAAATAGGAGCAGCGGGTGACGCGAAAACAAGAGCCAAGCTAATTCTGACAATAGATTCGTCGCTGTACGTGCATATAAAAAGTGTACAAACTACCTATGAACTGTGGAAGAAATTGAAGAACCTATTTGATGATTCAGGATTTACGAGGAGAATCAGTTTACTGAGGAGTTTGATTTCCATACGACTCGAAAATAGCGTTTCAATGACTTCATACGTGACACAAATCATCGAAACAAGTCAAAAATTAAGTGGTACGGGTTTTAACATTAATGATGAGTGGGTAGCATCGCTTTTGTTAGCGGGATTAACAGAAAAATATTCCCCTATGATAATGGCGATCGAGCATTGCGGCATACCATTGACAGCAGACGCCATTAAAACCAAATTGTTGGACATGGAAGAAAGCGGAAACGGAGGCGATAGTAGCGCTTTCATTTCAAGTGGCGCGTTTGCTAGCTTCAAGAAGAACCGGCATGTTGGTAAAACTGCGACCAAAGACAACGCCCAGATGTCAAAGTCAAAACCAAAGGTTATAACATGCTACAAATGTAAACAAACAGGGCATTACCGCAATCAGTGTACAGTTGCAAATATAAATAGTACTGAATTGCTACATATTGTACATACAGATCTCTGTGGACCAATGGAAAATCAATCTCTAGGTGGTTCTAGATACTTTATGCTGCTCATAGATGATTTTAGTCGTATGACATATATTTATTTTTTGAAAGCAAAAGATGAGGCTTTGAATTGCTTTCAACAGTATAGAGCAGAGGTTGAGAATCAACTTAATCGCCGCATAAAGATCTTGAGAAGTGACAATGGGACAGAATTCTGCAACAGCAAGTTTAATGATTATTTGATGTCACATGGGATAGTACATCATAAAACAAACCCATACACACCTGAGCAGAATGGTCTCTCAGAACGATACAACCGGACTATCGTTGAGAAAGCCAAGTGTCTACTGTTTGATGCAGGTCTCGCGAAAAATTTTTGGGCAGAGGCGGCTCACACTGCAGTGTACTTACAGAACAGGACTGTGACCACATCATTAAATTATAAAACACCTTTTGAGATATGGACAGGCAGAAAGCCTGATGTAAGTCATTTACGTGTTTTTGGTAGTACAATCATGGTACATGTGCCAAAACAAAAGAGATTAAAGTGGGACAAAAAATCTGAAAAATGTATCCTCGTCGGCTATTCCAATGATGTCAAAGGGTACAGGATTTACAACCCAAAATCCAATATCATCACTACCAGTCGAGATGTTATAGTATTGGAGAAGATAGAGACAGAAAATGTTCTGGAGGTACAGGAAAGTTGTTCAGATGAAGTGAATATGGTTCCAGTAGGGGAAAAAGATTTGACACTTGCGGAAGATTCACTTGAACAATCAGAGAGCTTGAACACAAATGAGAGTGGCGAACTGTATGTACCTTGTGAAGATGATACATTGGATAGCTCTGAATCTGGTACAACAGACAGTGAAGACTCCATAACACTCAACAATGCCAACATAACGAGTGGTCCTCGACGTAGGCAACAACCTGACAGATATGGATTTATAGGTGCTTGTGTAAAAGATGACAACATATTCACGGGTGAGTTATCGTTGCAAGAAGCTTTGGAAGGTCCTGAGAAAACACAGTGGTTAGCGGCAGTGCAAGATGAGTTACAGTCGTTTGAGAAAAATAGTGCATGGGAAATTGTAGATGTACCAATAAATGGTACTATAGTGCAGAGCAAGTGGGTTTTGCGGAAAAAGTACGATAGTGAAAACAAAGTGCGTTACCGTGCTCGTCTTGTCGCAAAGGGCTTCACCCAAAAATATGGTGTAGACTATACAGAAACATTTTCGCCTGTAGTGAGACACACAACTCTAAGACTATTATTTGCATTGTCTGTAAAGTTAGGTTTAGATGTTAACCATTTAGACGTAAAGACTGCGTTCTTGAATGGTGATTTAGAGGAAACCATTTACATGAAGATGCCAGATTGTTATAATAGTAGTAGTTCAGTTTGTAAAGTATTGAAACTTAAAAAGGCTATTTATGGACTTAAGCAGGCCTCTAGAGCATGGAATAAAAAGGTGGATAGTTGTTTGATCAGTAATGGTTACAAAAGGTCAAAAGTTGAGCCATGTATGTATATAAAGGATAGTAACAAATGTAAGACCATTGTAACAGTATATGTCGACGATTTTTTTATATTTTCCAATGATAAAATTGAAACTAAGAACTTGAAACAGCTGTTATCTAATAACTTTAGCATTAAGGACTTAGGTGAAGTTAAACAATGTCTTGGAATGAATGTGACCTTTAATAAAGATTTAGGATATGTTACTCTGAGTCAAGAAACTTATATTGATCAACTTTTGAGTAAATTTAATTTAAGTGATTGTAAGACTGTTGATACTCCGATGGAGGTCAAACTAAATATAAACAAAGGTCAAATAGGTATAAATAATTGTGTGCCCTATCAACAACTAATTGGTAGTTTGATGTATCTCTCAGTTTTAACTAGGCCAGACATTAGTTACTCTATAAGTTTTCTAAGTCAATTTAATAATTGCCATACAAAGGAGCATTGGGAATATGCAAAGAGAGTATTAAAATATCTAAAACGAACTAAATGTTATGGAATAAAATATTGTAAAGAAGGTAATTCAGAAATAACAGGCTATGTAGATGCTGATTGGGCCTCTAACTCTATAGATAGGAGATCATATACTGGAATGTGTTTTCTGTTATGTAATGGTGTAATATCATGGGAATGTAGAAAACAGAAACATGTAGCTCTCTCTAGCACTGAATCAGAGTATATTGGTCTATCTGAGGCATGTAGAGAAGCATTGTATTTAAAAGAATTACAATATGAAATAACTGGTAAGATGTACACAATCAGTCTATTCAATGATAACCAGGGTGCACAGAAGCTGTGTGCAAACCCAGTCTTTCACAAACGTACAAAGCATATTGATATCAAATATCATTTTTGTCGTGATCTAGTAAAAAATAAAATTGTTAAAGTACTGTATTTGCCAACAGCTGATATGCCGGCTGACATTCTAACTAAAAGTTTATGTTCAGCAAAACATTATAAATTTATGTTGCTTCTTGGCATAGTTTGCATCGAATAATTTTGTATGAAATTGTTTAGTGAATATTGCGATAAGTGGGGGTGTTATTCTGTGTCTTTTTGTATCGACAATATCACACATTGCAAACTAGTAGCGACATCTGGTATAGAATATGTCATACTGTATGCTTTATTTAAGAAAAAAAAATAAAGTTAGTTCCTGTTCGTAACCAACGCGTTTAATTTATAATAGAATGCAATCTCGTTCTCGCGAGATCTCGTTTTCGCGAGATCTCGGCGTTTTGGGCGAGATTGATCTCGGTCGAAAAAAGGGGCGAGATCTCGCGAGATTAACTAGATTGTACTGGAGTATAAAACCGTCTCATTCGAAACGCGGCAGCGCGCGAACTGACAGGAACGGACCTTCGATATGCGCGGGAGGCGGTAGCCTGAGGTTGCGCTCGCGGGACGGGTCTCGCTCAGCGTTGCCTCATGCGTGCGTGCGATTGGTCAAAAATTAATCCGAAAATAAAAAGCCGTTTAGCAGACGACTCTTTGGACATTTTGTGCTTCTTAAGGAGCTATTTTCAAAATAATTCTGAAATTGTAATACATAGTGATTTGTGATTTTAATTGAACAAATGTTTCATTTAATTGGTATATTTTGTTAATTATTGATCTGTAATTTTCGATGTTCTCAGTAGATATTGTTTGATATAATTTATTTTATTGTTATTTGATAGATAAATACGTAAAAGCGTAAAAGTATACTACTTAAAAGTTTATTTAAAAAATTTTGACAGTTACGTCAATCTATGTTTAATGCATAAAAAAGTCTTGAAAAAAATTGTGAAAATAAATGTTTTTATAAAACATACTTATAGTTTTTATTATTATTTTCCTCATTTATTCAAATATTGTTATTATTTGAAAAAAACAAACACAAAACTGCTAATCTCGCGAGATCTCGAAATTGCCGAGATCTCGCGAGATTGATTTTCATACTCTCGCGAGATCTCGCTTGAGCCCAATCTCGCGAGATTTGCATTCCCTAGGCGTGACGTCATGAATTGTATACGACAAAAAAACAGAGTTCTCTTCGCATTTTAAGGTCGCCTACAAAAACAGTCTACTCTTCCGGATTCGTCAAAAGCAATTACGGATGAACATGGCCCCCTAACCTAATTTCTGCTTTGTTATCTCGCAGCTTCCCGTCTCTAATTGCTCCAGCCGCCGCTTATGTTACAAAACACGGTCATTATGTTAACGTTCAGCTCAGGATATTAGGCAGGGACCGCGTCTCGGGGGACACGTTTCGTCGATTCCGCTTCATAATAGCCACTTTAAGACGTAAGACGCGCACGCACATGTTCCGAAATGATATTTTGACGCTCAGTACGGCCCTAGATTACTAACTTTGGTGTATTTACTGCGCAGAAATAAAATTACATAATATGACTGACAGTTGCGCAAAAATGGTGATAATGGAACAGAATTGACACGCAAGACATTTATCTAACCACAAAAGTCATCTTTTATGTTCGATTTGTCTTATACAAATAACTAGCTTCTATGCTTCCTCTCTTATCTATAAAGTTTGCAATAGGGGAACGGACAAAAATCTATTTAGTCCATCAGATAAATTATAACAAAATATTGAACACGTATTTTTTCATTTATTAGTCAAACAAACACTGGCGAAGATACAGCGGATTAAAGTTGCGTGTAACGTCATATGTAGGTAAAATTTTTCTTACAAGTGACGTCGCAAGCCCCCACTCTAAAACTTCGATGCTGTTTATCTTTGTAATTTTTTGTTATCTTGATAAATCAAAAATAGTGTGTATTGTATTTTTGTATAATCTAACTGACGGGCTAAATAGAGTGATCGTTTTTTGACCCAGTATTATCCCCTATAGTGTGTACGTAAAAGCACACGCTTCTGTGAATGAACAAACCATATCATCACGCCCGCAATCCCCAAAGGGGTAGGCAGTGTTTAAGGGGCAATATGATCCTTAAACCACACTCAAGACAAAAATAAAATCAAGTTGGATTCGATGGAAAATGGAAAACTGTTAAAAAATTAACGGGTAAAAAGGAAGGGAAATTAATGAGCGACAACAGTTTAGGTGACAAAGGGGAACGCAGACCCAAAGGGGTATTAAGCTTTCTAAACCACATTCAGCTAAAATTAAGTCGAATTGAGAACCTCCTCCTTTTTTTTAAAGTCGGTTAAAAATAAAATCGAGTTGTGGTAGATGGAAAAATGTGAAAAGTTAGATAGTGATGACGTTATATTTCCATTATAATTAATTTTTAAGGCCATGTTTACAATGAGTTTGACATGCAGCTTGGTGCCATATGTTACAACGTAATGGTCGCCACAATGTGTGTGCGTGTGCACTCCGTGGTCCGCAATCGTGACAGCGGTTTGCTACACATACCACGAGTCTGAGTTTTCTAACTGGACCACTAGTGCAGCTTGTTGCCCGTAACTATAATACTGTTGGAACATATATATTGTTAGAAATAGAGTAACAATATATATGTCGGTATTAAAACTATGACGTTTTTTCCTCGAAGTAAGAATGTGATGACTGTTATTTTATAGTTTTTTTTTAATTTAATAATGATCACAGAAATGTATGTAACTATAAATACAAATCTACCTCTTGATCACTCTTTCTATTGGTGCAAACTGCATCAACATCCCTTGCGTAGTTTAGCAAAGACCCCTAGATCTTTTAAACTACGCAAAGGCAACAAACAGAAGCGATGACTTTGTTTTTTTTCTTAAGTAAGCATTAAGAATATTCAAATTAATGAGGATTGTATTTAATAGCTGTTCAGGTTCACTCAAATGTAATTTACTAGACTTTGAAATCCAGTCAGACAGAAGGACGTAACGCAAGAAGATAAGCCTAATTAAAAAAGATAAGGTGCACTGAGAAAGATTTCAGGAAACAAAAGGAAAAGCCTTACAATTTAATTATTAAAATAGGTGACGGAATTTAATTTTACAACGGAACCCTAACACAGAGAATAAGAACCTGGTGTAAAATTTAGATTAAAAATTCAGGCCCCTAATGGGCTGGAATCTTATATCTTTATTAAAATTTTATTTTTTATAGCACTATACCGATATATCTTCTTATATAGCGACAAGCTCGATGGCACATTCGGTAGTGACCCTGCCCAATGCGCCAAGAGTTGTGGGTTCGATCCCCACTCAGGACAAATATTCGTATGATGAATACTTGTGTTTGTTCTGTGTTTGGGTGTGAATATCCAATATTTAAGTATATATTTGTAATACCACTGTTGTTTCTGATATCCGTAACACAAGTGCTTAAGCTACTTACCTCGGAGTCAGATCAATGTACATGTGATATCGTTGGATATTTATATAAAAAAATATAGAATATACAATGTTTTGATAATATGAAGTGCGATCGCCACAAAGTATATGTAAAAGGTTTGGTCTCCGAAAACACAAGACCCAGCTCAATGGAAATAAGTACTTCTACTTTTAATACCTTGTGTATGTAACAGTTACATTCAAATGCAATATACACCAATATAATATGCTAACACATATAACACATGTACCATGAAAGTATGAAATTGCTTGTTCCTTCCTAGTTACTTCTATATCACTACAAGAACAAATTACGAAACTCATTTGAGAGACAAACTCGCAACACTGACACGGTATGCAGAAAACTCTCATATGCTAATTGACGAAAGCAATTTCCACAGGTGCACCTCCGTCGCTTAATTAGCGTTTCGCTTCCTACAAGCTTTCTAGTCTCTAATTATTTCACCGCTATGTCGTACAAACTTCGCAAGGATACGCTAATGCATACCTCGAACTCTTAAGTGTAAGTAGAACAGGTTTTTTCCATTTCATAACAGACACTTTAAACTTCAGCATTTGACAAACCTGTTTTCTGGTTTTAAGAAAAGAGTGGAATCGTTAACTCGTGTTGACATTTTTTGCGATAGAGATAGTTAATACTTTCACGTGTTAAATGATCCATTGTGTCTAGTGCCCCTACCTAAGGATCACGTTGGTAAGTTAAGCAGTTGCTTCATTATAATTACTATTTTTTTTTCACAATTTTTTCATTTAATCCAGCCCATTTTTCTTTTAGGCTTAATGCGTTTAAAGGGGCTTGCTGTACCTTTGATTCTGCCTATCCCCTCAAGGATTGCTGGCGTGATAAAATAAAATAATAATAATAATAAATATTAGACTACATCACATATATGATCTGACTTTGAGGTAAGTAGCTTAAGCACTTGTGTTAGAGATATCATAATTAACAGGGATAGGATTACAAAACTACCCGTAAAGCCGAAAGAGGTTAAATGGGGTCTTTTTACGAGTCCATTTACAATATTTAAGAACCGTAGTAACGCTGTATAGCGTACCCAAAAAATTCAAAAAATATTATTATTTTTACTGATGTGCAAACCCTATTTCAGTAAAATTTAAGTGTAAACTACACAGAATGTACCTACATTCCTAACTAATTCGCGAAACAACAATAATTTTAAGGATTTGAAACAGACAACATATTTATATATATATTTATATGTTTACCATCTATCATGATCCAATTACTGTTAACGTCAAAGTAGAGCTCAAATATAATTACCGGTCGGTCAGTAATGAACGTTAGCGGGAATTCCGCGGCCGCCAGTTAGCTGGTGGACTGGCTGCTTTAATTAGCCGGTCAGATAGGCAGTAAACTTCAATATCATTGCCACTCGCTAAATCCTCGATCATAGTCTAAGAAGACCCCGATACACACACTCACACACCTAAATACCACCTGTCAAGCGGAACCCAATTACTGTTATCATGGAATTAGAACTCGACTGGCCCGTTGGTCGAGTGGTCAGAGACCCTGGCCACGAAACTAAGGGTCGCGGGTTCGAATCCCGCTAGGGGCAAATGTTTCGTGTGATGAACATGGACATTTGTACTCGAGTCATGGATGTTTATAAACGTATTTAAGTACATATGTCTATCCGTTCGCCTAGTATCCATAGTACAAGCATAAGCTTAGTTTGGAACTATGGAATTGGTGTGTCAGTCTGGAGAATTTATTTAATTTATTTATTTTATTTAATATAGTTACCGGTCGGTCAGTAATGAACATCAGCGGGTATTCCGCGGCAGCCAGTTAGTTGGCAAACTGGCCGCTTTAATTAGTCGGGAGCCGGCACATACGCGGAGCCTCTAATAGTTTTAACACTGTAACAACTTTGTTTTTGACTAATCAAGCTTTTTAGCACAACCGAGGCAGATGTTTAAATAAGAAAATAAATATAGTAATGATATACGTCCCGTATAGGGATTGCAATGCTGAATCCAGCAATCCAGCTGAGCCCAGCACAATTTAGTTGTGCTGGATTCAGCGACATGTGCTGGTTCATTGCCGCTTTTTTTTTTGAGTCCTCTCAATCGGTATTTGGCCGAAGGCGGCCTTTACTACCTTCCGGACTGGCGGGGGAGCGGTAAGCTCTTACATCTATCATTGTTGCTGGATTTTAATCCCTACTAGAGATTGAAAGGTTAAATCAAGCAATACATCTGGGTCCAGCACAATTTTAGAAAAATGCCGCTGGATTGCAATCCCTAATCCCAGTCCTTGGTCTAGGACTCAAAAAGAATGTGCCAACTGTGTTCCTTACCTAATATGTCGTAAAAAGCGAGTAATGGTTTATTGAGTTTGTGATTATATACTCAATTAGCTAGCGACGATATTTTCACAAATTAACCGACAAAATTTTACTATTGGCTAAATTTGGTTTAAGGAGCGTATTGCTTCTTAGACCATCCCTGCGGAGGTTGCAGGCGTGACAGCCTGTCTGTATGTACATACATTTTATGTTTGTACATTAGTACGTAGACAATACTGGTACTAACATTGTTAATGGCATTTGTTCCAGTGAAGGGATCGAACTCGCGCCCCTTGCATTCGAAGCGAAATTTAAACCAATGCACCAGCGGGGCTTTTTCACCATTACTGTGGCTTTAAACAAGCCAGAGTAACTATTCCGGTCAGACCGGCGGATGAGTCGCTACGAAATAGCCGATCTACGTCCAAATTTTATTATGGGACCTTTGAAGTAAAGTAAGCAGTTTTAAATTAGGTTTGGACTTTCATATTTCGCTGCACCTAGCAAGCTCACGTTTTTCTTTTCTTCTTTTTTTTAAACAGAGGGTTCCAGTAAATTATTAAGTATGTATTATTGTATGTATTAGTATCGAAGTTGGCTTAAGTTGAGCCTACACACATTTATTTTTTCCTTGTACAATATATACATAGATACTAACGTGATACTTTTTCTGTAGAAAATTATGCGACAAAAAAATTATCTACTATTTATTTTTATAGTACCTACACATCACTTAAGATCACTAATCTTACAATTAAAAGCGACCATGTATTGTGTGATATAAAAAAGTTAGTTTGAACAGAGACAAATACGAAGTTTCTACAGGAGTAAAACTATTAGAACGTCCGCGCCGATGTTCAGCTTTTGTACAAACTTTGTGAGAATTTATCCGACCAATTCGACGGTACTGCTGCCTGGCATCCGACGGATGTTCATTAGCAGCCGACTGATGTAACGCGACAGACTATTTGGTTCTGTTCGAATAATAATAGACAAATGTCTGGTTATCTAGCATAAAAATAAGGGAAAAGTGCTTCAATGGAAAATAGCTACAATGAGAGATATTATATATCTATAGATATTGTGCCTTCAAAAATGGGTTGTTGGCGGTAGGATAATGCAAAATACTTTACGAAAAATACAAAAAAAAACAAGTTTTAAATTGGGTCGTATAGTTTATGAGGAGTGCGAACACAAGCACCGTGACATGAGATTTTTATATTTTAAAAGATGCAAAAGTTGGTAGACATATCACTATTTTTCTGGGAGCGTGACACTTTTAAGTCGTGACAGATGACAACGCAAAATTCAAAAATGGCGTCCCGCATCGTCCATTTCACTTATTTTCCCGCCACGCGACGTGTGAACGCGCTGTCGCTTCGGCGGTAAAAATACGCGTTTAAACGTTACGAATGAAATATCTCACTTGGTGTACACCAGACACGAACCGACACAATCTTTTGGGTCGTTTTAAAACAATTTCCAACTGGTTAAACTGGCATTTAGATTAAAAACAACAGTCCAGGGAATGGAAATCGTATTTGGCCATTAAGAACAATTTATGACGTTTATCTGTTAATTTACGATTTCGATACTTATTATAATATACACGTATTATCCGTTTTTGCACGAACAGACTCAACCTACTGTTAAATAAATAAAAAAGGTAATATAAAACATTCATTAATTTGAAAGCTTTTTCTATGGACGCTAAATAAAAACATACATTATAAGTGAAATGAAATGAAATGAAATGAAATAATTTATGAAATGAAATAATGAAGTAATAAGCCAGACGAACAAAAGAATATCATATATCCTCTAGGGGTTCTATGAATTGAACTTCTTGGAATTCAATTCAGCCGCCGTAAGGCGAAGAAAATATTTTGTTTTAATTATTTCAGAGAATAGCCAGCTACCATTACATACCAATAAATAAATATTCCTTTGAATTGTCTTTGATTTTTCGTCGCAATTACTGGTTAGCAGTAAATTGTTTATAACATGAGGTATGTATTCTTTTACCTATTACTTTTAAATTTTCTCGAAATAGAGTTGTATGCGGAAATTACAATAGAGAGAAGGACCAAAAAATTTGGTATATTGGACGAATCTTTAGACGAATAAAGAACTCGGCTACCATAAATCACAAGTATTACATTGGCATTGGCGTAGAGTTTACATTGTTTTTATCACTATGATTGTAATCCGAAAAAATGTGTACCTACACAGAAAAGATTAATAAGTTACGATAAAAAGGCGAAAATGAAAACAAATCAGAATAAGTAAAATCTTTTCTCCTTATTTTATTTGTGTTCCAAATGAACTGTTAAGATTATTTCATAAGCCGGTGTACTAACCAGTAATTGGAAGATATTATGATGGCTTAGGGTTATTCTATTCCTTTGCCACAGCGATTTTTATTGTATTCTCGCATCAAAACCATAGACTGACTATCAGAATGTCTCAAATAAAAAATAGAATCGTTTGCTCATTCAACTGACTGTCGTAGCGTTTGCACTAAAAAAAACAGTCGAATTGAGAACCTCCTCCTTTTTCTTGAAGTCGGTTAAAATGGGTACTTTCTCCTCTGTATCTATAAAGGTCCCTTATCTCTTTACATTTTGGCCCATAACACGACATCCACGCAACGCACGGTCAAGCAGTCATCCACATAACGATGTTATTATAACGCGACATAAACTCGCGCGCTCGGTAAACAGCCCTACTTTCTTCCCTAATGAGCGCTAGAAAAAGCCCTAGTCTGCGGCGACGCCGCATGTAATTAGGCTGTTAAGCCGGGGCTAAGACTTGAGCAGTGAGATAAGCGGTTAGCGGTAAGAGAAGCGGAGAGCGGTTTTTTCATTTTCAATTTGAGGTGGAACGGATTATGTCTGAATACAAAAAACGCAAAGCTTTCATCTTCTTATTTTCCATTATTATTTGTGAATGTTGTTCGGTATTTTACCTAAAAACAGGAAATGATGAGACATTTTAACATTATCTGTTAGGTATTGAAATTTATCCGACAAAAATCAGGCTTTTGTAAAAAAGTGAAAAAAAAATAACCTGTTTGTAAATATATTTGTAATTACCTACTAACTTTTATATATTAATATATTTTTGTATATGTATAAGAAAAATCTTGGGATTGCAAACAAAAACTTTGCGGTCAGTTAAGCTTTTAGCGTGGTGTCATTTTCATTGGAAAGCCTATTGAGACATTTCAACATTATCTGTTAGGTATTGAAATTTATCCGACAAAAATCAGGCTTTTGTCAAAAAGTGAAAAAATAATTTACCTGTTTGTAAATATATTTGTAATTACTAACTTTTATATATTAATATATTTTTGTATTTGTAAAAGATAAATCTTGGGATTGCAAACAAAAACTTTTAGCGTGGTGTCATTTTCATTGCAAAGCCTAAAAATGTTAGCGCCAGTTTTTGTCCACCCAGCTCAAAGCTATGAAATTGGTCTATTTGTAACAGTCAGCAAGTTCCACGATAGGCAGTTCAATATTCTTTTGATTAATAGCTTGTTCGTAACTTTGTGATACATGGACGCTAACTTGAAAAATCAAACCTAATGTAATAATGTTAATCATAAATATTCACAAACCAAGGCAAAAAGTTTTGTACCACATATTGATAAAAGCATATTATACCTTTTTTTTAACGAGGGGAATGCCTTACGCACTGTCCCGCCGTTCGAG
The DNA here is from genome assembly GCA_951394215.1 of Glyphodes perspectalis. NCBI lineage: Eukaryota > Metazoa > Arthropoda > Insecta > Lepidoptera > Crambidae > Glyphodes > Glyphodes perspectalis. The sequence continues at coordinate 13,514,060 of OX596205.1, read as the reverse complement.
GGAAACGGCGTGGTGTGTTGGACTCCCAGGGCCCTTCGTATAAAAGGACCCCTCTCTGGCCAAGTGGAGTGGCCGGGGTATACTCACTTAACCCTTTGACGCTCCTACATAGCCCTCGATGGTGACTATGAAGAAATCCGGATCAACCTTAACTAGCCCAGCGAGAGCACATACATAGATAAAAGACCGGCCAAGTGCGAGTCGGACTCGCGCACGAAGGGTTCCGTCAACCGTATACAACATTATACAGATAGACAGAGTCTTAGAAATAGGGTCTCGTTTGTACCCTTTATAAGAATAATATTTTTTCTGCTTGACGTCCACATGACGATATTTGTCAAAATGTGTGTTTAAAAAAATATTTCAATTCGAACTTTTATAGCATATCATTTTCAATGGAAGCTCCGAAAAGTTCTGAAAGCGCTGTTTTTTTTCAACCGCTTTATGAAATTGGGCTATTAGGTACAGGCGCCTACATTCTGGATAGGCGGTTTAACATTCTTTGCGGCGTCGACTGACGAATGGCCTAGTCGTTACTTTGTGGCTGTGCTAATAGAAATGTGGGAGCTTCGAGGTTGACCCCAAATATTACCGCGGGAGCAACCAAGCGTATGAAATTTACTTTGACACAGAGCCAACATTTATTTATAGAAAAGTGCGTAGGCTAAGAAAAGTTGTAAGAAATTTGTGACAACCTTCTTTGGTTAGGAGTACGCATCGGAGGGACACGGATTCAATCTTTACATGAGACGAGTAGTTGTTGATGAAACAGCTGTTTTACAGGTCTGCGTGTTTGTGGTATCTTTGTTTTTTGTTCTAGTTTTAAAAGCATACGTGCTAAAGCTACGTGTAGGAATCAGATCAATTTAATACAGTAGAAGAGAACTTGAAGAAAAGGATCATGAATGTTGTAGAGGCGATTAAAGTGTATAAGGATCATGCCATTATGGCGTTCGGTTCTCTCTACATACCCCGCTAGGGAAGTGGCGTGAAGTTTTAGTTAGTTAATACATTATGTTATCCTATTATATTTTTAACACACCTTGGATGTGCCTACAGATCACGTGACTTTTTAAAGAATACTTTAAAAACCATGACGATTTTTATCGAATTTTCTTATACTGTAAATCAATTTCAATTGAATAATAAGTATCAAGTCAAGTTAATATTTAAGTTACTAGCAAGAAAGTATGACAAAAAGTCTATCTGCAACTCTTGGTGAGAAAAACTACACAAGGTGAGCAAGATACGTTAAAGAATAAGATAGATTTTGTGGTGGTGGTTAAAGTTCCTAGGTTGATTTTTGTTGAAACAATTACAAACTTTCCAGGTTTCCTTTCCTTGAGATCAAAAGATTATATTTTAAAAAGACAATTATGAGATAGACGCACTTTTGTCGTAAGACATAACTTTTATGTATTAATTCTTAGGAATTTGTTAATAAAGCAACGGTATTCAGAGAACTATGCTAACATTATCTTAAAGCCTTTCTACTTGCAAGGAATTCATTTGCTCATCGCATTATGCATACGGAGAAAATACGAAATTTTCGGATCTCAAAGTCTGCTAGGTATATACTCTATACAACACTATCAAACCAAACGTTATGGATATTGGTTCTGTATTTTCGATTCCGAAGATGGTTACTTTTTGCTTACAGCAAGAATCGACTGTGTTTTTAGAAAATAGTATTTTAAAATTGTCAGAGCTACATTTCGCAAAGCCTTTGTGTAAAATATATAAATATCAGACTGCATCATATACATTGATCTGACTCCAAGGTAAGTAACTTAAGCACTTGTGTTACAGATAACAGAATCAACAGTGGTATATTACAAGTATATACTTAATGAAATATTGGATATTAACACCTAGACACAGAACAAACACAAGTATTCATCACACGAATGTTTGTCCTGGGTGGGGATCGAACCCACAGCCCTTGGTGCATGTGTAAAATAGTGTAAAATATTGTCAAAATGTAAAAGATTATACTTAATTTATACTTAAATTATATAAAGCCGTTTTCGCTGAGTAAAAGTTCTTTATATACGCTCAAGGCTATAAGTACAATGTTATAGTAAATACCATTAGTAGTCGCCATCTTTTTGTATGTTAGATATTAACGAATAGTAACGAATAATGTTAAACATACTTAACATTTCTTTATACTCATTGATCACAGTATCATAGTACAATTGTAATAGTAAATGCCATTAGTAGTCGCCGACTTTTTGTATGTAAGACAAAAACGAATAAACACAACATTCGCATTCTGAAAAAGCATAGACATTACCCTTAATGAAAACTAATAGTCACAGTCATGCTAGGCTGAGCGTAACCAAGAATAATCTTCCGTTTTCTTTTTTTGGCTTGGTCGCTGAATAAAAATCACAGTCTTAAAAAATGGCGACTATGTGGTAGTCGGTAGGGCAATAGCCTTTTAGGTTGTATTTCAATTTTACATTTTTTAAGAGCAGTTGGCAAAAAGTAACTCGTCACAAATTTCTGCTAAAAGGTGATATTTAAGGTAAGTTATAATAAGAGGCGATTGAGGTATGTAAGGATCGTGCCATATGGCGTTTGATTCTCTCTGCCTACCCTGCTAGGGAAGTCGCGTGAAGTTTAGTTAGTTAGTTAATTATAATAAATAATCTACAAGTTTCCATCAACCCAACTCATTTTATTTTTTAGTTGAATGTGATTCAGGGACCTTATCGTTCCTGGAATTTTTCCTACTCCTTCGAGAGTTTCAGTCGTGATGGTGTATATGAAGTATTAAATAATTTAAATTATGTAAATTAATACTAATTCTTATGAAATCCTTTTTATTGGTAATAATTTACCTATCTATTAATTTACTGCAGGGGTGGCGAACCTTTTTAAACAAACGTGCCTACGTTGCTTAAATGTCAATATAATTGGTTCTTGATCTGCCTGGGAGTGGCTGATGATGATATTATTGTCAAGCATTGTTGTAGTACATGCTTTGATCTCAAAGAAAATGCGTGCCCACCATTTTGTGTACCGTGCGACTTGAGGCACGCGTGCTAATGGTTCACCATCACTGATTTACTGTATTAATTATAAACAACAAGACGAATGCCGTTATCACGTTTCAAGATTCAATGGAAGATTTTCGGACCAACTTAAATACCAAGTTTAAGATTGAATTTCAAAATAAACACAAGCAACTATTGGAAGGGGTCTGTTTTATTTAAAAACACAAACCTTTAAAATAATAGAGCCATATCTATGAAAGCTTGTCCACAACAGACAAGCTATTGTTCGCTTTGTGAACGAATCTTTTGTCGATCAGCCGCCAGGGGGCGCTGTAAAATCTTTTGTGGATATAATCTTATTATCCACTTTTCTTATTTTGTCTCGAGAGATTCTACAAGTAAGGGAGTAATCGGTCTTTACACGGCCGCTTCAGATATTTATTAAGTTACGTTCAATTGACAGGCAATCATAGAGGGCTATGGGATAATGCCTTTTGATATTGCGGCTGTGATCGTTACTACAGCGGAGTGCCTTATAGAATGGTAGCTTTTTGGGTAACTGTGAGTATGGTAGGGTAGGTGTATCCTTGAGACTCTTTTATTAGAGACAAAAATAAATACTATTACAAAATAACGAATAAATCAGTTCGATTAGCACACCTAATGCTCAAGCTCCAAAGTAAGGTCAAATATACTTGTTTTATGAATTACATTTTTAAACATCCATGACTCGAGTAGAAATTAAAGTGTTTAACATACAAACCCTTCAGATTGGGATTTGTGATTGAACCTGCGGTCTTTCAAAGCCAGAGCCTCTAACCACTAGACCAAGCGACCCACTGAAAATATTTTAAGCGTGAACTCAACAGACAAGCTACTGTGTCTTCATACTTTGTATTGATATAGTAAGATTCCATATTGTTGTAACAATACTCGACTGAATCTTTAACGAACATTAACTGTATGACTTGGTATAAATATGAATTAAATCTGTAAATTTAAATTTTTATTCAATCTGACATTGAAAAGAGTAACTACCGAGTTTCTTGCCGGTTTCTTCTCGGTAGATGCGACATTACGAACCGGTGGTAGATTACATTTTTTCTATTTTTAACTATTACTTGACGATTTACAAGTGCTTTTTTTAGGCCTACGTAAATTAAGATATTTTGAGTATTCAACAACACAAAATTGTATTCCCATTCAAAGTAATGAAGGTGTAAAAGCTACTTGTAAGCTTATAAGCCGCAGGCAGATATCAGCCCAAGATAATAGCTACATTATTTGTTGCCTGCAAACAAGACAGACCCAATTTTCTCAACTCATTATAGTAGAAATTATTACAACGAAAATAAAAGGTTGGCGGTAACAACGAAATGAAGATTATCTTAAGCTTGGACTTAGTGGATAGGTATTTAACCTTTATTACTTTGAAGTCTTTATTTTTCTGTAAATAAGTAAAGAGCGGTGGTATGTAAAAGAAATGCGTCAAATTTGAAATTGTTCTTTCGCTAGTTAAAATCAATAATTGTGTATTTGTATGTTAGGGTGTCTTGAACGAAGTTAACAAACTAGTAAAAAGCAGAGCTTTGTGAGGGCTCGCGTAAATATATATTTTTTACTAACTAAAAATAAAATGGTATTTTTATGATAGACTAGCTGTGACCGCAATTTCACCCGCGTTTATAGTTTATAATTGGGATATCTAAAAGTCTAGTCGATAATTGGGATATCTAACACTAAAAGAGTTACTTAGTTAGTTAAAAGATTTTTTTAAATCAGACCAGTAGTTCTTGAGATTAGCGCGTTCAAGCAAAAAACAACTCTTTAGCTTTATAATATTATCCTATTATCCTACTAATATTATAAATGCAAAAGTTTGTTTGGATCTTTGTTCATTTTTCACGCAAAAACTACTAAATAGATTTTTAATGAAACTTCAGGACAATGTAGCTTATACACCCGAATAACATATAGACTATGTTTTGTTGAAGTACCACGCGAGCAAAGCTAGAAGCTAGTATTAGTAGATAAGACATCTAAGCGTTAATTTAAATTACTATCTTAAAACCCATACCTGTAATCTTGATAGTTTTTCAGTAAAGTGTACCACAAAAATGCATGGGTTGTGGGAACTTTTGACTTCTTTTCAAAGCTTAGTAACTGTCATGATATTTCTTCTCTGTGGCTTAATTCTGAAGTCAATGTAGCCGAAATAAATGCAGTTTATTACATACATACATAACATCATGCCCATGATCCCCGAAGGGGTAGGCAGAGTCAAAGGGGCAGAATGCCCCTTTAACCACATTCATCCAAAAATAAAGCCGGGCTGGGTTAGATGGAAAATTGTGAAAAAGCAGTGACAAGCGGTTAACTTGTCACCTACACAATCACACACCTAAAACCCGATATACCATTAGTTGTCTTTTACGACATGCTAGGCAAGAACCACAGTTGGCATATTCTTTTTAAGTCCCAGACCAACATGGGGCAGTGGGCTGGGTTGAATGAAAAGCTGTGAAAAAGGATTGACAAAGGGCTAGCTCGTCGCCCAGTCAGTCACATACCCAAAAGCCCATAAACCATAAGTTGCCTTTTATGACATGCTAGGCAAGAACCACAACCATTCTTTTTTTTTTGTCCCAGATTAACATGGGCCAAGTCCCAGACCAACATGGGACTAACACATTATTATCATTCCAAATATAAAAACTGGGAATTAATTTATATCTGTTACGTTTAATCGCCTATTGAATATGATGAAATATAATCATCAGTGATTATGCAACACCACGTAAATAACATTGGAGACATTCTACGTCACAAGTTTTTAACGTAACAAACGTCTTTATAATATTTTTCTATTCCCGCGAGACTATACTGTCTCTAACAGACCGTATCAGCCGTGCGGATCGAAGGCTAAAATTAATGGACTTCGGAGTTTTCCGATATTTTATTCATTCGTATGAATCGTTTATTTTATCATTAGTTAGTTTTGTGTTACACGATACTAATATACTTTCATTAGAGTTTTTGTACAGATTAATTAATTAGCCTAGTCTTTAATTAAGTTATTTAGTCAAGTAAAACAAGAAAAGGAAAACTGATGTCTTCAGATAATACGGAACCAGAGACTTCACGATATAATTACATTAATATAAGGTATTATTAGGATTGTAAAGCATTGTATCTTCATTAATTGCTATACTTACATACACACACACATAACATCACGCCCATAATCCCCGAAGGGGTGGGCAGAGTCAAAGGGCCAGCAGGCCCCTTTAACCACATTCAGCCAAAAATAAAGCCGGGCTGGGTTAGATGGAACATAGTGAAAAAGCAGTGACAAGCGGCTAACCTGTCACCTACACAATCACACACCCAAAACCCGATATACCATTAGTCGCCTTTTACGACATGCTTAGCAAGAACCACAGTTGGCATATTCTTTTTAAGTCCCAGACCAACATGGGACAGTGGTCTGGGTTGGATGGAAAGCTGTGAAAAAAGGAGTGACAAGTGGCTAGATCATCGCCTACTCAGTCACATACCCAAAAGCCCGTAAACCATTAGTCGCCTTTTAAGACATGCTAGGCAAGAACCGCAGTTGGCACTTTCTTTTTTTTTGTCCCAGATCAACATGGGACAAGTCCCAGACCAAAATTTGACTAGTTATTATTATTAAAGTAAAGTAGGTACGGTTATTATAGTAGCATAAGTGTGCCTGTATAGCTTTATACAAATACTAGCGACCCGCCCCGGCTTCGCGCGGTGTTCATAAAACAATATAAAACTATACATATAAATCTTCCTCTTGAATCACTGTATCTATCAATGAAAACCGCAATCAACATCCCTTGCGTAGTTTAAAAGATCTTAGCGAACAGACAGAAACGGCGACTTTGTTTTATACTATATAAAAGCTACATATTTGTGTCAACAAAACCTTAAAAGCGAAAGTATGTACTTTTAAATATCATAACGACACTAGGTACCTACATAGCATTTAATATACGCGTTTCTATAGTTAAAAGCAACCGGTTAAATTTTGTATGTCTGATTCATTTTAAATCGACCTACAGCATTCCGGATGTAGTTGGTAAATATGTTTAATAAAAACAAACATCACGTTATCAGCCACAGCAATAAAGCCTTGGCGTTCATAACATATTTATGTTATTAAATCAGATGTTTCCGATTCCTACTGTTTTATATCCGCCAGTACTTTGTTCGTGAAAATGCGAAAGGCCTTACCAAAAAATAAGTGTACTGTCATACAGATCGAGTTTTACTCAGGTTGTCTGTACTAACTAACTAACTAACTAAACTTCACGCCACTTAGGTACCTAGCGGGGTAGGTAGAGAGAACCGAACGCCATATGGCACGAGCCTTACACACCTCACTCGCCTCTTCAACATTCATGACCCTTTTCATACAAGCTCTACAGTTTTTATGACTCTTAACAACACCTTCTGTTACAATACAGGTCCAATCTGGTCTGTACTATTTGTTATTAATCCGTAAACCTATTTCCCTATTATAAGGATACATCAATGGAATTATATCAAAGCTAGGAATTGAAATCAGAACCTTATAGGTACCACTTATCTAATTATTTTCTTTTGGGGGGATATTTAGATCTCCTTATAACATCGAAGACTGTACTTTTAGGATAAGAATTACAGAATAGTACATACATATAACATCACATCCCTAATCCTTGAAGGGGTCGGCAGAGTCAAAGGGAAAGCATGTCCCGTTAACCACATTCAGCCAAAAAAAAACTAGGCCGGGTTAGATGCAAAATTGTGAAAAAGTAGTGACAAGTGGCTAGCTCGTCGCCTACACTGTACCCAAAGCCCGATATACCATTACAGAATAGTAAAACATATTACATACTGTTTACATATAAAGCCTTCTAACATTCCACCAGTCGCCCTTAATTTCCAACGCGCCAGTTTCCAATGTCCCACCGGCAACTAAAACAAATAATTTTGAATTCTCATAAGTCATAGGATGTTCCACCGAATGTTCCATTTCGGCGACTCGTACGCGTTCCGGAACACATGCCTCTGGCCGTCAATATCGTCGCGACGATCGGCTCATGGATATTTTATTGGCTTAGCGTATATTGGATGGTGGTAAGACGAGCTCGGTTCCTGGGATAGAGAGGAACTCGGTTTCTTTCAGTATGGTTAATATAATCCACTGTTTTGGCACTTGGTTAGGCTTGGTGATCTTCCAATATATCAAATTGGGTACATCTGTGTTTAAATGGTCCAAACTTAACCGATTTCTATAAGGTAATAATTTTTCATTGATTAAATATTTTTTTTTTATAAAATCGAGTAAACTGAGGTTAACGTTATTTCGTATTTTTTAGCAAAAACATGGCTACCTTAAAGCTTAATAGTAAGCTTGGTAATAGTACCATAATTATAAATTGACTTCATCTGTTTATGTAACGTTACGGCTAAACCATTTGACTGGTAGTGAAAACACTTCGCGTACCAAAAGGTTGAAACTTAAAAAATACCAAAGTTAATAAAATTGTTATTCGGTTCTCGCTGCGACTCGCTAGGAAAATGGCGTCAAGCTAGTTAGTTTTCAATTGTTATTCCGAAAAGATTAAGAAATCTTGACGTTTGACAAATTTAACAGACTGAAGTCCACGCAAGCTAATGGACAATAGCTTGTAACAGATTAGGTATTGAAAATAATACCTATAAACATAAATATATAATGTGTAAACTTTACCTATACACTTTATTAAGTACTCGCATGAAGTCACCAGCCTAATGCAGGCGCAAATGTTTAGTATTTAGCCAAAGTGTTTACCGGCCGGCGTCGGGACGTCACAAGGGCCATCAATATTTGCGATGTGCGCCGACGAATAGCAAACACGCCTCTTTGTGTCAGCCACAGCTTGACTAGAGGGTATTATTTGTTAGATAGAGTGCTGGCTGATATGTGACACGGGAGGAAATTATTGGAAATTATGTTCATTTATACTCGCTTCATATAATTTCTGTCAAGTCAAGCTTCAAATATCTTTCCATTTCTTTGAGCAGGTTTACATGTTCGTATCGATGTCTTATGAAAAGTTCACAAGTTTATCACGAACACACACATAATATTACGGCCACGACAGCAGTAAACCCTTTAAGTCAGATGGGTCTGACTAGTTGAGCAGATCCCTCTGACCTTTTTTTTTTTTTTTTTTTAGTTGGGGAAACTCCCACGAGCCGTCACCCTCTACTCGGGGAAGCAGAGGGCGGTGTGTCGGACTCGAACCGACTAAAACCCCAACGTGGCCTCCAGCGGCGCAGTCCCGGAGGAGCCTGTATCCCCACTGTCGGGACTATACGACAGCTCCTCCGGTGATGCGCGTGCCGCGCTACGCGGCCCACCTCGCGCGGCGGTGGTCGATGCTGTGCAGCCCACGACAACAGTCGTCGGATGCACAGCACGGAGCACGCGCGCGCGTCGAGACATGCCAGGCCACCCAGCATGTCTCAACCACTCCGCCCAGGATTCAGACGCCGATCATCCCCGTGACCGGCGTCGTGGGCCCACTCTCGCGCTGTGTCCTCTGCTAAGTCAGAGGGGCACGCGGAGAGCGCCTCGTCGAAGGGGCCGCCTTCCGCCCGGCGACCCAGATTGAGGGTCTAGCCCTGTCGTCGCAGAGGGAGAGCATCGAGACGCTCAATCCCTCTGCGACCCACCACGACGCGACCCAGCGCGCCCCTGTCGGGTTGCCGAGGATAGGGAGGCGAGCAACGACAACACTCAGCTCCTCCTTTTCCTCGGCAACCCTGGTCCGGCCGCAGTGGGTCTACAGCCGGACCGCCGCAACTGCCCGGTAGCAAGTCGTGCAGTTGCGGCTCACCTCGGGGTCCTTCTTCGCTTCAGCCCTGCCATGTCAGGGCCTACTAAGCCCCCCCGGTACGACAAACCGAGGACCCCGGTGGGGGGGAGATCCCTCTGACCTGCTCAACCAAGAGTGTCAAACCGCCAGGACAACATTACCGTCTTCCTAATTAGGACAAAAAAATATTTATTTATTTATAAAAACATACATACACAAATATAATAACAATAAAAATCTAAATCGCGTAGAACTTTTTTAGAGCTACTATCTCAATTAAGACCAAAATAAGTTCCTTAATGTCCTTATTCCTGCAAACCCAATTCGCAGTGCTATTTTCATAGCTTCGGGCAACGTTAGCAACAAAAGCAATGTTGCAGTTTGTCTGTAAAAAGTTAAACGGTTTGGTTTAAAAATTCATCGTTATATGTGTACGATAACATTGAGCGTCAGGTTTTACCGCAATACAGCCATTGCAGGACACAGACATTATCGGCAGGGCTGCTACGTGTAAATAAATTAATGTGAAAATTAGGTACTTACTATTAGATATGCCTGGTGAGTAATTTTGCACACATATCTCCCTTTCTATAGCTTTTCTAAACAGTTTAAAGGTAAGGTAAGGTAAGGTAATCATATTTCTATACTATACTAATGTTATAAAGCTAAAGGGTTTGATTGTTTCCTTGAACGCGCTATCTCAGGAACTACTGGTCTGATTTGAAAAAATATTTCAGTGATAGATAGCTCATTTATCGAGGAAGGCTATAGGCTATATAATATTAAACAAAAACGAGGACGAAACCGCGGGCACAGCTAGTTACTATATATAGCAGATATGAGTTCCTCACTCATAAGTGAGGAACTCGTATATGGTAAAATAAATATGTTGATTATAATTTTTCCTAAATGAAGCTTTTATTTATTTGAAATATACAAATTATCTATATCAATAAATAATATCAGACTACATCACATACATTGATCTGACTCCACGATAAGTAGCTTAAGCACTTGTGTTACGGATATCAGAAACAATAGTGGTATTACAAATATATAGATACTTAAATATTGGATATTAAAACCCAGACACAGAACAAACACTAGTATTCACCTGTGTATCCATCACACGAATGTTTGTACAGGGTGGGGATCGAACCCACAACTCTTGGCGCATGGGGCAGGGTCACTACCGAATGCGCCATCGAGCCAGACAATGTTATCAAATTATAATTTTTTCATTTTAATTTATAATTACTTCTAAAATACCTAAACTATCTCTCTATCTAGAAATACCTAAATACAATTATTTGTTTACAATACAAACATCTAGTCTTTCATATTCATTTATTATAATCAAAATAGGTATTTTTTATCACAAAATAATGTTCGAAACAGCGGGTCGACTACAAAGACGAGTATTCATCATCGCAGACAATGAGATTAAAAGCGCTCCCATTGCCTCGACAATATAACCCTGGCATTAGCGGTAGGGTTGGCACCTACATTTACAATTTCTTTAGAGAATAAGTAGGTAATTGAAACTCCTAAAATTAATTTTATAATGATAAATTACCTAAGCAGTATTAAATATTGTTCTACAATGGTTCTAGATAAAGAACTAAGTTTAAAAAAAAAGTTACAAAAAGTATTGCAGCCTCTGACCTGAAACATTATTAATATTCACTGGAAATAAAGATGGTATAAGTAAAAAGCATATATTTCATCAAGTCCATTTGCAGATTCATGTTTTATTTATTGGTAGAATTTTAAAAAAATCTAAAAAAGTCGTCTTCGTCATAGACAATCTGTTTAATAACACTAGTGATATGGTGCATGATACTGAAGTCTATTAACCCCGTGTCAGCATTTTTAATTTCTAATTGTTTCATTTTAGTTTTCTGGCAAGACTCCAGCTCATCATTGTGATCTCTTGCGTGAAAGACAATTTACAGCATGCACCCTAGCCTTAATCCCGTACTTATTTTTATGTTATTGTTTTGGTGCCAAAAGTAGCAGCTCTAAAAATTAATACGAACTTAAGAATACAATTGTGTAAATATTTAGTCTCATTCGTTAGCCCAAGTCACCACGTTAATGAGTTACTTTTATAGCTCACTGTTAAAGACCTGTATTAGAATTTGGTATTTCACAAGTTTGAACTATACGACGAGACGATTTTAACTACTTGTTGTATCGGAATCCTTCATAAATACCATAAGAAGCTCGATATAATTTCTAATACAGACAACCTTGTGTCAATTCAGTCTAGACTGATCTTCGTCTGATTCCACGCAGACGAAGCCGCGGGAAATAGCTAGTTTTAATAATTTAAACCTGGTGTAAAAATGTAACAGCAAACATTGCAAACTATCCATCTACGTTTGACGACAACGAACAAGCTGTCCTAGGGCTGTCTCCCGCAACTAATTGCATTGGAACTTCGCGAGTTATCCGAACTCTCGTCCGCAATCCAAAAGCGCAAATTGTGACGTAAGTTGACGCTCATAAATATGAAAATTGTGTCCCGCCGCTGATTTCTAGAGAAGTTGAGCGCTTTCCGGGTCGTTATTACTGCTTCGTCGGCTTGGTGAATTGTGTGCATGTGTGTAGGTATTTAACAAGGTTTATGAGGTTTCATATTATACCAATATATGATGTATTTTTAAATCCATTTATTAATATTTATTATTAGTCACATTTTTTTTTTAATTATAAATAATTCAAACCAAATTAAAGATAGACAACCCTACAGCCAAGAATCCTGTAATTTCGTCCCAATAGCGAAAGAACAATTTGGTTTCCAGTTTTGCTCGAGGCGAGGTTAAATATTACTGCTGAAAATGATCTACATGAAAACAAAACTGAGCAAAAACCTGAGGCGTATTCGTTGATAGCATAGTTAATAATAAACGTAAAATATATAAAAAAATAATATGCATAGGCATATAGATAGGAAATACAAGGTTTTCATCATCCTTATTTTTGTATCTCTCTTTTTATTTTATTAGTATGATTTACTGCACGGCCCTGCCCCTCTCTTTTCATTAGCTTATTTTCCTTTACCTGAAGTCTGTCTGGAAGAGATTGCTTTTAACATAAGACCGCCTAAATTGTATTGTATTTGTCTGTATCATTAATTCTGTATCTTTTTTTCGTGCAATAAAGAATATATATCTATCTATCTAAAAGGAGCCACCCACCCTAAATCTATATAGCCTTTGGCCCTGAAATGTGTAAGCCCATTCCAAACAATATTGACAAAAGAAAGTTGATCAAAGATGTCCTACTGAGGAGATATAAATTTTAATAGTGGAATAACTTTTAAATTGGTCGCTCTCGCGCGCTGTTAGCGATATTTTTAAGTTGCGCAACTTTTTCTCGCTCGCAACTTCGATAGGCGAGTTTGTTTTATTTTGTAACCGAGTTTATTCTTCCGAAGTAACTAAGCGTCCTTCCTAAGAATAGCGGTTGGTAGCGGAAAAATAACTTTGATTTCTTTGTAACTACTTTGGTAACATAACATATGTATTCGTTTTGAAATCAGGTAAAAATAGCAGATATTACCGTACAGATTTAATAATTTATCACCTGTTTTGTAAGTAAAAATCAACAATGTTCTCATTACAACTTCGTCCGCATATAATTTAGGTTTGTGCCAAAGTAGCAAATATTCTACCAGGAATTAATCTCGGTTAATATCTCACGTATACCTGAAAATTAGGAATTGGACAAAGTTTATCCTACGTACTTCGTTAGATCATAATTCATATTATGGGTTAGGAACACGTTTATTAACATCGTTACATAGGTCATTGAACAATTAGGAGCAAGATTTTTTGTCAACATTTTAATTATTTCTTTTTTCTTTACATAGTTCTACTAAGAAGGTTCGAATTCAAAAATGGATTTCTAATGAATGTTTTTTTCCGTTCTCGGCAAGACGTTCCTTTTTTAAACTGTTATAAAAAGTGCTTATTTTACCGGTTAAATATTATCTTGAACAGACATTTATAAAAAAAAAATTAAACTCGCAGCTTTCATTTCAGGGATTTCAGACCGCAGTTAAACAGGCCTGTTGTTAAAATATTCTACGTACTCGTATATGATAATATCGAAATATTTCCATATCGAATGTTAAATACAAAACTCTCAACGCTTCAATGACCAAGCAATCTCCAAAACCCTCATAATATTTGCTACATTGTACCGTATCTTTGGAAAATTATCGAAGCCCAAATTGATTGGGCATAGAATTATATCGGTCCCACCCAGCGGCCCTGAGCAAATAAACGCTCGTATTAAACCTACATAATGGATGTCTTGTGTAACTTGCAAACTGTGAGTACCGAACTATGTAAATAGGCTCTCTTACATAAATAAATAGCTCTCGGTGATCAATAATATTAGGACACGCTGGGGATTCATAACGATCTTGTTTTTACTACTTGAGTGCACATCGTCTCTGGTATTTTTCTGGTGAGACTTTCAGTGCTACTTGAGAAGTATACCATAAAACATATGTGATGTACTATTTAATTATTAAGTACAATAAGGTAAAAAAGGTTGGTGGTGATGTTATGCTCACTAAAAAGTTTCTGGGGTGGTGGCGCTATGTGGCGGGTCGTTACATTCCCTAACATATGGTTGAGTGAAGCGATGGCTGACACATACGTCATGCTTGGGAACAGGTGCCGCCCTTGGGGACTGGTCTGCTCTGGTCGGGTCAAGTTTTTGGTTGTAATTTATATATTTTTATTTTGATACTCTACGACAGGCCCACACTAAAACGTTCAAAGTTAATTATGATTCATACACCTTGTATAAATTGTATTGAAAAGAGTAACTACCGAGTTTCTTGCCGGATTCTTCTCGGTAGATACAACATTCCGAACCGGTGGTAGAATCATATAGCTGTGGCTTTACCTGTATTTGACGATTTATAAGTTTTTCCTTGAAACCTATATAAATAAAGAATATTTTAACTTTGACTTTGACTTTGAAAATAATAACCTTTCCTTATAAAAAAGTTTTTTTTTTGCCTCAGTGCATTTTTCAAATATTTCCTAAAATAGATGATACGGAATTTTAATAAAAGTGTGCCAAAAAAATTTAAACATAACCTAACTTTCTGCGTCCATAATACGATCCGTTAATGTTCTTATCCCTTTGTTTTATGGTGCTCTTCCGTATTTTATAGCACCCATCCATCATAAAGACATTTATGTAAAAAGGGTACAAATTCAATTTACAACAAAACGATACATTTTAACTACCACATAAAATTGGCATAATAACATGAGAAAAATTACAACCATCCTTTCTAAAATTAGGGTGAGACGTCCCGAGAAACGATTGTCGTAAAATTGTATGCTTCAGTTATAATGTTTCCTGGACATTATTCATAAAGTTTTAAGCTTCCCTCTCTGTGTGGCACGGATGTGGTATGAGTCGTAAGGTTGAGTTATGTTTCGTTTCTTCAGAATAAGCGTTTGCATAAAGCGGACAAAATTTCCATACGGACTTCTTTGCGAGAAGTAGCAAAACTTGTGTAGGCGCCTGTGTGTGGCTATTTCATTATTTTCATATCTTTACATCATCAGCGTCCCAGCTTACACCCTGGTATCTGCATAAATCACGGTATATGCGGATGCTTAGTGGGATACCTAGTCCGAGACATACATATATAACATTACGCCTAATCCCCGTTTATCCCTCAGCCACGACTAGGAATTGTATGATTACAAGGAGATAACTATTTTTATTTGTAATTAAAAATAGATAATAATATATTTATAGACATATGAAATTGGTATATTATTAAAAGGGGGGCGTTGAATTTTTTTTTCTTATAAAGACGGTAATTTAGAAAGTTTGGGAATTAATGCTTTAGACCCATCCATTGTCACTCTATAGACTCCATTTAAATTTGAAAATCACAATCTGGCGAAATGATTATATCTCCGCAACCCTCCAGGGACGCAGATTTGCAGACGTCGTTGTGTCTAAGGGTTCTATTGTAAAGTAAATAGGACTATTAAGATTCAGGCTACTCAAAGCGAAAAGCCTTCGTTCGCTGATGACCATGATTAGGAGATCACAAAGATATTTCTGATTGTATCGTTCAGAATCTGAGAAGGCCGTTTATATTAATGGCGTGCTTAAAGAAATGTGCAAGCGTAGTGAGATTTAACTCAGCGATAGCAAGTAAAAAAGCGGACTTATTTTATCACTTTCGAGAAAACAATTTTTTATTTTATTTCTGATTATAGGACTCTAGTAAAAGAATAATCACTTACAATTCCTACAGACAAACGCGTGACGTCAGCTATGCATGTAAAGGGCCAGATATTACTCTGTATATATTTTTTTATTATTAAAGCAAATCTCATACACCTTTCAGAAGTCGAATTCTATATTTAAAGTTAAGTCAAATTTATTTATGGAAAAATCAAATAAATAAATCGTATAACACGAAAATTCGCCGTCTTTTTTAATATTTAAATTTAAAACTAAAACCTTATATAGAGTAACAGTAAAAAATCGTGTTAATCGAACAATCTATCGATAATCTGATTTATAAGCGAGAACTCAATAAACTATAAAACCGAAGCGAGGAGTCGCAATAGACAAAGATTGTCGCTTTACAGGCGACTGGTGTTAACACGGATTTTAGCGCGTGTGTCCGGATTTTCAAACTCCAGGTACGGATTTACCTACGCTAGGCCGGTGCTAGAGGAAAACATTGTAAGGTGAATTTACACACAGGTCGAAGGTAATCCGAATATGTGATACCACTTTTAACTTTTTTGGTTCACAGTACAAAAAATATTTACAAAATATTTTATTTAAATTGAAAGTTTATTACTTAATATTTTATTTTATTAGCTATGGAAGAAAACACTTGTAAAATTGAACGCAAAGAAAATGTTGTGATCGTTCTTACGCCCACATGTATTGTGGTAAATATTCCATACCTTTGTACATTCCACTGTCTACGACAAGCAAATATCTTACATATTAGGTTTTAATGTTTTTGTAACGAAACGCTACAAATAAATAACGATAAAGTAAACAAACTCCCGCTCATAAATAGAACAAAAGACGTCTCCTTTGACGCAACAAAGTTATGAATCTGGAATAATAGCACTAAAGTCAAAGATGTTTCGATGTTATTCAATTTCCGTAGAACGGAACGACAGCAGATTCGTGCACCCTCTAGTCTCCACGGACGTGCTTAAGGCGAGGACATACTTGGAAAAGGAATATTTTATGGAATAACATGATAGAAGTAGACGGATCACCATAAGGTTAGATATTGCATAAAGAGTAGGCTTAAATCTACTCAATATAGCAGTACCACTCGTCATTCGTATACTATACGTACGTACATCATCAGATATTCAAGCTTGCATTACATTAAAATCGAATTAAAAACCTTTCAGACTTGCTTTCAAATAAACCTAAAATAAATCGGTAAAGATGTCTCAAACTAGGCACTTAAAATATAAAGATACATTGATAAGCGAAGTTAGACGTCATTTATTATATTCTTTGTTTGTATTACAAACAAGAACAGTTCTTTGTAAGAACAACAAATTCTTTTTTCTCGAGTAAATCTACCAAACCAATTCATCCGACAACCTGTTATCCTACGAGGCAACTCAACACCAGCCTATTCCATCAGTCCATACCCCCCCGTAACATCTCATATGCACAAACCTTTACACATGTAAGTCACTTACACAAGGGATAATGTAATTTACCCTTATCTCTCTCACGAACTTGTTTCGGGAGTCTCTCTTATCATTAAATACGATCTTTTTTGTAAGAACCGTTAATGGTGGTCGTTCTTCTAAAACCTTTTAAGACTACGGATGTAAGAGATGGTAAACAGGGTTTCGGAGTTATATTTAAATAAAATAAGTGCACTTTAACACTTAACTTACGATTTATTAGGTTTTATCTCTAGGTATACCTTAAGAAACTCTATTTTGTAAGCTCTAGTTACACAAAACCGTAAAATCTATAAAGAACACATACCATAACATCGCGCCCGCGATCCACGAAAGGATGGGCAAAGGCAAAGGGCGAACTAGTCCCCTTAACCACATTCAGACAAGAAATTTAAATGGGCTAGTTTAGATGGAAAACTGTGAAAAAGTAGTAACAAGTAGCTAGCTCGTCGCCTACACAATCACATACCCTAAACCCGATATACCATTATTCGCCTTTTACAACATACTAGGCAAGAAACACAGTCGACAAATTCTTTTTAAGTCTAAGACCTACGTATTAGGTACTTTTATGCTTTTTAATAATACCTACGGCTGTTATGAAATAATAAGGTTAATTTTAAATGTATCTCGTAAGTCGTAAATCTCATGTAAAGTATCTGCTACTTGGACTTAGCATATTTTCTCGCACTTACAGACTGCCAAGTGTAGTCTATTTATTGTTCTGCTGAGTCAAAACTGCAACCAACGTCTTGATAATAAGTCATAAAATTTTTAAATGGGCCCATTGGGGCTAAAGTTCCCATTAAAGATACGCTCCGTAAACGGAAGAAAATCGGCATGCGGGATAGAAAATTGGACCGAATTTAAAGAACCACTATCGTTTTAGTTAGGTTGTTTGAACAGAACAAAATGATTTTAAACGTGTTTTACTATCTGCGCTTATAACATACGGTTCAGTTATACGTGTATATGAGAGATGCAATGATTTTAAAACGATTTATACGTACAATGAAGTAGTGAAATTAGTATTAATTAAAAAGAAATAACATAAATTTGCTATAGGCAATGCTTAACCTTAATATATCCAATAGGTTTCCAATAGATTGGAAAACAAATATTTTTTGCGTAACCTCGTTCACTTGCTGTATGACTACTACGGTAGACACAGCATTTGTATGGGTGGCGGCGAACATTGGGTTTTTTTAATGAATTCGTTGACTATTCAAATATAGTATGTCAATTGGTACGTAGTGTTCTCATTAAAATTAATGAATGGTCGTTTTCAACGCGGATCAAGTTCCCTCAATAACAAGATCCATTCCAGCCGACACAAACGCGCTCGATGAGCAATACAAACAGATGGCGCAGTGTTTGCTATCCTTTTAGCGGTAGGCCTGAAAGCAATTAACGGGTTGCTACTGCATTTCCTGTCTTATGTTGGTCTGGCACTAAATACACGAACTGCATTCCTTACCTAGAATGTTGCGATTGTATAAGTATTGGTTACTTAATGTCGTAAGCAAATTTTGATAAAGTTCTTCACAAGCTAGTTGACTTAAATATTTTATTAGTCCGTAAGTTAAATTATCCAAAAATATTGAATTTATATTTTTTGCTTTATTGAATACAAATATACAGCGCAATTACAAATAAATACTAGAACAATTACAAAGATATAGCGCTTCAAAGATCTGGAGCGGGGCGCTTTTACAATACTTGTTCTTAAAATTTTACAGAACAAGTGACGTCACGCGGTACTTTAACGCGCAATTTCTTCGTAATTTTTGGTTTGCTGACCAAAAGAAAAATTCGAGAGCAATAAATTTTTGTAATCTCTATAACGGACTATTATTTTTTTCTGAGCCTATTTGTTATGTTACCCAGCTCGGTTTTATTTTTTTCTAAAGTAGCAGAAGGCGCTTACTGCTTTTTAGCTCTGCCTACCTCCTCGGGGATTGCAGGTGTGATGGTACGTTAGGTCTATATTGTGTACCAAGGATACTTTATAAAATAAGTCGTAAACTTTAATAACCCTTATACAGAAAGATTTATTAATGGAAATAGTCTAGGTCGGGTGCGAAGGTAAAAGATAAGTTAGTAAAAAAAGAGACTAATACCCTTACCCTACTCAGAAAGATTACCTACTTATATAATTGTCTAAGACCTAGGAACGTTTTCGAGGGATACTGTAGGTAACCTGGCCAGACAATCAGGAAGCAGGCTATCCTATAACACCAGAGCGAATGCTATAGTGCGTATTAAAACAAAGAAAAGTATTTACGTTTCTTTACTTAGAACATTGGTAGTAAGAATTCAATCATAAAAATTTAACTGAGCCCAACTTCTTCTTTACATAGTATAAAACAAAGTCACCGCTTCTGAAGCCGAGAAGAGTCGCTAGTATGAAATAAATTGAATTGAAACGAAATGATTTTTTAAGCCAAACTTCTGGTTTAGGACATCAGTTACCTACAAAATATTTTAACTACTATGTCATTAAATTATAATTATGTAACCTTATTATAAACAGACTGACATATACTTTCATATAACAACACTCAATGATTTTTCTGTGAACGAATTTAAAAAATATTTCGGTATAAGGGTTCGTGGTTTCATGCAGTACGAAAACGTAACGTACGAAATCTTTTTATGCCCCGCAGCTATAACTTGCGAAAGAGTGCTTCAACGAAATGAAATATACCTACAACCTGAACTACCCAGCTCGGGCCTAGTGGAAATATCAGATTTTTCAGCTGAAATATTTTCCAACGGCTATATATTTTATAACGCTACTTTCTGCACTGAAGCTGAAATCGTTCTGCAAATGTACAGGTATAACAGGTATACAGACTGTCAGATTTGATCAAACTAAGTGCAATCACTGTAATGTAACAATCGATCACATAGGTACCCTTAATTATAGGTATGTTTATTCCAGTACCTATATTATTAACCAGACTAAGAATATTGTAGTTATACATATGGTCTGCTCTGGTTAATCTTACTGTTTTATTGTAATCATATTATTATGTCATCTCCCACAGTCATTGATTGTATAATTTGGTATAGAACTTAAAAAAAGTGTAAATTACTCTTGTATATTTTGACGCTGAAAAGAGTAACTACCGAGTTTCTTGTCGGTTTCTTCTCGGTAGAATCAGCATTCCGAACCGGTGGTAGATCCATATTGCTTTAAAGATTTCGTAAAATTGACGATTTATAAGTGCTTTTTTTAAGACCTTGAATTTTATATGGTTATTTGAATATCCAAAATTTACCTCTATGTTTTCCCACTGGCCTTCTACTGTCAAATCAATTACTTACCTATTAATAAACTACCAAGTTTATTACGTAGTTGATTTGAAAGCTGAAGTACGTGCCGAGCTGAAATGAAAATATCGTGCCCGCGTGTCCTTTTCATTGAGCAACCACCGCCATTCATTTCATTAATTATTTCATACATTAACTACCCAACCAATTTAGCGAACTAAATAGGATCTAAAGTTCCGTATTAGCACTTTCTTAAATTTTATTATCAATGGCGATTTAGAATAATTTTTAACAATATATAAACGCGCCATCCGTCACAACCATAGATTTATAGTCAAAAAATTCTAAATCTATGGTCACAACCATAGATTTAGGCAAAAAATTCTAAATCTATGGTCACAACAAAGGTAGTTTTACAGTAAATGTTCCATCAGCGATTATTTCAATATTAAACTCGCTAATACCGACTTGCTCAAGAGTTCCTTAGTGTTTGAAGATTGATACAATCTTCAGCTCTTCAGAGATCGCGTGAAGTGTTTAACCCGGAGCGATGGAGTCTTCCAAGTGCGGTCGACTGATAAATCTCGGTGCGTCGATGTGAATCCGACATGACGTAGATAGCTTCACT
This sequence comes from Glyphodes perspectalis, assembly GCA_951394215.1. Classification (NCBI taxonomy): domain Eukaryota; kingdom Metazoa; phylum Arthropoda; class Insecta; order Lepidoptera; family Crambidae; genus Glyphodes; species Glyphodes perspectalis. The sequence goes on along the minus strand of OX596205.1, from coordinate 13,492,543 downwards.
TATTTTAATATTGGTTTCGGAATGTTGTACGGTATCTACATTGCGTAATTCGATCGCGATTATTAGGTGCTATCACAGATAACCTCCATTATCTGTGGGTGCTATATACGGGGTTTACAAAAAATGCGTTTGTCAGCGAGTATAGCAGCTATTATTCTTTGATTCATAACAATATGTATAATTTATTTAAGGTCGTAATAAATGTTGATTCCTGTTCGTGGATCACGAGAAAGAAGAAAGCCTAATGAAAATGTTAAACTTTTTTTATAATACAACTAATGTATGCTAAAGCACTTTAGTTCAGGCTTTCCGATTTTTATCAAAAAGCCTGTACTTAAAAGCTCTTAAAAGAAATAGCTAAATCAACCTGAAAAAAATCCTGACCTTTTCGCATTGCCTTACTGATTAAGTACATAATCAAATCGAAAGAGAATCTAGACCAAGACCTTTTCAGGCAAAGAAATTTAGCTTATCAACGATGCCGAACACATTTTTTTCTAAAAATCTTTCGTAAATCAAAATCACTTTTCCAATTACCTGCCAGCATATAATTTAAAATGGGCTAGGAAGGTTGAAAGCACGTAGTTTGCTAACAAATTTCCTCTGATCGATTTAGTGAAAAAAATTGGATATGTGGGTCACGTAAGTTGGGCAGTACCTTTATTTAATAAGGTCTACAAAGATAACTTGCGAAATCCTTTGCGAAAAACTAACAGTATGTTAGTTCAGTTAGGTAATACAATTTGTATGATCTACCAGAACACAATGGCTTAAAGATGCCTAAATATGTTCGGTACAAATTTTTCGTCAGTAGATTTAGAAAAATATGTTCAATACAATAGCTACTACACATCGTCAGCAACTCCGCTATTAAAAACTAGGCTCAATCTTTAAATTTCGTATCACAGTGTTAGTTGCCATACTCCTCCGAAACGGCTCAACCGATTTTGATGAAATTTATATATACACTTGGTAGGTCTGAGAATAGGTTGTTATTTATTTTTCATACCCCTATGTGATAATTGAAACTAGGACTTTTGGTGGTTTGGGGTGAACCCAAAGCTGTAACTTGAAAACGGCTTTACCGATTTCGCTTATAATTTTTTTGTGTTTGTTATTGTCAAGTTCTTAATAAAGAAAAAAAGAAAAAGGTTGCGCAGTAAATTAAAAAAAAAAATGGGTATTAAAAATCCGAGAGCGTTACGAAGTGTGTCGGATCAGCTAGTAAAATATAAAAAAACAATGAGTGTGGAAAACATTTTAACATTTTCTTTCATACTTTACACACAATTTTACTACCACCAAAAGTCCTAGTTTCAATTATTATAAAACTGCCAGATAATTTCTAACCAACCAATTCTAAAGACCCCTGAAAAGTGAAAAAGCAAACTGTATCCGCGGAGCAGATGGGAAAAAGTCGCTCGAGGAATAATCTCCTTGTTAGAGATGATTGTCGGGGGCGGCACTCCCTCGAGTGCTTAAATCAGGGGCAGCTTTACACCCGACAAAATGTTCTGCTAAAGAATATTCTGGAGCGAAAACTAAGAAGCTATTCTTAGACGGAAAATTACTTACATGAGAAAATTCGATGCAAAATTAGTCGCGTTTGTGTAAGAAATCTCGTGTTTTTTTTTTCTATGCACGATGACTGCATTAAGCGAGCTTCTTACTCAAAGAAAAAAATTCCACTCCAGGAGTTTATTCAGTAAAGTAGAGAATCAATCTCTGATGTAGATAGGTATATCATATCTAATAATAATACAAGCGGACCCCGGTTAGTGGATAAGTGAGCCTGTTTAATTATTAACATTAAAGCCACTGCCATCTAATTTTCATGCCCCTTATCCAGCAGAACCAGTTATTGAATCATGGTGTCAAATACATACATAGTTATTTAAATGTGCCAGTTTCCCTTCGATCTTTACTCTCGCTCGCTACTATAAATCCATACTTATATTTGAGAAATTTTAAGATTAGTCTGGGTCTGAACCTCCACTCCTTGTGTCTGACGCACATGTCCATATCTTTGAGCAGGATCTGAACCTTCACTCATTGCATCTAAAGTTCATGTTCTTTGACCTAACACTGCCTCACAGCCCTTACATCTGGTTATTGCCCGAAATCTCCTAATTCCTCCAGTTAATATGCAACAACCGGTCGGTCATACATTTGCATTCGCCGCGACGAGACGAGCGTCTTTAAGTCATGAATTAGTTATGACTCAGAATATGCGAGAGAAACTTACGGGACATTAACTTTTGTATAATTTCAAACTATTTGTGGATAATTAACCTAACTTACAATATTCTTTACTTTCTAATCAGAATTTAAATTATTTATATATATACTCGTAAAAAAGTTTAAATAGATTTTCATTAAAATGCCGTGTAAAACAGCTCGAAGTACCATAAAATTGGATTATCCCCGTACTTACATAAGTATACTCTGATCAATTTAACATCGAGAAGTCATATGAACGATTCTTTTTTAAACTTAAAAAACTACCTAACACAAAAGTGATCCACGTATTTTTAATTTCCCATCAGTAACAATTAGTGAATGCTGAAAGAAATTTGTGTAATTTCATATCATAATATAACATCACGCCCTTAATCCTCGAAGGGGTAGGCAGAGTCAAAGGGACAGCAGGCTCCTTCAACCACATTCAGCCAAATACAAAACTGGGCTGGGTTAGATGGATAATTGAGTGAAAAAGTAGTGACAAGTCGCTAACTTGTCGCCTACACAATCACATACCCAATACCTCATATACCATTAGTCGCATTTTACGACATACTAGGCGAAACAGTTGGCACATTATTTTTAAGTCCCAGACCAACATGGGATTAATATTCCCCTAATTTTTCGAGCACATAGAGTAATGAACTCACGTTTGGAATCTAGTAATTAATCGTGAACAGCTTCCACATAAGTACCTATTATTCAGTAATCCAATGTGTGGTACTTAACCAATTAATGAAGTGAGATAATTACGAATTCCATTTGCCGTGCCAACGTCACAAAATGTGAACCTAAAAATATCACAAAAGCGCGCCAAATATTCCTCATCAATGGTCGTACAAGATTAAAATAGCAATGGAACAGCTGATGGTATCATAAAGAAAATTACCGGCTAATCCCAAAGGGAATGATCTCGGATCGAGCTGATAAATTCTGAACACAAATTAGAAATTTTACGCTTGAATCGACGCGACCATTGAAACGGCCGGAATCAAAACGGTAATATTCCAATTTTCTTGGAGCCCACCTCGCGACGAACTTTTTGATATTTGAATGTTTTAATAAAATTTTCAATCGAATTACTGGCCAATGGAATATTACATTACACGGATGAAAAGTTTTTAAGAACAAGGATTGAAATTGATTATTGTTTTATTCCAAAATAACTTTTGACATTTTTTTTAACATAAGTACTTGAGTATGCGTAAAAGGCAAATATTATGTACCAATTAACTTAACTTTCGAATCAAAAATAGACCCAATATTTTGGCTTGGAAACATCATAATAAACCTAACCTATAAAAATATAGTTTTATTCGAATTCAAGATAATCTTGCAAGGCTCAGTTATTAATGTGAACATGATATGATATAAAGATCATTTATACCGTCAACAGATTCTGAATAATCGTTATATTCACAAATGCTTTTTTAAAATACCTACGTTATATATTATATTTTATATAAGTATGTAAATGGCTATAGGTTTAACAGGAGTTAAATGAGGAGTTATATTGTATATTGTTATGTATGATTTATATTTCAAAAAAGTGATTTTTCTTCCAATATGTTATAATACCATACTCCATATTCGATGCCGTGGCCACGTCTAGTTTTCTAATAAAATTGATATCGAATCCATAATGCCGGTTGCACAAGCCTATCGGAATAAATCCAATATCCCGAACAAAGAAAAAACCTTGCACGCTTCCGTAGCGTCAGGTGCATTTGCCATTCGCAATAACCTTCGTATTTATAGACTAGCTGTGCCAGCGGTGTCACCCGCGTTTATGGTTAATATTATAAAGACTATTTCCGTCATACATGTAACATTCTATGTAACTTTAAGCATTAAGGCTGCACAAGCGACGGAAGCTTAAAAAATGGAGTAACTTCTCCCGTTTTCCCAACATTTCCCTTCACTACTCTGCTCCTATTGATTGTAGCGTAATGAAAAGTATACTATAACCTGCCCAGGAGTATGAAAAATAATTGTACCAAGTTTCGTTAAAATCCGTCTAGTAGTTTTTGTTTCTATAAGGAACATACAGACAGACAGACAGACAAAAAATTTACTGATTACATTTTCGGCATCAGTATCGATCACTAATCACCCCCTGATAGTTATTTTGAAAATATATTTCATGTACAGAATTTACCTCTCTACAAATTTATTATAAGTATAGATGATATCTGGAAAATATCTGGAAATAAAGACATCGTAAAAATGTCTAAACACCTACGTAGGTTTTGATATGATGTGTAAAAACAGCAAGTGAACTAACATCCCACGACTTTGAAAGAAACTGATCAAGGTTATTTTTCTTATTCTAGGCAGTCGTGTAGGTATTCCTAGTAATAATGATCCTAATATCTCACTTATACATAGGACAAGAAGGTTCGCTTAAAATCAAAATTAAATATTAAGTAAAAAAGACATGCCTAATTCTTATTTCTTTAAAAATTATAACTTTATTTTCTTTTTATTACCTTGAGGTAAATACTTGAGATCTGATTATTCCATCAAGTTCAATTTAATTTCATCTTGCTCGTTTTATTTCATTTCTTGTGGGGATTCGCTTGGACTATAATCCTGGATTTAGCGAGTCTTGTTGAAGTCACTGATATCAAACCTTCGCAGTTCTTAGACAGGAGAATCAGATAAAAATAATGTGTTACCAGAATATAGGTACTATATTAAGAACATATGAGGCTCCGTCCTTATCAAATAATTCACAGGAAAACACTAATATTTCTCTCTTGAGCATGAACATCTTCAAATACGTTAAAGTAAACATACAATTTATTTATAATCTTATATTAATACGTCACACACATAATTTTTACACGTCAGATACATCTTTTTTTGACGAGGGAACGCGTTACGCTCCGACAAGCCGTCCGAAGCAGAGTAACTACTGCAACCTGAAGGCTACATCTCTCCTCATTAGGTATCCCCTAATTACCTTGTTAAACACACAAAATTCAAATTAATTAGCCCAGTCATTAGACAAAAAAAAATTTCACATCCCCTCATTACTCTTCTGCAAAAGACTCGCCTTAGTTCAACCGCAAAACTCTACATGGCGTCAAATAGTTACACGACTTCCAAGTCAACACATAGTTCTCTTGGCACCGAAGTTCCAGGCGTTTACTCCTACATGTTCAGGCTCGCCCAACGACTGAGAAACAACTGGTTCCCACAAATTAACCTCCCCAATCCAACTTTAAATGACTTTGTTGTTATTGGAAGCCGCAACTCGGGGCGTTCGTATTTAACGCAAGTAGCCGTCGGTTGCCGATTTGGAAGTTAATTTTCGTTGTTAACACCGGTAGTTCTGGTTGATAATACAGATTGCTGTCAACTTAGTTCTACAACTAGGGAAATGGCGTGAAGATAGTCTACAACTTGACTATTCTATATTTACTAGCTTAAAATTAAAATAACATGTTCTAAAAGCTATTTGTTGTAAATAAAAAGTGTTTCTGAACCAGATTATCTCCATAATATCTACTGCTACATCTGCATTTTTATCCAACTTACATAAATATGCCAAATTTGAGAGCAATCAGACTACATTATATACGATTTTGAAACGGACAACATTAAAGAAAAATTAAAACAAAAAAAACGCTTATATGTAAATAACTGTATTGTAAATAATAGAAAATTTCTAAATCTTACAGGAATTAATGATAGGTACGATTGAATTGGTTATGATGCTAATAACTATCACGCACTGCAACTACCTACCTGTGTCACTACCAATCTCTGTCGCCTCACGTACATTGCATATAATATATATGTTTTATATTTGTAACGATGGGATAACTGCACCATTTCCCTTTCGGTAAGAGCTATACAACGGAATGTCATCACGATGTTCCTCCATACTGTATTGGTGGTTAACTTCCCCGCAATGGCTCCCACATTGAATCCACATTCATAAACAAAGGCTGCAGGATTTCGGTGGGAATCCTGAAAAGCAAGGAGATATTCATACATAATTGAACTCCCAAAATTTTCGCATCGGTTTTAAATTATATATTGCCTACTATCCTGAATAGATACATAACTTGATTTTCGAAGACTTAAGCAGGTCACTGCCAAATGAAATAAGTTTGGTTGTCGCTAAAAATGTCGAAAATTTGGCGAAAATACTCTTGCCAATTTTGAGATATAGTCCCGAATCTCATTTAGTATAATAAAAAGCTAAGACGGATGTACTTTTGGCAATGCACCAACGGGTTTAAAAAGAAAACAAGTTTTTTTGGGGGTAGATATTTTGTAAATATATTTAATTAATATTATTTTTTTTAAACAACTATAAGATTATATTGACATCAACTAGTACAATGAAAGTAATCAACTGTACTTCAGATGCCGCAATATTATGTCTTGCAGTCGAAACATTCGCTAATAACCCGCGAATACATAACATAACATTACGCCCATAATCCCCGAAGGGGTAGGGAGAGTCAAAGAGTTAGCAGTCCCCTTTAACCACATTCAGCCAAAAATTAACCTGGGCTGGCTTAGGTGGAAAATTGCGAAAAAGTAGTGACACGTGGCTAGCTTGTCGCCTACCTACTACACACCCAAAACCCGATATACCATTAGTTGCCTTTGCCGACATGCTAGGCAAGAAACACAGTTGGCACATTCTTTTTAAGTCCCAGAATAACACGGGAGAATGGGCTGGGTTAGATGGAAAATTGTGAAAAAGTAGTGACAAGTGGTTAGCTAGTCGCCTACACAATCACATACCGAAAACCCCATATACCATTAGTCGCCCTTTACGACATGCTAGGCAAGAAACACAATTGGCACATTCTTTTTAAGTCCCAGACCAACATCGGACTCACTTGCAAATACATATATCAAAAGTATGTTAACTTCCATAAGAATAAAAAATGCTAAAGATGTAAAAATACATATTATTTTTAAATAGATATAAAATTGCAATTTGGCACTCACGTGGCGATCGAAAGTGAATTGAAAAATTCTGTCATTTCTTTTTTGAAATTAAATGTGAAAATCACAATTTCCCCCTGCCTGACCTGACTGAAGACCTGCTGGTTGCTTCCAGCTTAACTAACTTTAACTATTAACTTTAATTAGCTGGTCTCAAAATGCGCAGAGTTGATATACTGACGATAATTATCTTCTTTTATGTTTCGCGTATTGTGTAGGAACAAAACAAGAAGCCCTGCAAGTTTTTCCTTTGTATTACAAGATACCATTATGATAACAAAAATGTTGCACTTAACCTTTATGTTATGTCTATTGTTGGGTCCCGCCTGAAATGATTACTTAACCTTTTTGTTTAAAATTAACTTTTGGAAGTCTTTCTGTATTTAATTGTAACTGTTCTGATAGTCATTCAAAAGTAAAATGTTCAGCATCTCACTAATATGTAATGGATGGACGGATGTGTGGATGTTTGTTTCTCTTTCACTCAAAGTACTGCATGGATTTTAATGAAACTTTATAATAGTATAGATGTTATACATTATAACACATAAGCTATATTATAGATGTGCCACGCGAACAACGCCGCAGGCAGAAACTAGTTTTCCATATTTACTTTAAATTTCGTCCGTATGTGCCTTTGGGACCATCAATAAATTGCCCTATACGTGACATCGTGTGACAAGGGGGGGTCTGAGTTTTTAAGGCTTTGTAAAGATGCGTTTAGAGTTGTTGAGAATTTTTTAAATATACTTTGAAAGTATTTTTGTTCACTTTGTAAATTAGTTAATTTAAGTTTTTGTTATACTTTAGAATTATTAATGTAAGCACATAGAACTAAAAATGGGGAAAAAAATAAGTCATACAAAAAACTAAATTACGAAAATTGTGTGATTGTGATACATTAAAACACAATTTTCGCGCATTTACTTCTTTTTACGTTATTTTTTTAATGAGTAAATTCAATACTACATACATTATTTGTTCCAATATGACCTATGGTATTAAGAAATCACTAATAAGTGTTTCAACAACGTCCAAAAAACATAATTTCGTTAATCTGATCCAACTGTTATTGTACTTACTCGTTTCACTTAACGCCAGAATTACTGTTGTAAATCACAACTATTCGACATTTAAGTATGTCTATCCGTTCACCTAGAATCCATAGTACAAGCATAAGCTTAGTTTGGCATTAAGTAATTGGTATTAGTCTATTATAGAATTGAAGATTTTTTAAATGATAAAAATCTACAGTCTGCGCTCTAATTCTTGCATGGTGTACAATAATATTGTAATATATTGAATAAATTGTATTTGAATTATATAAATTACTAGAAGTAGATATCAAGTAGCGTTGTTATTGTATACATGGCGATTTAAAAGAGTATCTACCGAGTTTCTTGCCGGTTCTTCTCGATAGAATCAACGTTGCGAACCTAGCGGTAAAATATTTTTCTTGTATTATTATGACTATTCATAAGTGCTTTTGTGGAGCCTACATGAATAAAGATATTTCTATTTCTCTTTTAGTCTGAAGAGTTTATTTAATTCTGTTTGAAGTTACCAAACAAATATTTTATTCTGCCTCCATCGTCAGTCAATACCTCAACTATTGGTGATATATGGTCGTGCTTAGCATTTCATCAGGAACTACTAGGCGGCATCAGCGAAACCGCAAGCTCTTTAAGTCCACCATGAATAATATATGAGACACAATTCGTAAGCCACTCCTGGCTGTAATAACGCGAGTGTTATGGCATAGATTACAGCTGAGAAAGTAGACACATAAAGTACTTTTAAACTGGCGTTGAGTGAAATTTATGTGCATTTATATAATCTTTACTTTCAATTCCTCATCCAAAAGAAATATAATTGATTAAAATTGAAAGAAGCGTGATTATCAATGAATCTAATAATCCTACTAACATTATAAATGCGAAAGTTTGTATGGATGGATGTTTGTTACTCTTTTACAAAAAAACTACTGAATGGGTTTTAATAAAACTTTAGAATAATATAGCTCATACACCCGAATAACATAATATAGTATATGTTTCATCGGTGTACCACGCGAGCGAAGCCGCGGGCAGAAGCTAGTAAGTAAATAAATTAACTCATGACAATACCTGTACATACAGGTAGGTAACATGGTGATGTTTAAAGCGCTATGCAACACAGCAAAACATGTTTTGGTGGGACCAAGAACTTGGTATTACATTATCATTGCTATGTTTTACTCGTAGTACGTTATATTTCAATCATGAATTCACGATTTGTAGATTTCATTATATTACCAATAAAGGATAGTCAGCCAAAGAATTTCATGTTTTTTTTCTGATATAGACGAACCAGGTAAACCTTTATTATTTCATATCCCAGTAAATAGACGAGAATATCGATAGATTGATAGGAAGTCCAAACCCCCATGCGTCCCATTTTCATAATTCTACAGGATTCAGTAATGAAACAAGCTTCTATAAACCAAGCGCCTGAATCCCCCATTGATTTTCGATGCGAAGCATTATCTCGAAACTGATCGAATATCTATTTCACCGGTAAAATACCCCAACATATTCCCGTTACAATTCACCTTTGTTCGAAAAGTAAAAGTTTGTTCGTCAGTTCTCATAAATATTCCAATTTACACAGCGCTGTAGGTACACGTACGAGTATAGCTGACGCGGGCCTGCTCCATACCAATCGGTGAAAAGTTCCCAGTGGACCACCGGCAGACGTGGATATATGGCGCTTGGTATCGACTGTGCTGTTATTTAGAGATGCCTTGATGTTTTGGACGTACTACAAAATCGCATAGAGTACTTTACCGACTACGCTACGTTGTAGCATGGATTCTCGGGTGTAACTAAATTTTTCAGAGGGATCCAGAAACGCTAAAAGATAAACTACTCCGCGTCCGTTGCCTGCGCAATAAAAAGACAGACTGAACCGCCAATGGAATCAATGAACTAGGAATCGCTGTAACGTTTGTATTTCTATTACAAATCGTATTAACGAATTATAGGGGAGTCACCGTTACGAAAGACTGTATTCGGCGTAATTATATTATATTTCTGCTGTATTGTGAGGTAGTCGTCTAACCAAATTTGATTTAACATGGTGTACAAAGAATTTAAAAAAAAATCTTAATAGGTACTTATTAAAATATATAAGGGAAAAAATAATGCGCGTTTTGATTCAATCCAAACCATAAGTACTCACGTATTCAATGGCGTAACAAAAGAGTGACACAGCGGGCTAAATGCCACTGACTCCTAGGGGTCTGGCCTGAGAGGATCTTAAGTGTAGGGGAATCCTTGAAAACGGATACTGTTTACATTGAGGGTAGGTCTTAAAGTATTTGCCGCTTACTCGTGCATCCTAATGTCGTAGCATTCAAAACTCCATACATATCCATCATGTTTGCAATTCCTGAAGGGGTAGGCAGAGTCTAAGGAGTGAAGTTCCTTATGCATTTAGCCAAAAATAGAATTTAGTTAAGATGGAAAATTGGGATGTTGACAGCCATTATATTGATTTTTTTAAATATCAATTCTGAAAAAGAAAGTATTGTAGTATGCTGGTAAGCCTTATTATTGATTTTGTATTATATTGAGTCTAAATTTTGAATTTTACAAAAACTGCTTAATATTAAGTCAGTTGACTATACAAACTAGTGACGTCACACGTTGACAAGCCCATACAAAATCTATAGTGATTTCGTTTTGACAGCTCTTAAAAAGTATCTCAATTGACTAGCCAGTTAACATCCCTATTGTGAAAAATAAATAGTGACAAATGGCTAGCTCTATGGCCTCATAATCACAAACCTAATACACCATTAGTCGCTTTTTATGATATGCTAGGCAAAGAACACAGTTGGTACAATTATTTCGAGTCCCTGTCCAACATGGGACCATGGGACTATAGGAACATTCAAAAAAATTTCGACACAAACGCCTCAACAAAACTTTCCAACAGAAAACCTATCACTGAACAAGAACCTAACTTCATCTAACAGAGCGACGATACGATCGGCGAATTTCATCAATCCGGGATTCTGCCGCAACAAAAGCATGTGCGCAAATGTTATCCGCGCCCGCCCTGGCGGGTTGCCCGCGATGGTGACCCACATCCCGGGGTCAATGGCCGCCACCAATAAATATTTTCCGTTAACGCCACGCAATTATGCGACTGTCTGTGGCTCTGGAATGTGGTCGGGGATAGCGTGGACTTTATATTGGTGAGTTTTGGAACTGTTGCCTACACTTGGTAGGAAAGTATCTTGAGCTATTCTTAATGTAAGTACCTAAAGAAGTACCGTCCAAGTCAGAAGCTCAGTACCAGCCACGTTCTGTCATATTTAAATGCAAATGCATCGCTCTGCATCCGAAACTCATATGTACACCACAAATTGCGTAATTTTGATAGCCCGGTAATTACAAATGTTTGCGATAATTTAGAATTTAATAAAGCATCAACTTAAAAAGAGGAAAGAAAAAGAATTAAATGGAACATATTTTTGAAGAGGGTCAATCTATATTTTTCATTACCTACTTATTTAAACTAGTCTTCGCTCAATAGTTATATTTCAACTGAGAGAACACAAGAAGAAATAAAGGAACTTATAAAAGAAACTGGCTTTAAAAACTATTTGAGAAAAACAGTACAGCATGCCAGTTAGAATGTTCACAGGTTGTCGCTAACTTCATAAATATTCAGTTCTAAAGAGCTGTAAAGAGAGCTGGTCCGCGCTGAAAAGTTCCCAGTGGAATGTCGGAGTTTGACGCTCGTCCGCATCGACCAACTACAGCTTCATCCAGAGGCACGAGAAACCGGGAATAGATTTAAAACGATGGGACGTCCTTTGTTTTCCTCTAAATGAATTTCAAAAAAGTAGGACGAGCTTGCCGGAACATTTTTTAAATAGATATAAAATTTCCATTTGCCACCCACGTGTAGATTGAAAGTGAATTGAAAAATTCTGTCAGTTCCTTTTTTAAATTCTGATGCGCAAATTACAATTTGCTGCCCATGAAAATCTAGGTAGCATTTTGGTTGTTTTTTTTTTATTTGATGTAAAAAGGCCGTATATATCTAGGAAAACATATTTTTGGCTTAGGTTGCCATTTATCAAATTGAAACACGAATCCTGTTCTTAACTATTTTTTGTAAATGTTATTTAAAAATATTGCAGTTAAATCTCACTGCTAGAGATCATAGTCCTAGATTAACGGGTGTATTTATTGGATAATACTGATGCTTTAGTCCATTGCCATCGGATATTCGCAACTCACGAATGCCAGGCTAATTGGATCATGAGTCACACGAAATTATCTGAATATTATTCCAATGGATGATTTCATTGCTAATGAGATAAAATATTTGGGAATATCTTTAACACAATATATATTTTTCTCCTACATAGTAAATTAATTTAGTGCCTACAAAACGGAAACATGCTTTTTCATATTATATAGCACAGGATATTAAGGCGACGAAAGTTCACATCCTCATTTTCTTTACGTCAATCGCCACTCAGTCAAAGGCAGGGATAGGATTTTACTCAATAAATTATCTTGCTATTAACGTGCGGTATCAATCAATGTCCCAACTTCCAAAGTAATTTCAACTCTAAGCCGCGACGATAATTAATCGGTTATCTCATATTTTTTGTAATTTACTCGGATTTTTAAACGAGTTAATTTGATATTAAATATTTTTTGAATTTGGAACAAACCACCAGTCAGTCAATGTCACCAGTTGACACGTTGGATAATTATGGTATGTGGGCATTGAACTATTATTACTAGCGTAAATAATAGCTCAATGTATGTGGGTGCCCGATAGCGGGCTGACGCTGAGGTCTAGAGGACGATTCTATAGGGGCACCCGCGAAGCCTCAGTCGGCATATAGGATGCTTCCCGGAGTTTTAGTGGGTATACCCCGGCTACTACCATCTTGGCCGGAGAGGGGGTCTCCTGTTGCAGAGGCCTCTCGGAGTCCCACATAACCACTTCGCTCCCCCGAGGCAGTGTGGTATGAGTAACGCATTTCTCCGGGTAAAAAAAAGGGTCTTGCCTGTCAGTAGCATCGTAAAGACAGATAAAAATCACCATAATATAATTGAATAGTTAGATATCTCGCTAAAAATAAATTTAAGAAAAATGGTTAATTTGGAATCTATTTAAGTCTTTACAAAATATAAGAAAAAAGAAAACAAAATTGATTATATTGAAACGCTTTCAAAGAGCCATCTAAGCCGAATACAAATCACAACGTTGATTTACAAAAAGACGAATTGGAAATGAAAAAAGAAAAATTATTTCTTTAAAAAGCCTCAGCGCCCTACTTAGGATACGTCGCATTACTCCCAAATTCCGTTGGATTCCAAACCGATATTTCTGGGCAATTTGCAAAAAGTCCGCTCCGGGGGGATTTACGGCGCCCTCTGTACAAACACCGCCGCCTAAGTGCATATTTCAACAAAACCGGCCAATTTATCCACGTCTCTGAATAGAAAACAAATAAATGTTTCCCGAATGTAAGTCTAGTGGGGTGGTGCAAGTTAAGAAATGGTAGCCGCGGGGCGATAGAGAAGACTGCGCAAGCGTACCTCTGTCGCATGTAATAATAATAATAACAGTGAGATGGCGAGTTACCACCTGCCCATTTTATTCGTGTTTTTAAACATAGATCGGGCAGGTGCCATAGTCCTTCCCATAGTCCTGGTTACCCAGTCCATTAGCACCTCATCCTAATAGCCCAGATTCTTTGTTCTTCCACTCCATTCCATAGTCCTGCACTGACCGGGGGTTGTCCTTGGCTGCATTTTATAGTGTATACAGGGATAATCGTCGGTTAGTGTCACATTACATTAAAATCATACTTGACTTTAAAGGGCCTCTACGTGTTGGCTAAGTCCCTAGAAATGGCAAAGTCAGATATAATAATAATAAAAATATTTATTGAACACAACAAATTTATACACAATTTGTACAACACTTAAGTACCTAAAATAGGTCTAACCTGTTCTTATACGCACTTATGCTCTCACTTCACGTTAGTGTGCGCATAGATGGAAGACCCGAGGGTTTTAGCCGGTAAGAGTCCGGTATAACACACCTTACTCCCCAGAAAGGTATCAATGAGGATCTCCGCCGGAAAAAAAAATTAAGAAATGGTTGCCGGTGGATTAACGGTAGGACTGGGGGTAGCCCGTCATCTCGGTAGCACCAGGTGACCAAAAAGTGCATAAAGCATTTCCCACCGTCGAAATATAAAACTTGGTTGCCGGGGTCAACATTGGTGCATCCGCGATGATTGCAAATATGATATATTTAACAAACATAGAGGTTTAGTCGGTACCTATATCCAGCCAAATGCTTTTAGTATGCCCAGCCCACCGCCGAGAGACGTCCACAAAATACATTTAGCACATATTTTGAAAAACAAATCAACAAATTAAACCCAACCCAAGTTTGAATTTATTATTAACGAAAATCCCGTTATTTGGTATAGATACAATTTCCACTCCATCTCCCATCTTGATATTCACGCAAACCTGAAATCGCCAGTCACTCCATCTTTACCCCACAGGTAATTTCAGAGAGTCTTCTCCGGCAACCGTTGCCCACGTTAAGCTATAAGCTGCTGCAGCTCCCTTGAGGCCAATTTAAGTTGGCGTTTACAGGGAACGGCTTAAAGGAACTTAACTTGGGCCTGTATTGACACTCTTTATCTTACTAGATCAGTACCCAAATATTAAGCATAGCATTCCGTGGTAGCTTTGTGACAAAGATGCGTCCCTTACATGCAAAGAGTTTTGAGTGAAACATGACCACGTATTTTGGATGTTTGACACCGTATTTATGTATGTAATTTTGTATAATTATGTATGTATACGTAATCCAATATGTCTGATTGCCTTGTCTTAGAAATATGAAGGTCAGATGGCAACAAGGGCACCGCCACTTTCGTACCTGACAGGGGTCAAATATATATATTTATATATATATATATTTTTTTTACCGTACCAAGCTTGAGTAGTCATGCTCATTATAACGTCGCTGGGGTGGTGGCGTTATGTGACGGGTCGTTACATTCCCTAAAATATGGTTGAGTGAAGCGATGGCTGACACATACGTCATGCTTGGGAACAGGTGCCACCTTGGGGGACTGGCCTGCTCTGGTTTGGTTAATTTATGCTTAAATTTTGTAAACATCGATATTTTATATTTTGTTGTCTGACAAGCCGACTTCACGACACGGTTCAAATGCAAATATGATCTATACACCCTTGTAAAATATGTTGTTGAAAAGAGTAACTACCGAGTTTCTTGCCGGTTTCTTCTCGGTAGAAGCAACATTCTGAACCGGTGGTGGATTCATATTATTAGTTAATTTAAAAATAATCCTGTCGGCGCCATGGGTGGCAATCGTTATAATATAGCGATACCAGTCTCGCTAAATCTACTGTGATTCAAACGACTCATATAAATCTGTATAATGTTGTCTAATATTGACCCATTTGACTCTGATTACCCCTTCGGGGACTATAGCTGCGATGTTAATGTATGTATGTTCATTTATTTTATATCGAAACTGTATTGTATCGTATCAAAGTGTATGGGATGGAAAACTAGCTCGCAGCCCGCCGACCGGCCCAATGAGGCATAAAGTGGTTTATTATCACAATATATTTTCAATGAGCTATTTAGCGGAAGTAAATTACAAAATATTAACGCTACCTAGTACGTACACAAGTGTATTATGTTGGCTTCATTTCTCGTTAATTGTTTATTAAACTTAGACGACAAAACACTAAAGGTTTTATTTTTATTTTTAGTATATTGTTTACCAACTAAGGTATTTGAGATCCCGTAAAAAAAAAGAGAATATCTGGTTTTTCTGAGTAAAACTAATAATAAGAGTTTTAAAGTCAACTATAATTTACTTGTTTTCAATCACAATCTTGCTTTCTAAGAAGATTAATAGTAATATTATAGAACGATTAACAAAAAAACGGACACACAATATAGCAAAGACCATAAGCAATCAAACACGCCATCTTGCCATGTGACCTTAAAAACAAACCACTTGGATTGTCTAAGCTAAAAACAAAGTCGTTTCACAAATCTTCGTTACCTTTTCAACTTAATTTTAATTAGCTAAAAGTAGAAATTAGCTTGAACACCTCTGACGCGGCCGCTATAAATTCTTCAAAAGGACAGCTCTGGGAAAATTATGAATGTAGTAGTAACTAGTATTTTCTCGCGACGCAGCATGACTCTTCTGAAACGTTATTAACTTTGGAATTGTTAAGGTGAAAGGGTGTCGTACAAACAGTTTTCAGATATATTAAATAAAAAAAGAAAAATGTCACTTGCTGACCTGACATACTTCGTTATGTTAAAACTTATTAGCCTGTCGTGGTCCACAGGAACAGTTTTATATTAACTGTTTTCCTCGAACTTTTTAAGTTTTTTCGCTCAATCTCCTTCGAGGTACCTTAAAAAAGAAATCGCCGAATCGGCCGAGGCGTTTTCGAGATTTGCATTAACCAACTTATTTGACGATTCATTTTTATTTATATAGATTTGCTTAGTAAGAAGATATAAAACCAATAATTAAAAGTTATTGTTTACACCTTCAACCGCTGAACGCTTTTTAAAAAAAAACCTGGAACATTTAAATATAAAAGCTCAAACACACAGACAGTACTGCCAACTAGCTGCACATAGACGTACATTAGTCAAATATTTATACGCTAAAGCTGGTAATTTATGGCGCCCTGTCCTCGCACTCTGATTTATCACGATCCTGTCCAAAAGATTTCTATTACAATTCTAATGTAACACCAAACGGTTTTAGTCGAAAGAAAAGTTATCTTCACAGCCCATTTGAGGGAACTCTTAGGTCATGTACTCACCAAATAACAGATCTAACCACATATAATAATTAATTCTTTTCTTAATAGGTACAAGAGTACTCTTACGACCATTTCTATGTAATTTAACATCATGTTATATAACAAAACGTCCTGTTTATTATTTTTTAGATATGAGTACATACATTTGTCAAATCGGTTCAATGTCTTATTATTACAAATCATCAGTATCTTAATATTGACTAAACTAGAATTAAATACTAAACTAACAAGATGAACCTAAGTACTTAGTATTTTATAATAGATCAACGTATATTTTTCCCTATCCTGTAAGTGTCAAGTAATAAATCTTCGGCCAAAATAATAAAAAAACTGATTACCTTAACCGACTCTAACGATTATTGAAGTCTAAATCGTACTCAATTCCAGATAACGCTATTCAATTACGCTATCAGGACCTCAAAATATAAAAACACGATGCATTTTCTTCGTAAGCTACGAAACCACAACAAACCGTATAATCCTCTATACTGAAAGCCAAAGAAAGTAATACACAAGTCTCTTATTAGGCGCCGCTAGAAAATTATTAATTGGCTTCTAATTACAGCCAGGTTTACTTACCACAATTTCCCTCTAAAGTTACCTAGCTTTATTCGGCTCGGGTTAGAAAATTGAAGACTGTTTTTCCAATTATTTCGCTTTAAGAGATATTAATTAGCGATCACGGTGGATGGGTACGCCTTAGCAATTTCCATTAAAGCGGTGCCGTGCCGAGCTTCTTAGGTAAAAGCTGCGGTATTTGAGTGAGTGACGAGTATTCGTCACTCTTTGGAGGAGTCCTCTGTCGATGAAAAGCTGTTATTAAAAAAACCGATTGTCAATAATTAAATGTTGTCCCAAACCATGTTGGTCAGGGACAAAAAAAAAATGCCAAACGTGGTTCTTGCCTAGCATGTCGTAAAAGGCGACTAATGGCTTACGGGCTTATGGGTATGTGATTGAGTAGACGACAAGCTAGCCACTTGTCACTCCTTTTTCACAGCTTTCCATCCAACCCAGCCCACTGTTCCATGTTGGTCTGGGACTTGAAAAGAATATGTCAACTGTAGTTCTTGCCTAGCATTTCGTAAAAGGCGACTGATGGTATATTTTCGGTTTTGGGTGTGTGATTGTGTAGGCGACAGGCTAGCCGCTTGTCACTGCTTTTACACAATTTTCCATTTAACTCAAACTAGCTTTATTTTTGGCTGAATGTGGTTGAAGGGGCATGTTTCCCCTTTTACTCATACATACCATGTAGGCATACCCCTTCGGGGATTATGGGCGTGATGTTATGTATGTATGTATGTAACTGTACTTTATTTTTATTTTAACTGGTTAAATGAATACTAGTTTAAGAAGCCGGCAAAAAGTGAAACATATAAAGCTGTTTCATCCTTGCTTCGCACCGCCGGTAGGTATGTGAGACAAAGGCGAGAGTAAATCCTGTGGATGATTAGATTTTGATATCAAGCCAATGACCGCCCGAAACGTAGGCACCTACTATGATTGCATTTCGGGCTATATATTTTGTGTCCAATTTAAGATTAAAATGTAGCTCTGAAACGCGTGGTATTTTTGTCGCTTAGCGGTGAGCGAAAACAATGTAAGGAGATATTACACGTTCAATTACTATGTCTAGCCATGATCCAATTAACTTAGCCCCTGATATGCCATATAGGCAAGAAATAATATCTATTAACAGGATTAGTCCCGTTCACGAGTATTTACAGCATGACGTACTGCATAAACCAGTCTCTCTTAGAATTTTTTCTCAACCAAAGCCCGTCTAGAAACAAAACATAACTCTAGAAAGATGGTGATTACCTGATCCAGATTAATCATCTATTGTAAACACATTGCAAAAGTCGTGTATTGAGGTAGAAACCAGTAGTTCTCTTCTCATTTCGGGTATTTATTCAAATTGATCAGGGTAGCATTCGAATACCTGATAAAAAAATTTAATATTTTATTTTTCATTGAAGTGTTTTAAACCATTACTTATATTAAAAATCACTTATCTCCGCTAACTATGAAGCCACGGCTTCTAAATTAACGATGTTATTATATTCATTCCGGAGCAATATTAACTAAATTAATAGAGATCGTATGTTCTATCGAAATGTAAGACGCGACAGATCGTGATATACTAATTTATGTGTAAACTTACATGGGCGAATGTATTAGTAAACTAGGCATAGGTACCTATTAAATGTTATATAAGCGGTAATTTACTTTATAAACAATTATTTAAGAAATATTAGAAATCTATTACAATATTTGCCCATCTTACCCAGACCAGTAAGATTTGGCTGAATGTTGTTAATGGTTTAGCTTTCCCTTTAACTCTGCCTACCCCTTCGGGGATTACGGGTGAGATGGTACAAAAAAATATCACCAGTCCAGTGATGATAAGTAGACATTTAGATAAAAAAAACATGTCTAATTCAGAACCTCCTCCGTTTTGAGGTCATAAATTTGTCAATATATTTTTTTTTTATGTCGCAGGCAATTTGTATGATTCGGCATTTTACAAACGGCGTCGTCCGTTTAAAAACGCTCGCTGTTTTGAAATACGCCGAAGGCAAAATGTATATTGCGGTCATTATATAGTATGCGGCAAGTATTTAGTTTAGGTCAGGTTAGGTAGTAGTTAAAATAATAGGTACGACGACGAGCGAAGCGAGGAGGAGTGTTAGGTACAACTGAGACCCTACGATCAGAACTGAAGAAGAACAACCAATGTCGAAATTATAACAACTGATTGAATGAGTCGCTAATTTGCTTTCGGCATATTTCAAAACAGCGAGCGTTTTTAAACGGACGACGGCGTTTGTAAAATGCGGAATCATTCAAATTGCCTGCGACATTTAGATACGCTTACACTTTTTCACATCTTATTCTCACTCATTGGGTAAAATAGCCCAGTGAAGTTTAAGAACTTAAAGCTGCATAATACGAAACGCCCAATCCGGCAGAGTGCTGCGAAGTTAGTCGGCGATCGAGCGATTACCGAGTAATTACTCGGAGACAAATTGCGCACAGATACCGATTGTTTTTGAGGCCACTCGCGAACTTCGTTAATTACTTATTATGATTAAAGTCCTTTTGAAAGCACTAGTTGCGAAAGTCTTCGAGAAGTACCAAATTGACTAAGCGAATCAATGTTAGTTTGGCGTCTTTGCGAAAGTTTATTTCTAATGTATTTTAAATATTTTCTTTGAAAAGATCTTTTTAAGACACACATTACGTATTACTATAATACATCGCGTCATAACTACTTAACCGATTAACATTATATTTTCTCAAAATTTCTGTCAAGGGAGGGGTTTGTATCCTGTCAAGCATTTATGGTAGGATACGTATCCTTTACTATTTACTTTACTTAGATAGATAAATTTATAAGTATACATAAAAGCACGTGAAGGTGTGAATAACAGCTGCTTGTAACATGAATACAAGACACAAGAACAATTTTTTTATAAATAAAAAGGCTATGAACAAACTGAACAATTAAGACATTAGATTTGTATTGTATTACACATATATGTATAGGACTTTTCTTCAATACCGCTATCGCAAAAAAATTAATAAATAATTAATAATAAATTCTCCAGACTAACTCACCAATTCCCTAGTCCCAAACTAAGCTTGTGCTTGTGCTATGGATACTAGGTGAACGGATAAACACACTTAAATATGTTCATAAACATCCACTCGAGTACAAATGTCCTCGATACATACATACATACATACATAAAAGGGGTAGGCAGAGTCGAAGGGGCAGCAAGCCCCTTCAACCACATTCAGCCAAAAACAAAGCCGGGCTGGGTCAGATGGAAAATTGTGAAAAAGCAGTGACAAGCTGCTAACCTGTCGCCTACACAATCACACACCCAAAACCCGATATACCATTAGTCGCCTTTTACGACATGCTAGGCAAGAACCACAGTTGGCATATTCTTTTTAAGTCCCAGACCAACATGGGACAATGGGCTGGGTTGGATGGAAAGCTGTGAAAAAGGAGTGACAAGTGGCTAGTTCGTCGCCTACTCAGTCACATACCCAAAAGCCCGTAAACCATTAGTCGCCTCTTACGACATGCTAGGCAAGAACCACAGTCCTCGATCATCACACGAAACATTTACTCCTAGCGGGATTCGAACCAGCGACTCTCGGTTTCGTGGCCAGGGTCTATTACCACTCGACCAACGGGTTTAGTCTAAAGATGGATATCAAGATAGCCTCTCACACCGGAATAAGATAAAAGCTCACAAAGTAACACTACGTAAGTTTGATATACGCAACCAAAGGTTGGTACATCGTTTTCCTACAAATTACATTAAATTGTAAGGTTTCTCAGCTCTGTAAATAAAAATTGGTATCGGCATTGAAACACCTTGCGGTTACGTCGCCTGAATCAACAGAGGAACTCGAAATAAGGATTCGACATTTTACAAAATATACTCCATCCTGTGTGAGTAACGTACAAAGTTTTTTATTAAATATTTACTTGGCAGAGTCCTTTATGAATGAGTACCTACTACATGTCAAACTTCAATAGAAGTGTACGGCTTACTTATCTATAAATTATGTCATGGTCAATTTCATGAACACATTTGAAATGATGTCACATGCTTCAAGCTTAAATAAAAAAATGCTTTTTGGTTTAGTTTAATTAATTAATATTCAAACATTACATCACACTCATAATCCCCGAATGGGTAGGCAGAGTCAGAAAGACAGCAGGCCCCTTTAACCACAATCAGCCAAAAATAAAACTGGGCTGGGCTACATGGAAAATATTCAGATGTGTGATATTTTAGATACACACATGTGACCTCACAAAGTTAAAACCCACTTTAAAATTGTATTGTAGGTACCTACATTCATAAAGCTATGTCGTAAATTCCTAAATAATTAGTTTCTTATATTAATTACCACTTCGTTTTTATATCCGAAAGACTCGAGTTGATCGCATTAAGTAATAATTTGTTACTATCATAGCGTTGAACCTTGATACGAAAGTGCGGCCCGGTCTGAATAATTCCACCACAAATATTTTCCCACGGAACAGGATTATCTTCAGTCCATTTATTTTTGGAGCCATGAGGGTTTTACCTAACTCATTTAGGCCCTATTTAGGAAAACTTGTTATTTCATAAAATAACCCGCAAGTTTCATGTTTTGATTGAGCATTCATGTGCTGAGGGATAATATGAGCGAAAATAATGTTTACTATATTGGACTGAATATAAATATTTACACTTATAGATTCATACATATGAAGACGTATTCGAGAAAACATTTCAAAACGATTTAGGAGAAATCGGACACCATCAACAATTTTAGTCAATATTTAAAAGTTAAGCATGTACGAAAAGTATTACGAATGTTAAAGAAGCGAGTGAGATGTTTAAGAACCATATGTATCATATGGCGTGGCGTTATCTACCTACCCCGCTAGGAAAATAGCGTGAAGCTAGTTTTATAAACGTTAAAATACCACATATGATAACCTAGGTTGGAATTGTGTAACAAAAATATCGTTTATTTAATAGAAGCAAGACAAATTGCTCAAGACGTACAACATCTATCACATCCCAACATTCTCCACACTCGACTATCTCCATTCCGAAGCCCGCATACGTAAAAGTTTATTCTAGCTCCACTCCCCCAAGCTAAGTATTTCAAAGTAGCTTGCGGCATCCATCTCGAAAGATGAGCGGCTCCTACAATCATCCACTTTGAGGCGGAGCGATGTATCTCGAAGCACTCGATGCACAAATCCACTGGGAACGAGTTATGCAAAGGCTAAATATACTGCAGTTACATTTATCAGGTTCGATTACTGTGCGCATTCGAAACGTATTTCACATGTAAGAGCCATATATTTGTGTCTTGCAATGATTCAATTTTGCAGAACATTGTAGAATTGAATTTTGAAGGCTCTGAAATATAGCGTATTTTTAAATGTGGCGTCTGAGCGACTGAGCTTATTAGGTTTATCGTACCGTGAAATTACTAAAAATCTCAGTGAAAAATTGTACAAACACAGCCCTGATTGAATGTGCTGTGCTTCTTTTTCTTTCGTATAAATTTAATCAGTCACAAAGTTTTATTATTATTAAAACCAACCAATAAGACAATCTTTTTAAAATCAATTGAGCAAATTAAACCAAAATACAATATAACAGTACCTAATTGTTAAGATAATGATTAATATAACAAAAATAAAAACCGACTTCAAAAAACCCCGCAAAAAATGTTTATAAAAAAACACAAGTAAAAACTGCCTTAATAGCTATTTAAATGTCTAAACACTAAAAAGTATAAAATAAATTCTTTCGACTGCTTCGATGAAAGTATTAATCTTTAACACGTATTTAAATATTTACAATAATCAGTTAGTTTTGGAGTCGGTGCCAGCCCGCGTAATTATATCATCATTTCGGAATTTGCAATTATTTGTTTCTTGGTGAAGGGTGGTAAAATAGGTTTTGAATATACAAAATCAATAGTAAGTTAATATACTCATATTTTAACTAATTTGTTTCATATTGTTATTAGTAAGGTAATTTGTTATTAAGTGTCTACTTTTTTTTTAGTTTGGCTGGCACCGACTCCAAAACTAACTGATTATTGTAAATATTTAAATACGTGTTAAAGATTAATAGCAACAAGCAAAGGTATTTAATGATAAATATCTTTGTCCAAAACTGTTTTTACTATCATCCTTGTACGTCCACGCATTTCATAATCTTGATCCTAGAATATTTGTCTTTTTGTATTATGACTTCTATTTAAAAGTCAAATTTTGCCTCGCATTTCATGGTAATACACAAAACAGTCAACCAACTTTAAAGTTTTATATTCTGTCTGTAAACCGTACCCATGAGATGTGGCTTACCAATTTATTATGTACTTACTTATGAAATTAGATATAAATAGTATTCAGCTAATATTGGTCGTGACTGTACACTCTCCCGTGTTTCTCAATCGGAAGATACCGTATCCCCAAGGATGACTATTTTGCCGCTTGATTAACCGTTAGCTATAATCGGATATTGGCATAAATATAAATAGTCCGATTACACAGGCGATCAAAATCTCACATTAGTACCTATAACATAATTGGGATGCTCTGATTTTTTGAATATCCAAACTGAGCTTTTATTGTTTCTTTGAAGATAAAAAAGACAAATATTCCTATAAGAAATAGGTACATTGGCTAAGACACTTCGTTTTCTCTCCGCGTTCAACTCTGTCACAAGAGGCCATTTTGCGTCCAACTTTCTGTTCGGAAATGAGCAAAAATATCTTTTGACCACTGTTCAAGCATCAAAGGGCAACCTTTGGAATATCTGGGACGTGTTATGTTCTCAGAGGAGCTTTGTAAACCAAAACCAAACCACCTGTTACTGTCAAATAATATGCTATAAGCCTTATCACGGAAGCAATAAGATATACTTTCGTTTAAATTTGACTATCGCAACGATACGTTTCAAGCAAGTTTGTTCTTTATGTCATCTGGAGGGATTCAATGTCATCTTCCTTATGTTTTGGGGACTGTCGTAAGGTAAAATAATATTGCAAGGATAGATGGAACGCTTGGTGAATTAAACGCTTTATGTTGACTGAAGTTTCAGGGTTGTACGAGACAAATAAGATATTTATCATGTTTTGAAAGAAAACTTTAAACAATGTGTCTAGTATACACAATACTTGCAAGAAATAAACAAGATAGAAATATTCATACAATCAATATTTTCACTCACGCACGCAATTACAATGTACAATTCGGAAAATTTAAATATGGTCAAACTGTCAATAGTCGCTAAATAAAACTAAAGGTCAAGGAGTGTAATTGAAACTTGCTTGAACTTACGACTTCACTCAAGTTAATCAACATTTTTGTAAGGAGCAAAATTACTGCTTATAAACGTTATCTCTAAGGCTCCGTTCATCAACAAATAATATTGTTTTTGGTACCCCTGAAATCATGTAGGTACTTATGCTAAATTTATAGACATCAGTTAAGTTACTGAGACGAGAAGAGATTAAGTTCAAAGAAATGGGAAAGGTTTAAGAAAGAAATATGTGACATCTTTTCACAAACATATGGTGTTATAAATATCCCATCAACAACATAAATGTGAAATGAGAGCCAAGTTTAATATTATAATATATACCTTGGTTATATTGACTTTAACGACAAAAGAAGTGAGATCTAAATGGGTGCCAAGTTCAATGGTCAGTCCTGAAGTTTATTTATAACAACATAAAATATAATTTCTTCTTATAACTTGGGATAATATATTGTAGCCTAAAGTCTGACTTGGCTAGTTTGCATATACGAATTATATTATATATAGCCTATGCAAGTTCTAAACCTGTTACTTGTCGGTTCTTATTTTATTATTCCGAAAATTTGGCTTGCTGGTAGAATCTAGCCATCGAATATAATAATTCGTATATGAGAAACGTTTATGTGAAATAGTGTTTGAGTTATGAGCGGGTCAAAAGTGGCTCCAAATGGTTCGTATAATATTACGCACGGTGCTGCTCGCCAATTCTGTTACTTGAACTTGGCTTGACACGCTACCGTGTGCCTAGATCCTACGGTGAGCTAACCATTAAGCTGGCCATAAGCGTGTCTCTTTAATAGTATAAAAAAAAACAAACGAACACATTTATAATCTTAGATAAGATTTTATTTTATTTTCTCTCTGCCTACCCCGCTAGGGAAGTGGCGTGAAGTTTAGTTAGTTAGTTAGTTAGATAAGATTTTAAAATCTCAAAATCGAATCCCAAATAACCATTCTGTTTGGCCTAAAACGTGTCCAGTAATCCTCCGACGAGCAATCAGCCCGCCAGCTATCGCAAAATCGCTGAGCCGCAGTCGCGTGGGAGCCACCGATTGTGTACGTAATTGGCCTGCCTTTTCAGCGACACACGTACGCGTCAACTGTTATAAGTGACTATACTGTTAATGGGTTTCTTCAAAATGGATTTACTGAGGTACTTGCATAGTTACAACGCATTTGAGAGATTAATAGTGTTGCAAATGTCTATAGGCTACGATGACCGCTAGTTTGCCTAAACAGTTTAACGGTTTCATTCAAAGTTAATTTCTGAATCCCGAATGAGCTCGCTTAAAATTTAAATTACGGAAAGGTTTACTTACTTGTAAAATGCTTAATAATTTACAAAGATAAGTAAATTTTCACTAAAACGGTGAATGACGACTATTATCTTCTTTCGTAATCTGTCTTGTACCGGAGCTAGTAAATTCAAATACATCAATAAACGACTATTTATGTTGACTTATACAGAAAACGGATTCATTTGAGATGCTAACTGTATATTCATGGTATGAATCTCTTTAAGTACTTTCCATTCATAAAGCACTATCGTTGTAGTAATAAATCAACGTCACTGGAATATGCGGTCTGATATTTCAGTTTCAGCTGAGTATTTTACATAACATACATTTTTATAATGTTAAAAATGGAATATCCATTTAATATCATTTATTCTATATTCAGTTCTAGCACAAAATCGAGTCAGTTGATATTTTCTAAGCATATAAAAAGGGTTACACATTATATGGTATCATAGTTATTTCTTAGTTCTCAGTCTAATAAGGTATATCTTATGTGTCTCCGAAATAGTATTACTGAGTATTATATGTTTTGTCTTCTATTTGTCTATGCATGCCTGTTAATTATCTCAACAAACATTACCCACTTGCGTCACTAGTTATAATGAAAATTTAAGAAAGGGATGAGACCAAGCAAACAGAATCTCGGCAAAATAACCCGCAATGCAGCCCAAGAGAACGGTTAGCCACTCGCCG
Source organism: Glyphodes perspectalis (assembly GCA_951394215.1). Lineage (NCBI taxonomy): Eukaryota > Metazoa > Arthropoda > Insecta > Lepidoptera > Crambidae > Glyphodes > Glyphodes perspectalis. The sequence continues at coordinate 13,465,543 of OX596205.1, read as the reverse complement.
CGAACGAACGGCCCAGGGACGCCTTCATTCGACCTTAGCGTTGCCGAATACCCACACTGATTTAACATTATCACGTGGTAGCTTCATAGTGCCATGTCGATCTTCAGAAAATTCTCCGGCAGTTTTAAAGCAACTTCGTCAAATATCGAAGTAATTTTCGATGATATTTCAATTAATGAACTCCAAGTTCTTTGGATGCAATCTAAAAGGTGACAAGAGAAATGCGTTAAAAAAATATGTATTTTTTTTCACCGATGACAGCTGCATTTTTTTCTTTAGGTGGCTAATGGCGTGTAAGTGGCCAGTATTTGCGAGCACGCCTCCAATACTCGAAAGGGTGAACAGAGTTTAAGGAATAATTCTTAACAGCTTAAGTTTCTTAACAGCATTTAGCCAAAAAAAATTGTAAGTATTGTCGTAAAATATTTGTCAAGATAAGTTTACGTAAATAAAAAAAAAACACATGCATTATGTAGATAGAACTATGAATACAGTAAATACATACTAACTAGAAACAATGCCATTACTCAAAAGTGGGTTACCATAAAATTAATTATCCTACTAGAAATTCTGGCATTGAAATCGGAAACCGAAATATCTATACGGACGTTAATTATAGTATTGCGATATTTACAATGACAATTTCAACATCGACTAGTGCCTGTTTGAGTGTATTAGCGTGGTCCGTCTATATGGGATATGTTTAAACAAATTTTATTATTTATTTAATCAGTCATCGGGCTATTGGCCGGGATTAAACAAGGATCTATTTGACTCAATGTAGATTTGGTCATTTGCCCGTTTTACCCGCTTGCACTGTATTTGGTGTGGACCATTTAATAAGATTACGATTTGACCATATCCCTCATTTATACTATAAAGTTAAAGAGAGGTTTCGAGGTAAGATAAATAAATTTAAAATAATGTTCAATCTACATCCAATGTTAATTTAGGGCAATTAACTATATCTATTTTTATTTGTGTATGACGCAGAAGAGCCTGTTTTCGTTTTGTTTAAGGAGCGCTCGTGCGAAACAGCCATTTGCGTTCTATTTTTAATCATTTTTCAAATTAACAAGCAAAACCAATGTTAAGTTAATTTCAAGTTGTAACTAACGGAATGGTAGAACTAGCATATACATAGATTAAGATGATATAAGTAAAATCCAATATTATAAACCCATGTGAAATACTAGATATAGCAGTGTTGATTCAGACATTTCTACATTCCATAATCAACACTGCTTACGAATCCTAGCGGGGTGGTGCTGATAACAGTTCTCCAGCTGAAACTAGGTAAATATTATATTTGCTCACTTAAACCTCTCCGAAATCGCCTATTCAGCCCTCGGCCCCTAACCTAAGGGTCTTAGATGTAATCAATGCCACCTAATTGTGCTTACCTCATATAATACGGTCCCTTTGTCGTAAACAGAAGACCTATTCAAATACCGGACTTGGTATCAGGGTTTTGATAAGCCTGGTCCATGATTATTTATTTTTAACCGACTTCAAAATAAAGGAGGAGGTTCTTAATTCGACAGATTTCTTTTTTTTATTTTTATTATGTGTTAAAAATTAGCTCACACTGTGAGCTAAATTCGGTTTAAGATAGGTACTTGGGAAAGTATTTGGCTACATTTTATATATGATGGGTTTACATTTTCCCCGATGTTCATCTGTTTACAATACGATTGTCTTTATAAGTATTAATCAGTTTGAATGAATATTGGAATACCTATTCTAATTTAAATGATTCCATTTAATATTAGAGTAAAAAATAACAGATAGGTAAACTAGTATATTGACGAATAAGAAGTTATATAGTTTTCATGAATAATCTGTTAGCGAAAGATAAATTAGTGTAAGAACCAAAGCTCCTGCCAAAATTACGCCTAATATGTATGTACATAGAGAGATGCTGTCAGTTATATTTTAGTAGCCGGTTAAGTAAATAATAATTACTGTACCGGTTGTTAAAGTAGGTATATAATAAAAAAAAAGGTCGACAACGCATCAGCTATGCCTCTATTCCACAGAGACTTATTACTATCAGGCAGGCCGTATTCTTGATTGATGATTTTAAAAAAATATATACTCACCACAAACCCTCCTACACGGTCTAACTTCAAAAGCGTTCAGCGCACTTTGTTCGTAAACGCCAATCACTCTTCAACAGCAGTTAAAGTATTAAACGCCAGGTTGCATCACCCACGCGCTATGGGTTCGGAAACTGGCGCGTATAAAGACTCCATTTTCGTCCTAAAATAACTGACCTAGCACTCGATTTCCTGTTCTCCTTTTTTCCCCGGTAAAAGATTTTGCTGTCGCATTTGTAGCGAGAGGAAACAACAAGTTAATTTCGTTCGCAAAACAAAAGTTACGTTGAAATACTATTATGTCAGTCTCTCAGTTGGTTCGTTAGTGGCCAACTTAGTGCATTCATCTTGTCGAGCAACTGTATTTTTTTATGGGTAACCCAAGACAAAGTATCAGTAAATAAAATGCTTTGAAAAGATGAGCGGTTTATCAGAAAAAAAAAAGGAGCAACCCCTACTTAAAAGATTCGGTACGGAATAATTCATTACCTTAGTCGAAATGTAATGTTGCATGGAAGTTTTGTCGTTCAATTTATCGCTGACAGTACCCCTACAAATACTATAGTCATTACTAAAACAAAACACGGAGTCCGCTTTCAGTAACGTGGTATTTCCATAATTTATTAAATTCAAAGCAGCCGGTATGGCGACAGACTGAAAATATTTGCTAATCCATCTGGTTTGAGCGCTGAGAGAGAAATAATATTGTTTCAGCCCTCCGGGGAGAAGCGCGTCACATTTTGGAGTTTTACTCTAAATTATATTCGTTTTGAGTGATATAAAGCTCTTTGAGTGCCATTATTTTTCTGTAATATCATTCGCCACACGCTTGTTTGGTACAATATGCGTCACATGGTATGCACATATACATTACCTAGGCTCTCAGCAAAATCTGAAAAATACTCAGCATTTTTTTACAAATATACATTATATATTTATATATATACATATACCTATATGTCTATATAAATACAGTATAGGTACAATGTACAAATAACTAATACCGAAAAAGTGATCATGGAATATTTCAGCTAATAGAGATAATAAGAGCACATAATTAAATCAAATATCAGTTTTCAATTTATAATGATTGCAAAGCAATGAACGCAAGCCAAAACTGTATTTAAAGCTTCCATAATTTATTTTGTTATAACTATTTTACACAAACATCTAAAATAACCAAAATCAAACATATCATCACGCGTGTTATCTCCGAAGGAGTATGCAGAGTCAAAGAGCCAGCTAGCCCCTTTAACCACATTCAGCTAAAATCATATTTAAAAAAAATAAGTTAAAATGAATTTAAGCGGCTTTAAAATGTCTAGCCTTCAGCTGGAAGCGTAGTTCCCCCTTGCTAAGCTAGAGACATCCATTAGAGCGCCCTGCAAGGGGGGCACCGAATACTCCTGAGGTATCCCTGCCTGTCGTAGGCGGCGACTAAAGGGGCCTTTGAGGTCGTAGGAGCTAGCGGGGGAGCCTTCTAGCCCTCAATCGTGCCCGGAGAAGGCGACTGTCCGTTAGGATAGGGGTACACAGCTGTCTGTGTGTACACATCACACTTAGTGTTTTGGGAGAGAATCTCCCTCGAGATGGGCCGCAAGGCGACAGTGCTTGCTGCGTAGACTTTTCGAGATGAATCCCCGCAGTGGGGACCCCGATAGTTTTGCGTTCACCGCCCGAAGAATAGCAGCCGTGAGGTTAAGTCGGTAGGGGAACTGGTGTTGCCAGCCGAGTTCCGAGCCCGCCACACCCTTGTAGGCTCTTACTCAGGTCTACCTTGACGCTGCGTAAAGGCATTCCTGATGTACAACAAAAAAAGAAAAAAAGAGACATCCATTATACCACCGCATAAATAACCAAACTAAAACAGCACATTTCGGCCGCGTATAAAGACCGTTAAGTCGCAACAGCATCACGATGAGAATTTCAATTCGTGCGCGGTGTGCACCTAACATCTGCCGAGTAGCGACAGAATACTTTCGGAGGAGTATTATTCAAACAAAATTTCCACCAACATAAACAATAAAAAGGTCAAGTGAAAACTTGACTGGAATGACCAATTGCAACTAGGAACAAGAAGATGCAACTAGGCAAACTTAAGAAAGTAACAACGGTTATTAATAAAATTCTTCAATCAAGCTATTTTACATCATCATCATCTATCAAAAAGTGAATAATCGTCTGGACGAATTTAAGCTATTTTATTGAATATAAATATCATTAAATTATTCTTTCTTTATTAAAGTGAATTTCAAACAGGTAAAATGTTAAAACTTTTTTATTGCTTATATATTATATATATATTTTTCTCTCATAGAATCAATGTTAATATTTTCCCGTACAGTATGAATCTAAAAATAGATGTAAGGCTAGCTGAAGATCATTATAAATCATATTAGTATAATTTATATTATATTTAATTTGCGTTGTATTTATCTTTATCTCCCTAGCGATAATATGCCCCGTGCTTAGACGGGGTCCGCTTAGACCATGATCCAGGATTTAGAGAGTCTGCTAATTATATTGAAACGACTTCCGATCTGCATTTCGTAACCCTTATATAGGGGAACCAGATAAATTTGGATCATGGGGACACATCCATAGTTGTTTGAGTGTATAACTTTCATCACAATGTTTCCCCTCACCGTGAACTAATGGTATACATACATACATCGTTTAGAAAAATCCAGAGGTACGTGCTCGGGTTTGAACCTGCACCCCTTAAATATCAAGCGCGTGTCCTTACCAAAGAGTTACCACTGTTCTCTTCGTATTTATATTTATGCACTTATAATAGAGCATATATTTCAGAACTAATGGCCGCACGAAAGCCGCACATTTTGGACACATATAAAGATCTCCGACAGAATGCACGCTCGTTAAGTCGGAACAGCGCCGCGACTAGAATTTCAATTCCTTTACTGTGCGAGGCTAACATCTGGCGACTTTAGCGGGATACTTTCGGAGAGATGCCATTGATACATCACTACTCTCAAACGACAAACCTCACAATAAATGCAATGGAAGATTTTAATATAACTCTTGTTAGATTTTGCATGGCTACATACCATCACACAGGAAATCCTCAAAGCTTATTGAACCACTATAGCTAAAAATAAAATAGACTTAGATTATGTTGAAATTAATTAGTTTAAATTGAAAAAGTAGCGACTGTATAGTGGCCAGGTCGTCGCGTACATAATCATGAAACACATACCCAATAGGTACCTACAGCATCAGTCATGATAAATCATGTTTTTTCACCCTTTTATGATTTGCTAGGCAAGACCAACATGGGACTAATATTTTCATTTTGCAAATGGTACGTACATACTTTTGATGCGTTTGGCGACTACTACTAAGTAATACTACTAATACTGATTACAAAGAGACTTCATTGTGTAGTAAAACTAACATAAAACTGGGGCGAGGCTTTTTTCTTAAACGGTTCTTACGATGCAGAGCATCACAAACAGTGTTGCCAACCCATTTCCAAAGAACCGCGCTACATTGACCGCAATATTTTTTTAGATGTATGATTACAATTGAATTTGTATTAGAAACATTAGGAATTAGGAAATAAAGTTTCAAAAACATTTGCGAGTTGTAGATTCTTAATTACGTTAATATTGCCATAAATATTTTCGACCAAAAAACGGGTTGAATTACAGCTACAAACGCTTTTAACTTAGAAGATCTGTAGGTACCTTTAAAGTTTTTAAGCAGACAATGAAAATGGCTCAACATTCCATCAGAACAAGTTTCTACAGCGCAAATACGTAATTACTGCCAGATAAAAAAGAGATAATTACCCAACTGGAAACGGTTCGAGTGAAACCTCAAAGGAGAAGTTTGATTAACTTTCAGCTTCACCCGGTATTACTTAGCAATATAAATAACTCGCTGCAAATCGCGTTTCATGTAATACTCATTGATTTTTCGATTAAGAAGGCCAGTATTAACACTGGCAACTTAAATAAATTTCCATGTTAATTAAAAATTTGCTTTTAGATATTTATTCATTGTGCAGCAGCAGTGGTAGCTGAAAGGCAAGAGAACATACGTTATTATACGAGTGGTGTTGGTTCTGGGGTTTTAGAAATCTATGTACGGATTTATACCACTAGCTCGGCAGTGTAAGTATCGGGAGGAAATACGCACTAGCACTACACTTCGACTGGCCCGTTGGTCGAGTGGTCAGAGACCCTGGCCACGAAACCAAGGGTCGCGGGTTCGAATCCCGCTAGGGACAAATGTTTCGTGTGATGAACTTGGACATTTGTACTCGAGACATGGATGTTTGTTTATAAACGTATTTTAGTATGTCTATCCGTTCACCTAGTATCCATAGTACAAGCATCAGCTTAGTTTGGAACTAGGGAATTGGTGTGTCAGTCTGAAAGATTTATTTATTATTTATTTATTTACTAGCACACCTAATCTTTTAAAAATCTCAGGTCATGGTGAAAGCGGAACACGATCAGAAGTGGAACATAAATATAGAAATATAAAATGTATTATTCATTCTACACAGAAGTATTCGGAGATGGGGGTAGTGATGGTGTGTACCCATGTTACATTTTAGAACATATGAAATAAAATGATCTTTATTTATATAGGCTTCAACAAATCTCTTATAAATCGTCAAAACAAAATCAACATCAACCGGATCGAAAAGTAGATACCAAGAAGAAACCGGCAAGAAACTCGATAGTTAGGTACTATTTTTAAATGCCAAGTCTCATAATTACTATTAGTTACAATTTCCTAATCAAGTGATATCTATCAGTGTAGCCGAAAAACCTATTCTAAGGGCTAACCATATATTCTAATCAAATAGAAGCACTTTCTATCTGTCAGTAAAGGGTTTTTGTTTCTTAACATGGCACGACATACACTTTTTATACATTCCACAATCTTATGTATGATTTTCGTTATTCATATTTGAAGAGATTACACAACCCGATTCCTTTAGTAAAGCAATATACAACGATATTTATGTCTTGCAGCCCTAAATCGCCTTAGCTCCGCACTATTTTTGGTCCTTCGAGCCGGATTGCCATAATCCTCTTTTATCGCATCGTGAGGTATATTCACAATTTCACATATTATATCCATTTAGGATAATTTATGTAACTTGCGAACACAAATTTCTTTGTAAGGCATATTTACTTGTATCGGCAGCATTTTATTTATTTCCAATAAGGCTGCGAATTCAACTTATATGCACAGAGTTCCGTTACAGTACCATACCTAACACTACGAAAAATTTATAAATTTCTTGTATCAAAACTCTTATCTTATATCCCATATTTTTTTTATTAGTTGTTGTTAAAGCGGCCATGGTAATCTACTATTTTAACTTAGCTTAGACTTATCATTAAAATAACAGCCGGACGGACAATCATACCCGGTAGGTAGTCACCTCAAAGGGTAGGCCTTTAGGTACGGAACCCTTAAAAAAATTTACAATCATAAATACCCGTAAACACATTTTAACAAAGTAACGCCCGCTGTTTGTGACTGTACAACTATTAAAAGTACATTTGAATAGTTTTTCTCCAGTTAAAGTCAGTATGTTCGAAGTGAAAGACACCAACTACTGTTTAATGCGAGTTTTAGTGGGTATTTAAGCGGCCTTCCGAGGGCTTGTACAGTGGAACCGAGAATTCTCTACTTCGCTCAACCTTTTAAAATGTTGGGCCAAATTGGCGACTCAAATACCTCCGGTGGGTTATAGACACATGAACAAAAGTGTCAACATTAATAATAAATCAATGTTTTTAATATTTATAAAGCAAAAAAAATCTGAAATTGCGAAACTGACTCACGTCGGCCGATGGAAATTCGTTAGCGGACCACATTATGGCTTGTGGGTCTGTGGTTTAGCCTTGCTCTGAACTATTTTTAGATTTCAAATACTTTTTCATTACTTAACATGATCATAACATAAAAAATCCGCTTTTAACCTGAATTGACTAGCACCTAAGTTTAAATAGATAAAGCCAGTCAATGGTATAAACCTATAGGTATTAGGTCGGTAAAACTGAAAACCTATTTCCATCGTACTCATGCCAGATGTTTTAAACATTCAAATAAGTAGTTACGAAGTAATTTCGTTCCAAACAGACATTATGATTACAAACCAAGAATTGTTTTTCCTCGAATTTAGTCGACAATATTTCTCTGTAAAAAAAAAGGAAAATGTCTAAACACGGTTCGCAGAATCATCAAGGTTTTAGCACATAATTCATATTTGTGTTTGTAGAGAAGGACAAATAAGCCGGAATTAATGGAATGCGTGTATAACGTGTATGAACGCGGCGATTCGCGCTGCGGAGCCCCATTTAACGGCATAACAGCAGAGTTATGTTCACGTGCATGCACTGCGAGAGCACACGCGAAATTCGGATAATGGTTTGGTGGTACATGGTAGGTGTTAGAGAGATAATAGAGAGACATTTAGAACGTCTCATTTGCCTCCAACTCCACCCATATAATATTCTTGCTAGTGTTAAAGCTAATTCGGACTAGGCCAGTATTCGAGTAGCGAGTAATTTAGTAACTAAACGAATTTGAACGCCAACATTTAGTCGACTAGGCTACTTAGTAGTCGAGTCGAGTCGTTTTATTCTATTTCTATTGGGTAAGTGAGTATTTTGCTTGTTGACTAAAATACTAGCCTAGTCCGAACTAGCCTTTATGTCCCGTGCTAATTTCGGGGTCTATTTAGGCAACGATCCAGAATTTTGAGAGTCTGGTTTACATTTTAAATTATAATTACTTTGAATCGACTGCCGATCTGACCTTCGTAACCCTTCGACTAACGACTTTTCGTTAAATACACGCAAACACAACACAAAAAATAATACATGCGATTATTTTGTACATGTAACAACAGGTTTGTACGAATATGACAAAAATTGAGATAGTGTTTTTTAATAAAAAATCTCCGTTATTATTCGACGATTGAGTGAAAAAAAAATTATTTGTTTGCAATATAGTTTAATTTTGTATTTATGTTATAGAAATCACATTCAGTGCTAAAGTATTTTCCTTCTGCCTGAACCAGGAGAAATAGGTAGACAGGTATGATTAATAAGGTAAATAGTTCCTAATTTAATATCAAGATGTGTGTTGGTATTAAGACCGACAAAGAAAGAATGCATGATGTTAAACATTCTAATGGTGCAATAATGAGTGAAAATATATTTTTTTTATTTAAACATTAAATGCGTGATTGTACGTTTTTTTTTAATTTAAATTAATAATTATTATTTTATATTTTAAAAGGCAAGTTCATACCAAAATTTAAAGTAAGTACTTATCTTTCTTTATGGCTAGCTGTTATGTACTCAGGAACGAGGATCCTCAAGACATAATAAGCTAAATAGAACAAACGTCAGTTATGTGTAATCTTTCACAATTTTTGGAACTTCTCAAAACCCGCAATGTAACGTTATAAAATGAGCATGGCACATTCATTCCCGTTGGAGCACCCTTCCTCCCGAATGGCCACTAAAACTCGAATTAAACGATGCTTTCCCTTTCGCCGGAACAGAGTACCCTTCCCTTATAAACACCATTAACTCAAGATCTGACTCTGAACGGAAAATTCATAGTAATATGAGTAGATACGACATTAACTGGTGTGTCATATATAACACAATACAACACTTGATAATTTTAGCAACATAGCCGGCTAAATCAGGAAACTTAATGGTTTAAGGGCTGAGCCCATAACATTTTCGTTGTCGTCGCGTTATCTATCGGATTTAAACAATGTTATTACCAAATTTAAATTAATATTATCATCAAAAATAATATTAAATACGCCTCCCTATATTCCAGATTCAAATTATGAAAAGCTTTACAAAAGGAATGCATACCCCTAATATCTTAGATTAAACTTAGATTATATCAAAATTTAATCTAAACCTAATATATAGGTAACTGTAGTGTCAGTAAGCCAGTAATAGTACCTAGTCAATAATTTTAATATAATTAACTAAGAAGTTAAGCTTGTCCTATATTGGTCTGGGACCTAAAAATAATGTTCCAACTGTGTTTCAGCTTCTCTCTCTCTCGCTTGCCTAGCATGTTGTAAAAGGCGACTTATGGTTGATTGTGTAGGCGACAAGCTAGCCACTTGTCAATACTTTTTTCACAAATTTCCATCTAACCCAGCTTAGTTTTATTTTTGGCTGAATGTTGTTAAAGAGGCCTGTTGTCCCTTTGATTCTGCCTACACCTTTGGGGATTATGGGCGTGATGTTATGTAAGAAGTTAAGCTTCTATAAAAATTTAGGAGTGTCCATCTCGCTTATTTTTTTATGTAGCGCACTAAGTAGAAATGCGATAATTTAAAACGAATAACCATTATACGCCATCTTGCGAATTGAAATTCAGCCGTCCCTATGATTTTATTGGCACACACATATTTGGATTTAATTATATTATCTATGTCTAATAAAAAGCATTTCAAGACCACAGAAACAAGAAACTAATGATCCATTTGACTGATTCGTTCACCGGGAAATCAATTAGTCTCTTGGCACCGACGAAATCCATTACCTACATACCTCGACAAAGTTGTAAGTAACAAATCCCGACAAAGTTCCTTCTAATCGGCTCAAAAGAGCTTTGTACTGAGTGTTCTGGACAAATCGATAGTTACAACGGGATCCGTATACGAGGAATTGAGGTTTAACTATTTTACGTGACATATATGTGACATGTGCTACGGCAAACTTATCGTTTTAATGGTTTCTTTGAAAGCTTTTAAGTGAAGAACCCTCCCGCCCCTATTTTAAAATAACGAACTTTTGTTCAAAGTTTCAATATCACCAATAGTGCGCGCAACCACGTCAATTAGAGGAGATTTTGGTCGATAAAAATCAAGTTGTTGTATCATCAGGCTTCAAGTTTTTGTATCAGGCTTATGATTTTTTTTTTCCATCCTTTGAATTATATTAATTATATACACCTCTCTCTAAATGAAGGCTTCATAACATTGTACCCTGTACCCCTGTACCTTTGACAATAAGTATATTAAACTTCATAATAATCGGTTTAATTGTAAGAGAAACACACTTTTACATTTAAAACATTAATTAGAATATCCTCAATAATAATTTCATTTCCGCTCTTTTTAAAACGCTTTAGTTAGAGTTACTTGTAACTGACGGAACATTAACCTACAGTCTATCGACATCACTATTCCAGCTTCTTTCCGCGGAGCCAGCCACTCAGTGTGGTAGGACCGCGTTCCTAAGACCTGCTAGTCGTTTTCTGTGTGAATAATGTAATAAGCAAGGATTTATAGCCGAGTGTATGGGAGCACGACAAAATTGAGCTGTCTCCGTGGAGATCCGTGCTAAAATAATAAAATAAGTCCTTTCCCATTGTAAATAAATAATATTAAAAATAAATAATAAATTCTTCAGATTGGCACACCAATTCCCTAGTCCCAAACTAAGCTTATAAGCTTGTGCTATAGATACTAGGTGAACGGATAGACATACTTAAATACGTTTATAAATATCCATGACTCGAGTACAAATATCCATGTTCATCACACGAAATATTTGCCCGGGATTGAGCGGATTTGAGCGGGATTCGAACCCGCGACCCTTGGTTTCGTGGCCAGGGTCTCTGACCATTCGACCAACGGGCCAGTCAATTGGAGTAAGATACTTTATTTTATAGGTTAAATTACGAGTAATGTCCCTTAGACAATCATAAACCTTATACCCAATACAGCATTAGTCGATTTTCATGACATACCTACTAAGCAAGTAACACAATGAGGGTTTTTTAAATTAAAACATCCAAAAGATGGCGTAACTGTGACTTGCGGTCTAGTCACCCTCCTCATTGGTTAGTTGTCAGACCAAACTGACATGCTGTCAACAAGGAGCCAATAGTGACTGAGATAAGACCACGAGACTCCCTCGTACCATCTGGCGGTTTTTGTGTTTTTGAAAACCCTCATTGGGGCATTATTTTTACATCCCACACTTAATCGTTGGGACAAGTGTTCAAATAAATCCACGGAACCATTACATCCCAAGCGTTACTAACGCTTTTCCTTTTTATACATTACGGTATGACTAAGCGAAACATGAGCCAATACATCTTGATATACCCATCGTTGTGTCTGCGCGTAAGTCGTCATAATGTCGTATCGGCAATCAGGTTTCAGGGACATGACTTATTTGATTCTTTTTATTATATTTCGGTCATTATATAAAAAATTCAACGTATGTTACATGACAAAGACATAGATAAACATAGGCTAAGCAAACCCAATCTATACTAATCTATACTTACTTACTAATATTATAAAGTTGAAGTGTTTGTTTGTTTGCATGAACGCGCTATTCTTAGGAATTACTAGTCCGATTTGAAAAAATCTTTTAATGTTAGATAGCCCATTTGTCGAGGAAGGCTATAGGCTATAAAACATTGACCATAAACGCGGCTGAAACAACGGGCATAGCTAGTACCCGATTTACGCATTGCAATGCTCGAAAAGGGCGACTAAGTAATAAAACTCAATAAAATAATAAACCACCTTGTATATTTAATTACACTTAATGACAATAAAACATTTGAAGTTGAATTTGAATAACCCATCAGTTGCTCATTACGACATGCTAGACAAGAAACAGAGTTCGCATATAATTTTAAGTCCCAGATCAAAACGGGAAATTACATAATTTACCTTACATTTCTCATTTTAATTTACATTTCTTTATAAAAAGAACAGAGCCCCGAGGTTCCACCCGCGTATTTCCCGTTCCCGGATAAAGTATAGCCTAAGTTACTTGCTGATAATAAAAGAATTATTCAAATCGGTCCAGTAGTTTCAGAGCCTATTTGATGCAAGCAAACAAACAAACAATCAAATCTTTCCTCTTTATAATATTAGTAATAAACTAGCTGTGCCAGCGGTGTCACCCGCGTTTATGGTTAATATTATAAAGACTATTTCCGTCATACATGATTTCTATGTAACTTTAACCATTAAGACTACACACGCGACGGAAGCTTAAAAAATGGAGTAACTTCTCCCGTTTTCCCAACATTTCCCTTCACTACTCTGCTCCTATTGATTGTAGCGTGATAAAAAGTATACTATAACCTGCCCAGGATTATGAAGAATAATTGTACCAAGTTTCGTTAAAATCCGTCAAGTAGTTTTTGTTTCTATAAGGAACATACAGACAGACAGACAGACAGACAGACAGACACACAGACAAAAATTTTACTGACTGCATTTTTGGCATCAGTGTCGATCACTATTCACCCCCTGATAGTTATTTTGAAAATATATTTCATGTACAGAATTGACCTCTCTACAGATTTATTATTAGTATAGATTACGATGTCTTAGGGCTTTGGGATCTACTGTAATATACGTAATGAAATAATACGTACACTTTATCAAAAGTAATACATTTATAACGTAGAGATGTAACCAGATGTAACAGTTAGAAGTCCTTAAATTCAATGTCTAGCCGGAAGCGCCTAACAACTGCTGAAGCCACAAAGGGTCTAAGTTCTATCTAGACCGCTTGTGGTAAAAGATAGTTAGTGGGGAGCGCATGCGATCTGCATTTGCATAATAATCGCGCCTGATTGGTAGAGATGCACTACCGCGAGAGACGCGAGTTTGAGAAACTATTTAACTGCCTTTATGGTTAATGGTATATAGCCTATAGCCTTCCTCGATAAATCGGTTATCTAACACTGAAATAATTGTTCAATTCGGACCAGTAGTTCCTGAGATTAGCGTGTTTAAGCAAACAAACAAACAAACTCTTTATATATAACATCACGCCCACAATCTCCGAAGGGGTAGCAGAGTCAAAGGGGCAGCATGCTCCTTCAACCACATTCAGCCAAAAATAAAGCCAGGCTGGGTCAGAGGAAAAACTGAAAAAGCAGTGACAAGCGGCTAACCTGTCGCCTACACAATCACACACCCAAAACCCGATATGCCATTAGTCGCTTTTTACGACATGCTAGGTAAGAACCACAGTTGGCATATTCTTTTTTTTGTCCCAGATCAACATGAGCCAAGTCCCAGACCAACATGGGACACCATGCGAATTGCGAACACCATGTAGAACATAGTTTTGGACATTCACCAGCTAATTTAAAACGACTGTTGCTTTGCTCTAACAACAGCTCAAAACCAGCGCTAGTCAGTCCTTTCCCAAGTAACACAGATAGCAGTATAAGGTCTTAGTAACAGCAAACCCGGGAGCGATAAGCTTAAAAAGCTGTTGATTAATGTCTGAGTAAACGTGTACTCAGCTCTTATTCAAGCAAATTGGGCACACTTTTAAATGCTTTAATTTGAATAATAGCAATATAAAATCTGAGTAGTAGCAATGTAATTGTCCACATAGCTTAATAACGTCTGAAAAACGGCAGTCGTTACTTATACACAGATGTTTTATCATGTTTATTCAGATAAATATTTGTGGCTGTGATATTCAAAAACTACTCAGCTATAAGCACATTTGTACCACACTATTTCAAACAAAATGTGTGTTTCCTTCAAGAAATTGTTGACATCATTAATATTTATTAAGATATTAATGTGGACGGAATGAATACTTGGAATTGTTAAGTAATTTTTAAAAATACGAGTTTTAGCTATTATACAAGTGAAATAATATTGCGCAAGTAATTTTGTCGTCAATAACGTATGTCCTGTAACTATTGGTTTTACGCGCCGCTTCAATATCGAAGTTTAATGATAGAAATAAGTTAATGTACAAGACAGAAATAAGGCAAAAAAAAACTTTTAGCGTAATTCCTTATTTTAGTGTTTTAAAAGTAATAATTAGTTTATGTATAATACTCGAATTTGTATCTGAATTAATAAAACACAGCATTTGATAGTAAAAACAATTCCAAAAACATTTTTTTTTTGAGGTTATAATGGCGATTCCTATAAATCTGATTATTAGCTGCTCACGGAGCTGTTTTACCGAGCTGCTGCTGAATAATAGTTTTGACTCGTCACATATTAAGCCTTTATTTGGCAAAGCGCGGTATGGCGGAATAATTTCTTAATAACAGTTGAGTTTTTGTTCACATGTTTTATTAAACAGCTTATTAGGGTTCAAAACAGAACAATCAAAAACTAGAATTTCGTGGAAAAATTATTAGGTGATCGATCGAACTTTATTATTTAACTATTATATAATGCAATCATTTCACCTTAATAAAAAAAAAATAATTAAGCAAATGAATTAAAGCTATTTAGGTATACCAATCTAACGTAAAAAGGATGTAAAATATTTTTTTTATTTTGTTTCATTTAGAAAAAAAAGCTGTGGTAATCATGTTTTTTTTTTCAACTTACGTACCTATGTCTAGTTTGAGTTAACTACTCGTATGTACTGCATACCTTATTAAAATGCTAAAAAGGGAAAAGAAACGAGGTCTCTTCTGGTTCCCCATCTATTCTAATGATAATGTAGCAATTTTTCATTGTCTGAAAACAAACGGATATTATACCTACACTAGCTGTGCCAGCGGTGTCACCCGCGTTTATGGTTAATATTATATAAACTATTTCCGTCATACATGATTTCTATGTAACTTTAACCATTAAGGCTGCACACGCGACGGAAGCTTAAAAATGGAGTAACTTCTCCCGTTTTCTCAACATTTCCCGTCACTACTCTGCTCCTATTGATTGTAGCGTGATGAAAAGTATACTATCTGCCCAGGAGTATGAAGAATAATTGTACCAAGTTTCGTTAAAATTCGTCGAGTAGTCTTTGTTTCTAAAAGGAACACACAGACATACAGACAGACAGACAGACAGACAAAAATTTTACTGATTGCATTTTTGGCATCAGTATCGATCACTAATCACCCCCTGATAGTTATTTTGAAAATATATTTCATGTACAGAATTGACCTCTCTACAGATTTATTATAAGTATAGATAAACGGAAACCTAAAACAAAATTAAACCTAGCTAGATAGATTAATTGCCCCCGAAACCCCCTACATACTAAATTTTATGAAAATTCTTGGAGCCGTTTTCGACATTGAGATTACAATATAGATAGGTATACAATAGTTTTTTTATTTAAAGATACGTATTAATAATATTATAATGACACATAATTTGAGTATACTATACAAATTCAAAACCTCGGACACAACAAAAGGTAGATTTATACTACCGCATTGAATGTACTACAAATACAAAACGCTAGAATAAAATGATTCGGACCGCGCGTATTTTTGAATTCGTTAATATTCTCATCTGATTCATCTCCACTAGATGTGTAATCATCGTCACCCACACAGTCTGTATATGAACTTGCGGGTACGGAACACTCTTCTATGTACGATCGCACTTGACTGTTAAGGTTAGCTTGACCGCTTTCTTCCACAGCTAGTTTACTAAACACTATGCTGCCTACGCCCAACTTACAACAACTAACGTTTAATAAATATCTACAAATAAAGCAATTTTCAGCATTCTTCTGTGTAAATACTGTTAAACTAACTTTAAAACTGCTAGTTTCGGTATAAGAATAGAAGTATGTGTAAGAGAGTTATAAACTATGTCTACATTTCTTTTATACCAATATAAGCTTAATTAGAACCCAGAAAATACTTTTTATCAGCAGCTGAATAATTCGCAAAATAAAGAACCTTATAAGATTTCAAAATAATATTAAAGCTGTTATTCAGATACAAGCATTTTAAAACCGAATTTTAACACTATTATTCAGCATCTAGTTGCTGAGGGTACTTTATACAGAATATAGCATTTTTAACAGCAATAAGCTTAATAATGTTTGTATAATAGTATTGTACATTACGTTTATTCAGCTTGTTATCTTTTAGCTTACTGTTATGCAAATTAAAGCTATGTGAAACTCTGTAAGCTTAGAAACGTTTGTGTAATATTGAGAATAAAAGTTATTACTAAGCCTTAAGAAAGAAGCCGAAATTATACAAATTTTACTAAGCTTAAAAAATTATAATAGCCGTAATACAACGTTAGTCAGAATTTAGCTATTTCCTTAACTGTAACACAAATGTTACGTAACTATTAACTGTGTTATGAGTCGCATTAGTACTGTTATCATGCTTGTGTGTTACTTGGGTTGACACCTAACCTAGACATCTCCCACATCGCAACCAACTCTTTCGCGTTCAAATAAAATAAATTGTACCAACTTCGTGCTGTGAAAAGATAAGTTCGCGTATCTAGGATGAACTACTTACATAAAAATTTTATCATGCTAAAAGCCAAGTTAGTTTCGGGCGGCGTCAGTGAACTGGAAACATCATGGCGTGTATCTGTCTCTGTCTATCTGCAGGCGAGTGTCGTAACATGTTCATTTCCATCTTTTAAGAAGTAACTTTGCAGTTGAATGAGGAGTTTTGTTCAGATACTAAAGAAAGAAATGTAAGTTGCATTGTTTTTAATACTTATCTATATTATAAAGAGGAAGCTCGATGTCTTTGCGTCCTTACCAGTGAGCGGTGATAGCTCAATGGTAAGGACACGCGCCTCTTAAGCGAGGAGTGCGAGTTCAAACCCGAGCACGTACGTCTGGATTTTTCAAATCTATGTACGTATTTACAACACTAGCTCGACGGTGAGGGAAAACATCGTGATGAAACCTGCAAATTCAAACAACTTTGGATTTGTAAGCATGATTAAAAAATTATCTGGTTCCCCTATATTAGGGTTACGAAGGTCAGATCGGCAGTCGCTTCAATGTAATTACCAGACTCGCTAAATCCTGGATCATGGTCTAAGCGGACCCCGTCTAAACACGGGACATAACGCTAGGAAGATGATGATACACTATAAAGAGGAAAGATTTGTATTTTTGTATTTGTGTGTGTGTGTGTATGTTTGTAATGAATAAACTCAAAAACTAGTGTGCCGATTTCAAAAATTTTTTCACCATTGGAAAGCTACATTATCCGGAAGTAACAGAGGCTATATAATAACCCCTTATTCCTACAGAAACGGGAACTAAGCGGATGAAACCGCGGGGCGCTGCTATATTTTATAAGTAACAAAAGATTTCGTGAGGCTGTGAAATTCAAGATTAGGACATCATTGCTACATGTTAAGTTTGTCGAAGATGTATCCAGACTACTAAGCAGCTGTTTGATAAACTAAACTGAGATTAAAGTAACGGAAAGGCACAGTTTTCTTTCTTTCAGTTGAACAACAGTTTTACTTGAGTAACATATAGTGTTTATGTTATTTGAAACAATAGACGTAATTACTGACTAAAAACACAAAATTCAAATCTATTCAAAACATTTAATTCTTCTTTCATCTAGAGCATATTCTATAAAACATTAGCACTTCCATTTTGATAACACGTCAATTCAGTACTCCGTTTGAATAAAATACCACAACTAATTAAATCAACTTCCTCCATCTTGACTTAAATCAAGTTTCAGAAAACAAACCACAACAAGTTAAGACAGCTAAAGTCCTTGCCCGTCAACTTAAAGAATGGTTCTGCAACATGTTTGCCTACGTCAAAGCGTGACAAGAATCGGCTACGAAGTTATATTTTAGCGGACGCTCAGTGAAAAACAAGAACGAAACCACGAGCTGGTACAAAAGATTTCTTTCGAAGATAACATTTAGGGTTTAATCAATAAAATATATTGTTACATATTTTAGCAAATTTTATAAAAAATATTATCTATTGTTAGTATATTATGCAGTGTTTAGTAAAACTATTCAATTAAAAAAAAACGAATATTTCCTAACGAGTAACGTACCTACATTTCAGATTTACTACCCCTCCAGATATTGCAGGCCATTGTATATACATAAGTAAATGTGTATGAGTTATATGATATCTTTTTGAATAAAAGTAACGATAATAAAAAAATAAAAATAAAAATATTGATTGACTTTTCAGTACATATTACAATATTCTCATAAGCTACAGAATAAAGCAGGTACATAATTGTGCTTATAACATTAAGAGGTAAACGTTGACAGCCGTACTAGTATGAACTGTGATCAGTGTGCGAACTTTTTCTTGCTCCATTAGAAATACGACATCCGCTAACACCTTACACTTCGCCCTCATCCGACAGACGCTCCATTTAACTTGAAACTGATAATAGACTTGCATCGCAACTTGTTCCGGCCTTTGAATAATTCACTTAATAGTTGCTAGTGCTAACTTCCCGCCAACTCCGAACCTACCTTAAGGCTAAGGTGAGCCCATTTCACATTCATCGGCCATTTTGTATCTCCATATGGTAATTTAGGGGTTCTTCGCTTCCTTGTAGCTGTAGCGTGTTCCATAAACAAGTACTGTTGGAAACAATTATACAAACAAACAAACATAACAACACGCCAATAATCCCCGACGGGGGAGGCAGAGTCAAAGGGACAGCAGGCCCCTTTAACCACATACAGCCAAAAACAAAACTGAGCTGGGTTAGATGGATAATTGTGAAAAAGTAGTGACAAATGGCTAGCTTGTCACCTACAGAAACATTAAGTTATATATGACAATCACATACCCAAAACCCGATATACCGTTAGTCGCCTTTTACAACATGCAAGGCAAGAAACACAAAAGGAACAGAGTGCACCTGTGTTAGCAGACACAGATGCTTATGCACTAAGGGTTACACTTTTCATTGATATACATACATACACACATAACATCACCCCCATATGCACAGCCAAACACATACAGAGCCAAATACTTAGTTTACTTACTTATTTGTTTAAAGACCTCGATTATACCAGTTTATTGTTTAAACTAAGGAGTTATGAGATTTGGCACAGTTGAAGTTTATATCGAGAAGGAGTGCAAAAGCTACCTAATATTTCAATAAATAATTAAAAAAAAAACAAACTGGTAACGGTCGAGTTTCTACCATTGGGCGATCATACAGTGGTTCGGGTCCACTTTTTATTTTTAGACTAGACGACAGATTTTAGGGTTCAATACATAAAACCCTGTTAAGAATGTAAGATAGTCGCCTAAATTACGAACAAACTTTGAAATATTATATATTATACTAACGTGTTTATCATCACTTAAAAACCTCCCTTGAATCCATCATCCACTGTCGGTTAGCCAGGATCCAAGATTTAGCGAGTCTAGAAATTTACATTACAACGACTGCCGATATGACGTTCGTGACCATAGGAGAACCAGACAATTTGCATTATGGATAGAAACCGTTAATTGTTGTAAATTCTTCCTCGAATCCATGGTACAGCAAACGCAAAAGCTTTTTTTTTTAATGCGATATAATTTGTAATCATGTTCAAATAAATAGCGACACTGAGCAACATAATCCACAAAGTTTCAGTACAGAGTAGGTAACCCAGTTTCCATATCTTTTTCTGATCAACAACATTTTCTTGTTTGTCACAATATCGTAAACCATTTATGACTGTCGTATTTATAGTGCTTCCACATTGTTACATTAGAGGCATCGGTTTTCAAACTTTGTAGAGTACCCACTAATGGACAATAATAGGGATGTTGGCTAATTTTTGGAATCGATTTTGTTTCATAGATAGACCCTATTCAAATACGCAAATTTTAATTTTATGAAAAATTACGTCAAATTCAATAAAAAAAATACGTGATTATCTATATGATTATATATGTGATTATATATATAATATATCGTTTTTAGAATTCCCGCCGAAACGCTCTAAACTGTCACGTGACTATAATTACGTCACTGACCGATAAACATTCTCGCGCTCTGTCAAAGTTAACCTGATCTTGAGTGAGTTCTTACGAATTTTCTTTAATTTATGACGAATAAATATATTCTTAAAACGTTATTACAGGTTTTTAGATGCAGTCTTTAATGTATAAACCATAGCTTTACATGAGTTATTGGTAACATGACTGTGTCA
This sequence comes from Glyphodes perspectalis, assembly GCA_951394215.1. Classification (NCBI taxonomy): domain Eukaryota; kingdom Metazoa; phylum Arthropoda; class Insecta; order Lepidoptera; family Crambidae; genus Glyphodes; species Glyphodes perspectalis. The sequence continues at coordinate 13,444,510 of OX596205.1, read as the reverse complement.
ACATCCCTATTGAATTAATAAATGTCGTGGCATACTTTTGCATGTCAATGGACATTCATCAATCTAATATACCAGCCTGATTAATAATGTATGGTGACTTTAACCGATTTAAATAATAACTTCAGTACTACAGGTCCACCCTGGACACCTGGAGTCAGAAAATTGTCGGCTTTTTACCCACGTACCTTAGAAAGCACGTTACACAGTTGATCCCGCGCCTGTCTCCGGTCATTGCTGTTAGCCGCCTTATAGGATGAATAGTGAAGAAAAGAGAGTGCACCTTTGTTAGCAGACGCAGATATTGTGCACTAAAATGTCTACGGCGAAGTTGGTTAATCCTCTTTGAGATTTGCCGTCATGACCAAAATCGGTAAGGAGGATATTATTATAATCCCAGCTCAGCCGTAGATGCCACAGCATCTCCGATCCAATTATACCTAAGCGAAGTCCTGATTCAAAAATTTATATTTTCTGCTCTCGCTATTAATATTTTAATAAATGATACTCGTATCTCGTATATTATTAATAAATTTGTAACAAAATATGACGGGGAGAATTAATCGCGAACACGAGTGCCAACTGCAATTAGATGCGCCGAGCCGCCTACATGCCGCTAATTAATTACAAACATAGCTTATTGTTTCATTAACTGGCAATTCATGCGAAACGTTTCATATTTAATGCAATAACATAACGTCGTATCGTTTAGTGTTGCGATGTGCCGCGAAGGATTTACGTTTATTTTGTGAACTTGCAGACATTTGACATTTACTGGAGCATAACTGTGTATGCATAATTTATTATTTTTCATATATTGTCTTTATTTTAATAAGTAATAAAATTAAAATTTGCATAATAATCTTAAATCATATAGTATTAACCCCACTATCTATCAATCAAATGAAAAACTATAAGAAAAAACACTTTAAATAATAAATAAAGGCAATACTACGTAATAAAAAACAACGACTTCACAATAGGGATGTTGACACCATTATATTTAATTTTGAAATATAAATTCTGAAAAAGAAGTATCGTAATACCTATGTTGTAAAACCGTATTGATTTTTTAAATTATATTCAGTTTACCTGTTTTTAATTATACAAAAACTGCTTTATACTTGGTTAGTTGACTATACGAACTAGTGACGTCATATGTTGACAAGCCCATACAAAATCTATGAAGTGATTGCGTTTTAACCGCTTTTAAGAAGTATCTCAATTGACTTGCCAGTCAACATCCCTATTCGTCATATCTAACTTAATGTTTCTTTAAACAGTAAAATAATATATATTTTATAATTTATAAACTATAAACGTCTATATCAATATTTATATCAATGTATTGATATAAATAAAATAATTAAAAGCAAATAATTGAAATTTCAAATATTCATAACGGAATTCGTCGTATTCATTCGTCTAAGATTCATATCTTAAATTTTAATTAATTTAAGATTCATATGAATATCTAGAAATGTTATTTATTTCTAGATTTTTCATTCTCTCTACCTACCCCGCTAGTAAAGTGGCATGAAGTATAATTAGTTGATTTGCAATTTCTTTCCAAAACAAATAACTAACGGCCTACCTAAAGGTGAGTATCAAAATCGAATGTGGAATCATGAGCCCTTATGGGGTCCACCTTTTATTATCTTGATCAATAGACTGTTACTCTCGTCGAATCTGAACCTAATTTGCAAACACGGCTCAATAACTATGCAAAAGCCTCCCCAAGTCCTGTATAGCCTACATAATACTGCCTTTGCCACGAGACTTCACATAGTGGATGTTTCATACGCTCCACTGGTATCTGTTAGACCAGATTGTTACCGCCACTATATAGATACCTACATCTTCTATTCACACTAAAACAAAAGGGATCTGTTCAGAGACAGATTCAATTATACAAAAATCTTTTAAAGGTTTTGTCCTCAAAATCTCAAAGTTCTCAACAAACGGTGTAAGTAATGAATCTAGGTAATAGTCAATACCTACTGGTAGTATAATTATCCAATATTCATTTGAAAATTAATAAAAATCCGTGATTTGTTTTGTTTATGAATACGGTAAGATCCTTCAAATTATTGTATACTAGCTTTTTCCCGCGGATACGCTCGCGTGGTACGTCGATAAAATATAGCCTGTATGTTATTCGGGTGTTCCAACCTTTCAGAGTTCCCTCAACGCTGCGGCAGCTTCAATGTATATAACATAGCTTTTTTACGATTTTTTTAATCCATTCGATACGTTGAATGCTGTTTGTGAATTTGACATTTTGCGAATTTGACAGATTGCGACCGCTTGACAATTTGCGAATTTGACAATTTACGCCTAAAGGGTTTTAATAAAATGGATACCAAACAGTACTACAATAATCTGCTAATATATATATATATATTAGAGGCTATATGTGAGACCAAAATTAACGCGGACACGAAACCGCAAGCTGAAGCTATTTGATAATAGCTCACACATAAAAATTCCGTCGTTATTGTACAATATACATAACAATATAAAATCAAACCACATTTTAATTAAAACCCTTAACTTATTCAAGAAAACTATAAACCCGGCGCCAATTAAGCGTCAAGCTCAAAATTACTCGCATTAATTATACTATTATTCGGAGTGTTTACGTTGAATATTGCTCGTTGTTTACGCTACATTCCCGGAGCCAAATGAGGCACTGTAGACTTGCAGACGTGAGTTCTCTACAAACAAAGCCTGGAGCGTTCAGTGTAATGGGGCGTCTACAGAAGCGTACCTTCTTTTTAGGGTCTACGCCCATAGAGCCAATATCAACAAACTTGACCTCTGCTTATTACAGTAGCGAGCCCTAACATCCGGTACGTATCTCTTCTTTGAAGTATAAACTATATTTCTTATACAATGCTATTTTTAAATACACGAAAACCAAAACCAGTCAAATACATTCTTTTAAAAAACCAGTATAAAAAAAATTACTACCTCGTTGGTCTAGTGGTAGCATGCGCTGCCTAAAGACCAAGAGATTGGCACCATGAGATACTCCCTTCTCAGAAAAATCTAGATGAAAAAAAAAACATTTTATATTTTAATAATATTGATTTAAAATAATCAATAAGTACTATTGATTACTCCACTACTACTCCGACTATAAAAACAAATGGATCACGCCCATAATCCCCAAAAAAGGGGTAAACAAAATCTATAGCGCATTTAAACTTCTTTAACCTCTTCTAGGCAAATATGAAAACAAAGTAGGTTAGATGGAAACGGAATCAAAACTAAACAATTATAAAATCAATCTATGAAATCCAAAAAATAAATGGTCTACATCCATACACGGCATATCTACATGAGACATGTTTAGTTCTCCTCTAAAAACATAACAATGCACATTCTTAAAGCGTGTGTTTTATTATAACGTTGTCATATCCTATTTTCCTTCCTTTAGTAACATCCTTTGTCTCAAACGAGCCGCAGAATAAGAAGGTAACAGCCACCTGCAACATTACCTGCATTGCAGCTACATATTGTCAGGAAAAAGAAAGATGCAAAATCCCCGTGTAAGTTTGTAACTGAAAGGCAAAATGTATTTTACTTAAAATGTTATACATGCGAAAATAAGTTTGCTTGTAAGACTATTCATCTCATCTTCCTAGCGTTATGTCCCGCGCTTAGATGGGGTCCGCTTAGACCATGATCCAGGATTTAGCGAGTCTGGTAATTATATTAAAGCAACTGCCGGTCTGACCTTCATAACCCTAAGATAGGGGAACCAGACCATTTTTGGATCATGGTTACAAATCCAAAGTTGTTTGAATTTGCAGGTTTCATCACGATGTTTTTTCAACTAACTTAACTCAATTTTATTTTTGACTAAAAATGGTTTAAGAAGCTTACTGCTTGCTCCTTGGAGCTCCCCCAGGATTCCTATCCCTGTGGTAAATGCGGGCGAGATGTATTTACTTTTCTAACTACTTAACTGACAGTAAGAAATGTTGGATTGAGATGCGTAGAAATAAATAGGGTACATAATACAGTAGAGTAAACAGTCCCCAAACGCGGCAATTGTTCAGAAAGGAGACGTATATATCAAGTATCAAGCATCGATTTCCTCGCGTATATTGTATTTAATTTAAGAACCCGCCACATAATCACACCACTATGCTATCTCTTGCTATCTCACCGTCAAGTCCAAGTTTTGACTCTTAACAAAACAACTCCTTTTTTTATTATTTAATTTGCAGAATGCGTATACACGTACGGATACCAAACGTCGTTCATTCAGCCGTAAACTACGCAATAATGTTCCTATTTCCACAGTTGTTTTTGTTCACATTTCCACGGCTGTTTTCGGTTGAAGTGCAGCCCAGTACATCGCAATTGCACTACGGTACGATTTATCACCGCGTTTGGGGCACGTGCCACGCAATAGATAACAAATAAGGTACCTGCGGGTATTAAGGCCTGTCGGGCAATAAGGCCTAAGTAACAAAAAACGTACTAAATACAGTAATTGACGATCAAGATTACACTCACACAATCTCAGAGCGTGTACACGTCGCTGCGAAATAGCGGATGAACGCTTGCGCCTCTCCCCCCGCCAGTGTCGTCGAAATCATTGAGCGGTGCGGACGCGCGGCACGAATTATAAAAATTGGCTTCAGTAAAACGTAAGTTATTTTGAAAATATCATATTTCCAAACCTGTATTGACTGTCCGTTGATTAGTTAATGTATGCTTGTCCCTAGGTTGCCGTATGCCGTAGAGGACTTGTAGTTGTTAAATTTATATTAATTTTTTTTTCTGTAACCACGTGGTTGGCAGTTATTAAGGCCTATAAAATTTTCCTATAGGCCTTATTATACTCCTATTTTTAAACTGCTAAATAAGTAGAAGCATGTTTTTAAAATGGTACATTTACCTAACCACAATAAAACAATGTTTTATGTACTAACAAAAAATTTAAATCCACTGACGTAACATCAAGATTAATAAAAACGTATGTTGTTAACAATTTTGAAATGTATAATTATGTACAAGCCGGTTTGTTAATTATGAAGTAAACACCACACACAAACAATTCCAAGATGTAATTTATTTAAAATATGTAATGTACCACCAAACAGTTAAAGGCGGATATTGATTGAACGGTCTTTCCTTGTTAAAATACATTTTTAATTGTTTTGAAATAATTGACTTGTCTATCAGTTGAGTATGGCATGCCGTGGCATCATGATGCTAATACCGCATAATATTTATAGAAGCATTGTGTGTAGACAGTGAAAAGTACTTACGCTAACAATTTGTTGGTAGGTAGGTACTGTTTACTATTAAAGACATTACGTTGTCAATGCCTCAAACTATGCTTATACGTTGTTTTAACTTAAGCAATTCTTAATAAAATCAAACCTTAGAATGAAAGTAATCTAACCCAAGTTCAGTTTCTGCAAATAAGTAGCAGAAAGTCTTCACGGGAAACTTCAAAGAATTCACGGGAATTTTAAGTTGGGTCACTATTATTCGAAGGTGAGAAATTATTATCTACTAGAAAATACACGCCATATAGTTACATATAGTCCCATATTGGTCAGGAACTTAAAAAGAATGTGCCAACTGTGTTTCTTGCCTTGCATGTCGTAAAAGGCGACTAATAGTAAGTATATGGGGTTTTAGTGATTGTGTAGGCGACGAGCTAGCCACTTGTCATTACTTTTCACAAGTTTATACCTAACCCAGCTCATTGTCCCATGTTGATCTGGGACTAAAAAAGAATGTGCCAACTGTGTTTCTTGCCTAGCATGTCGTAAAAGGCGATTAATGGTATATCGGGTTTTTGGTATGTAATTGTGTAGGCGACACTACTTTTTCATAATGTTCTATCTAACCCAGTTTAGTTTCTGGCTGAATGTGGTTAAAAGGGTCTGCTGCCCCTTTGACTCTGCCTACCCCTTCGGGGATTATGGGCGTGATGTTATTTATACTTATTATTTTTTTTAGAAAATACACCGGCACTTCTGCTTATGATTCTTTGGTTGTAAACACAGCGACATTTCATTGATTAGGACATTGAGCGTACGGCACACAAGTTCCGTCCTTTCTCCAGTAGCCGTGGACGCAGCGGCAAGACGGCGAGCATGGTATCACGATCAGTATCAGCCCGAAGGTCGGGGGACAGTCCCCGCTGAGGGTCGCCTGGCTGCAGTCGTCGGAGCAGGCGGGGGGGCATGGCCTGTACTCCTCGTTGGGGCGGCTGCACTTGAACGAAGCTGAAACGTGAATTAATGCATTTTTAAGTCTCCCGTTGCAATGCATGCGATGCGGCCGAAAAGTCAATCTTTTACCATATTATCTGGGTACATATTGGAATGTCGAAAATTAATCCATCTTCTGGTAAAATTATGAATTAATCTAAAATTTTAATATAGATCGTATCGTATCACTACATCATTGGACCATATAGGTACTATTAGGCATATAGTCCCACGTTGGTCTGGGACTTAAAAATAATATGCCAATAGTGGTCCTTGCCTAGCATGTCGTAAAAGGCGACTAAAGATATATAGGGTTTAGAGTATGTAATTGTGTAGGCGACGAGCTAGCCACTTGTCACTACTTTTTCACAATTTTCCATCTAACCCAGCCCAGTTTTGTTTTTGGCTAAATGTAGTTAAAGGGGCCTGCTGCCCCTTTGACTCTACCTCCCCCTTCGGGGATTATGTAGGCGTTTTGTGATTTTTCTTGCTCTTTAGGCGTTTTCTAACCTGGCAGGTTCATAATATATATTAATATATTCACATCTTTTACTTTTGAACTTCTATGTACCGATACCTACTCTCCTACCATTTGACCGTTTGATTAAAATATCTTTTCCTACAAACGATTAGCCATTTGTAGGACATTAATATCTTAATTAATTTATCTATTGTGGGAATTTTATAAAATTTACCTTAACACTGTTTCTCTAATTATAATATTAAATAGCAACTCATTTGTATTAGAAACATAAGAGTCGTTTATTCTTTACAAAAATAAGTTTGCACGATCAAATACTAATTTGTATTAGTAGGTAAGCATTTTGTCTCCCTTATCAAATAAAAAGATAAAAGAAGGCAAGATACTTTTAATCCAAGGAAAGTTGTTACCTAACTCACCTACCGTGACCAGATTGGTCGTGTGTTAACAGAAGGTGATGTTAGGAGTCATAAGATCCATAGAGCTTGTATGAAAAAGATCATTAATGTTACAGAAGTGAGGTGTGCTAGGACCGTGCCATATGGCGTTCAGTTTTCTCTGCCAACTCTGCGAATTTTAAAGCGTTCCACTTTGCCCCACCAGTGGGGCGCCTTGGTGGGGCAAAGTGGAATAATCCAACTATGCTATTAGCGTGAAGTTTACTACTTAAATTACAAAACAACAACAACAACATAGCATCACGCCAATAATCCCCGAAAGGGTAGTCAGAGTCAAAGGGGCAGCTGGCCCCCCACCTAACTACATCCAGCCAAATATAAAATTGGTCTGGGTTAGATGGAAAATTGTAAAAAAGGAGTGACAAGTGTCGTCGTTATCGTATTTTCTTTTATTATTTTCCTCGCAATGTTTCCATAGTTTCTTACGGTAAAAACCTTCCCTGGAAGATTGCAAATATTTTAAAAATAAATCAGCAAAATCGGCCCAGCCGTTCTTTTCGAGTTTATCGAGACAAACGAACAGCAATTCATTTTTATATATATATAGATTTAAAATACTCACGGCATTTTCTTGTTGGGATACAAGTGCCATTTTCAGCGCGGCTGTAATCGAACTGGCACTTGCAAGCTGGCGCCGGACACTTCTTCGGCTGGGCACAGGAGCTACTCTTCGCTTCTACTTCGCTCTTCGGACAGTGGTCAGAGGTACAGTCGGCAGCGCAGTCCTCCTTCAGTTCATTTGGACCGCATTTTAGTTCCGCTGAAAAAATTTAAACATTTTTTTTTTCCTTTTTATGTAGTCTTTTAATTACTTATAATAATAAATTCTTCAGACTGACACACCGATTCCCTAGTCCCAAACTAAGCTTATGCTTGTGCTATGGATACAAGGTGAACGGATAGACATACTTAAATACGTTTATAAAGATAGACGACGCGAGTACAAATGTCCACGTTCATCACACGAAACGTTTGCCTTAGCGTGATACGAACCCGCGACCCTTGGTTTAGAAATATAAATAGAAATAGAAATATCTTCATTCATGTAGGCTCCACAAAAGCACTTTCCATAAAAGTTTCGTGGCCAGGGTCTTTGACAACTCGACCAAAGGGCCAGTCAACTAATATTAGTTAGGACTATTAAAAGGATACCTACATGATGTTGTTTGTCTGATTACAATTAATATTTTGACAGCCTTGAAGTATTATTTATTACGATAACCAAAATCTTTGTTTACCCACACAAAATTAAAGTGAACTATAAAAGTATTAGCGAAAATTTTCCATTACTGAAAATAAATTTCACTTACCAACTACGACGCTCGCCAACAGAAGGCCAAACAGACTTATTATCTTGACTTGCGTCATCTTGAGACTGTGACTAGATGTCAAATGGTAATTGAATAACCAATTCACGCCTACATAAACCTACTGCTAAACTAAGTACTGCGTAATTTTATTGGTTTCTTACCGGTTTGGTATAGCTCATGGGAATCAATATAATATTTTAGTTTTCTTTGAAATAAATAGATTCATAAAATGTCGCTTTAAGTTGCACTGGCAACTTGGACTGCATGAATATTATCTATGGTTTTGCATTGGAATTCAAAATTTAAAAAAAAATATTGCACTTTTGGTCCATTCGTTCTTTTTTCAAAAAACAGTAAGTATTTATTTATTTTTATACTAAGGTTTTTTGTTTTCCTCTAATGTAATAATTTAATTATTGGAACATATTTTTACCTAAGCCCCATCTCTCAATTCCCATTAATCTTTCATTCAGCCGTCTTCTCGAACGCCAAGAAATTTCGTCTGTCATGGCGAAGGACACATTGTTTTGGCTTTCATGTTATAATCTACACACACACATGCAAAATGTTTTGTTGCTTATTTAATACTAGTAATATCCATGTACTCGTAGTTACGCTCCACAGCTACGATCATATGTTGATAGTCAGATTTTTATTTCGCTTGAATTTTATCGAACTTTTTCTGTGCTGTCTTTTTTTCACGTCAAAGCAATGTTTGTATAGCTATTTCTTTATTGGAAAAGCCTAACATGTTTCGGTAACCTAAAGCCAATATTTTACAACTCTGTACTAATAAATGCGGATAGACCAATAATAAATAAAATTGGCTATAATTTTTATTTTCACCTGAATTAAAAATAACCGAGACAACAAAGTTAAATATTGCACGGTTGGCAACATACGCCGAACATACTTTATTCTTATATCCTTAGTAAAGTAATAGACTACCAAAATATTCAGGTACATTTGTGGCTGACTATAGTGTTATTAACGTACACTAATACGTATTAAAATCTGTGCTTACCATTACCATAAATAACTTTACTATGCCTACTATGTACTCCTCATATAACAGCTATTGTTAAAACAGTTCTAACATTCATTCACATCTTCCTCAAATCCTTATTTATCTGTAATACGACTGAGAGTCAATGCAAAAAAGTTCTAGCCGATTAAATCCCTAAATTCATTTCGCTTTAACCCCACAATACTTCCGTCCAAGCCCTTTCGAGCGTTTGATGCTCTGTTTACCAGCCAACAAATTGTTGGTGTTGTCTTTGCTAGCTTTCATTGTTCTACCTGTTTCATAAATATTAAAAAAGGGACTACTTGCCTCTCGGATTTAGGCTTCAATCGGTGCTACAAAATCTGCGATTGTTTTACTTGAAAATAAAGGAATAGACAGGCCGTTTAGTTTAATGGTTGGTAAACTTGTCCAATGAATCAAAGGCTGTAGATTTGATTATTGCTAGATGCTTGTGTGATAAACGTAGATATCGGTACGCGAAAAACATATTTAAGTAAGTATATCTAGACTACCCGTGATCTATCATTCAAATCTGTATATAAACAATAATAAATATTATAGATCTATTTAAATAGTTATAATGAACGAGAAATAAACAAATAGTATGATACAGCGCATTACATTTTAAATATCACAGGCTATATAATTATTCATTAACAGGGTTTTTACAGTTACAGGCAACATTTACAAGTTATCCAAAATTTTTCCTCATCATCATGTTTTTGATAGATTAAAAATCCATAACCTAGATATACACGCTTATCTTTGCCATTGTTAAAACAGTTCTAACATTCATTCACATCTTCCTCAAATCCTTATTTATCTGTAGTAAGATTGAGAGTCAACGCAAACAAGTTCTAGCCGATTAAATCCCTAAATTCATTTCGCTTTAACCCCACTAATTGTAGATACACCTCGATACACGCTTATCTTTGAACCAACATCTTAACAAGAAACACATTTTCCTACCATCCAGCTACCTAATACTTTTCGTATCATTAACATTTCATCACAACTCATAAATGAACGCTGAGGACACTTTATAAAATCCTCTTAGGAGCACAAAATGGAGTAGGTTCGAGGAAAATTCGTCGAGTGCAAACGTACTGAGACTAATGCGATCAACGCAGTGGTAATTACGACTCACACTTGCATTGTTCCAACCGATGCCTCATATGCAAGTAAGCTTGTTAAAATCCGGAAATGCAGGATTTTCCAAATGGAAGTAATGATTTATACTACTAGCTTGGCAGCGATGGAAAATAAAATGAGCAAATTCTATTAATTTTGAATGTGTTACCTACTTGGTTCCGATTCTCATTTTTGTTAAAATGTATGCTTACTTAGCAGGTAAAATTGCCTACAAAGGTCAGAAATGGTTATCTGGATTCCGACCGATCATATTAAAGGTTTTTTGGCAGCAGAAATTCAAAAAGTAGATTTCTGGCTTATTTAAGATATGAGGATAATAGTAACATACAAAATACAAATTGGCATAAGCCTAGCCTAACGATATAAATCATAATAAAATAAATCTTCTTCCAAAAACAAAAGTCACGCGTAAAATGAACTGAATCATCCAAATATCCGATTTTTTAGAAACTCATGTACGGCTCGTTTAAAAATCACGGTGTCTGAGACTCGATTGAGCTTTCGGAGTTTCGGACAAATAAAATGTTAGTATCGTTCTGGAGTCGGGATTTTGCGCCAATTTCCTTGTTCCGACCATTTATTGAGGACACCTTTGACAAAAGATTTCCTACGTATTATACGGTAACACAATTGTATATATTATGTTTGTTTACATGTAGTGATGAATGAATATCCAGCGCTTAGTTCAGGGATTTGTAATTACCTAGTCTAGGTATGCTTGAACCACGATTAAAAAATTGCGAGTATAGCTATTACATTAAAGCGACTGGCTTCCTCATGATGTTGTTTCTCACCTTATCGCTCAAAACCACTTCGTTATTGGTATGAATCCGTATATACATAACACCGTGCAAGTAAGAGTTGAACCATAACGCCAATTATTTAAGATGCAAGTCATATAAACTACCATCGCCTTATCCTCTGAAGATAATAGGTATATAACGTAAATAAAAAGTTCTCTACCGATAATTTTGAAATCTGTACATTATGTACCTTAATTGTAGCATGTATTTAATAAAAGTCAGCAAACTCCTTTGAAGCATTCACCCATCGTCGATTCGGCGACATTTATTAATCCGCCGACGAAAAACACGATGGAGTGGCCTCCTCTGATGGATGGAGGTGATCCGTCTTTCTTAAAAGGTACAAACAAAATGAGTGCTGTTTGCACGCGCCTCGCCCCTCTAAGTACTCGTAATAACGTTAACTGCGCACTGTGACACTATTGACATTGTTTTCTTGGGGTAAACGAGAATTTTCCTTCAGCTGTATTTGACATCTTATCAATTACTATGGTAGACTCGTTGTAATAGGTACGCTTGGTTGGATTCAGGGCAAATATACTCGTAATTAATTGTGGATCATAGAAACTTTATCAGGCGTAGCTGACTTTTAGCTTTGAATTAATAATAAAACCATCTACGCCTACCGTACAAGTATTCGTAACTTCAAAAAATACTTACTAGACTACTTTAAATAGGCAAGCATAATTTTTGTAACTTACTGAATGGTTATTGCGACATAGGTCTGTGAGCCTAGTGTAATAACCAATGTCAATCGTTGTATGATATGTGCTTTTATGAAAAAAAATGATTATTATTATTATTACTAAAGCTTTTCACGTTTAGTCCCGTTAGTATTATTTAAAGCGATAGTAAGCGCCATAGTTTAAAATTATTTAGTCGTAAATAATCTGCAAAATAAGGTACTCAAATGATTTAACAAACAGTAAGGGACTTCTGAATTAAACTTCTATCAAATCACAAATGTGTTAATTAACGTCACTGTCACTGTCAATTAACTGTCACCTAGCTACATATGGCCTCAATGATTGGATATTGAAAATATTTCTATGACGATAAAATTGCACAGGAAATCAAAATCGTGTCCAAATAATACACCACGATGTGTTGTGTAATTCTAGAAACAGGTTCTGCGGTAGCTCCATATTGGGACTCGATTGGAATCCAATCAAAACTCATACAAAAGAACTGCTTCGCGCATACCGATCAAAAGCTGCGAGCAACCGTATTAGTATAGCATTGTATTAGTGTTGCCGATAGGCGAATATCGATTGTAAAACGGTAGTCTAGCTAGAGCTGACCGATAGTATGAATAGAATTTTCTTGACACTGATGGTAGCTCAGAACATGGAGATACTATTGATTGGGGATGTGGAATCGTGACAATAATATCAATAGTTTGCAATTTTTGAATAATATTGTTTTACCAGTCATACGCTGGTTTAGTACGAATAATACTATCAAAGTAACCAAAAACAGTACTATTGGATGTAGTCACTACTTATAGTTGTACATCTATAGTACTATCGTTATTAAGTATTATTTATTATAAAAAGCTAAAAAGGCTTACTTTCGAGCTAGCTATCGATTGTAAAAATATCGATACTTCGTCTACACTACGTTGTATACCGACCCGAACTATTCTCAACCAGTACAGCTGTTAGATAGAACTTTCGAATTAGTTCTTTAAACGATGAATCCAGCGCTATATAAATTCCATGTACGAATGCATCGAATGTTCGAGAGAAAGTAAATTGAATTAAATTGTAAATTAAGCTCGCGTATCAAAAAATTTAACCAACCAATTTTTTCTTTAAAAGAATTAACTAAATTGTATGGAGAAATATTATGTCTTCCATAATAAGGATTTATTATTATAATTTATTATACGACTGACTTATTATCATGAACAGACCAATTTTTTCACAAATGCGATCTTAGATCTTTGAAATGAAATTCAATTTCATACTTTATACAGACATTTGTGCCAATTGCAAATCGGCGGAATATGTATATGTATGTGTTGCACGGGTAAGATTGGCATTACAAATATTTAATCTTCTATAAAAAAAATATTCTAACGTTAAAAATAAAAAAAAATCCTGGATTACATACCCATGTGAATGAGCAAAAGCGCAAAGTAGACCAAATCATAAAAACCGCTTACAGAAGAGGTCGTAATAATCCAAAAAGTGCCTTTAGGCGGAAGTAAAGCCCAACTTATAACATTGGGAGGCAAACCGAAAATCGCTTAATCTATAAATGCCGACTCTTTGTTGGATAAAGCATGTTTTGAGAAGAATTCACCTCACAAGTAGGGTCACCAAACGCGCTTAAAAAAAATGTGGATTCTTAAATGTTGACAATTATTAGCTACCATTTAATATAGGGCTGTGTGCTATCCGTTCCTATTTGTGGATAATAATGCTTACTAAAAGGTGTCAACTACCATTATATACTTTATTATATAATATATTTATATTATATACCTTAAAGTAGATTTTTTTAGTAAAGACAACATTAATTACTTTTAAAATTTCTTGTTCTCGTTTGTTTGCGGAACTATTTTTATGTCTTTTTAAACCAGCAACCAGCAACCAGTTAGCCCGTTGGCTATAACAAAATATGACAACATTGTTAACAAAAGGATATTTGACAGTGATAAATTGTGTTTAAAAATGTTTTTTATATTGAAATTTGTCGGTTTATAAAAAATACCTATTTTGATTTTTGATTCGAAATATATTAAGCAAAACAGCAACAACCAGTAGGTTATGTAAATATCAAAAGCATATATTTTACTCAATGTATTGCTTATATGTTATTCAAATAAAATTTTTGGCTGAATATAGTTCAAGGAGCTTGTCGCTCCTAGGACTCGTCTTGTCTCTGGAAGAAAAAATAGTTCGTTAGGTACGTGGCTACTCTAGTCACAAATTGAAACGTAACTCCCGAGGAAATAACATTCCTTTCAATAGAGTCGGAGGAAAATGCAATTCCTTTGTGTGATGTCACTTTATTAGATTTGTTGTGTCAAGTGTCTATGGGGATAAAAACGAGCGTCATTTGATATTCCATGTAAAGCAATATGTCGTGCTTCCGTTTGGGAATGGTTTCACGTGTCAACATGGATTTAGTGACACCATACATGTCACTTAATATATTTAACTCGGTGAGACATTCCGCCCTACCTCATGAAAAAAAGTCCAAATCATTTTCAATGCACTGAAAATTACATCATTTTCACCACGAAGGTTTCAAACAAATGCACATTGACTGGCGTATGGCTCATTCGGTAGTGACCTCGATCCCCACCCAGGACAAACATTCGTATGATGAATGCTTGTGTTTGTTCTGTGTCTTGGTGTTAATAATGAAAATTTAAGTATATACATATTTGTAATACCACTGTTGATTCTGATATCCGTAATACAAGTGCCTAAGCTACTTACCTCATAGTCAGATCAACGTATGTGATGTAGTGTGATATTTATTTAAGGCTTGATATATAAAAATTGCGTATGTACAACATAGTATTTGAAACCATATAGTTTTATAAAAATAGATAACAGAAAAACATGTGCACCTCAAAAAATCTATCCTTATTTTTTTTTATCAACCGAATTATCGTAATACTCCATAAAATTAAAATTACCTAACCTTAAAATTAATAAAAATATAAATTTACGGACATTTAATTTCCAAGCCATTCTAAGCTCCGAAATAACCATTAAACTCTTCATAAGTACCGCGCTAAAAGGAAAGAAGTCGGGAACGTCTCTAAAAAATTAAACAGCAAATATCCTTAATCTCCGGAGCTTCTTTAGAGCTAAATTAAGAGCCCCAGTTTTGTCTCGGGCGCCGTAAACACTGGAGTTTTCGACCTCATATATATTTAAACCCCTACAAGTTGTTTTATGTACACCACAACTCCGTGGCTAGAAGGTTCCTAGGATTACAGTAGGTACTGTAGATCCTTACCTACAGGAGATTACGTACATTTGTCTTATTGTGGTACATTTCTATGCAGGATTACTTGCGGTTCACTGTTATATATAATGAATGACTCCTGTTTAAAATAAAGTAAAAGTTTACGCATGTATTCCCAGTCCTGGCAGAACATCACTGTGCAAAACCTGAAAAAGAAAACAATTTTCATTTGAAAAAAGTTAACATCGCTGAATAGGTAAAGGCTTTGGAAATTTTTACTTTTATGTAAGCAGAATATAAAGAAATAATAAAGTAATACGTTATTTTTACACAAAATTATGATCTATCTAAAGTTCAAGTTATGTCTCGTGTTTTATACCAAATGGTCTTTCCACTAAAACTAATTTCTGATGTTTTAACATGAAAAGGTATCGCCTACCAACGAATCCCACCCATCTGCGGTTGACTTCACGACCACAGCTCTGAGAACTGCTTCATAGAAATTACATTATCTACATTAGAGCTTACGAATCTACAGAATAGGCAAGGTGACTAAAAATATCTGTTTATTCCGTCAGTTAGATTATAAAAAAATATTGAATACGTATTTTTTTAAATATTTATTTGTCAAACAAACATTGACGAAGATAGAAAGCATTTAAGTTGCGTGTGACGTCACACTTTCGTAATTTTTTTACTAAAAGTGACAACTACAAGCCCCACATCAAATCTTTGATACTCTATAACTTTGTGATTTTTTGTTAATTTGATAAAGCGAAAAATATGTGTCTGTCTATTTTTATATGATCTAACTGACGGACTAAATATAAATAGTTTTTTGATGCAGTCATCATCCCTATTAACCATGATGTTTCTCAATTGAACTTCGATGCATAGCAATCGAACTGCTTAACTCGAGTATCGACATATCGAATCTCATGTTAGCTAATAAAAATTCCAGGTTCTTATTAAAATGGTAATATAGCTCGAGGGAGTGCTTGCACATAAATATCCACGATACCCGATAATCCTCTCGACCTGCACCTTTACCGTCATAGATCACAGAATATCCCGCAAATCTCGATAATGCGGGGAAATCGGGATAAAAAGTAATTAAAATAGTAGTTTTCTAATAGTGGAGGTTTTTTTAACACGACCCACACTTTTTCTTAAAATTGGTAATCGATAGTTATAAATCAAATATTTTTATCTTTACAACATTAGTTTTTCTATTAAAGAATCAAGTTTCTATTAAACAAATATGTCTTGTACAGTCACGAGTAATCATATGTATACATTTCACTTCCACTCCATGCGATTTATTTGAAACAAATGTTTACCCAGTTTTAACACAGTTCGATGGTTAGGTTAGGTTGATGTTTAGGTACGTATTTCTAGAATGGTAGAAGTTTACTTACATATTTTTGAAAATGTGACAATATATACATATATTGTCACATATATTGTCACATACGTGAACAAAAATTTCTTATTAATCACCTAACCATCAAACTGTGTCAAAACTGGGTAAACATTTGTTTCAAATAAATCGCATGGAGTGGAAGTGAAATGTTGCTAGTGACTGTTCATACACACATCTATTACTCCCAGTACCCATGGGGTAGACAAAGACCATACAGCAGCAAGCTTCTTTAACCATTATGAAGTAAAATTTTAGATTTAGAATATTTTTGCCCTTTTCTTACTCATTTTTCCAACCTCTTTTAGCAAATTCATTTTCACGTCTTAACTCTGAGGAAATGAATATTCGTAAAAGCCCTTCCTTCAATCTGCTTAGATGCTTACTGAAAGAGGATTATATTCGCCGCTGATTATTATTTATATATTATGTATATCTAAAAAAGATTTGCATTCATGTTTAAGCTTTCGAGAAAACCTTAAAATACATACACAACATCACGCCCATAATCCCCGAAGGGGTTGGCAGAGTCAAAGAGGCAGCAGGCCCCTTTAACCACAAAATAAAACTGGGCTAGGTTAGATGGAAAATTGTGAAAAAGTGGTGACAAGTGTCGCCCACACAATCACATACCCAAAACCCGATACACCATTAGTCGTCTTCTACGACACGCTAGGCAAGAACCACAGATGGCACATTTTTTAAAGTCCCAGACTAACATGG
Organism: Glyphodes perspectalis; assembly: GCA_951394215.1. Classification (NCBI taxonomy): domain Eukaryota; kingdom Metazoa; phylum Arthropoda; class Insecta; order Lepidoptera; family Crambidae; genus Glyphodes; species Glyphodes perspectalis. The sequence goes on along the minus strand of OX596205.1, from coordinate 13,426,964 downwards.
GACAATGGGCTGGATTAGATGGAAAATTGTGACAAGTGGCTAGCTTGTCGCCTACACAATCACACACCCAAAACCCCATATACCATTAGTCGCCTTTTAGGACATGCTAGGCAAGACTGTTAAGTCCCAGACCAACATGGGACGACAAGACAAAACATGCGCTGACAAGAATTCATAGATTTTAGTTTTATTTATTATGTAAATCTAAAAAAGATTTGCATTTATGTTCAAGCTTTCGAGAAAACCTAAAAATATTTACAAAAAAGTAAAAGAGGGATGGTAAAAAAAATAAAATTCCTGAGAGAAATCTTATTTATAAATAATAATAATCTTTACCGGCCTTTGAAAATATTACTTTAGGATTGCCTTTTGACAAAATTATAACATTTTACAAAAATAAAACAAAAACCTTTTTGAAATACGATTAAATCCCTAGTCGACTTATCTTAGAGATATGATCTTAGAGATATGAAAGCGGCAGGCGCAGTAAGAGAGGGAAAAACAAAATATACGGATAAATTCCCATAGATGAGACTTGTCGCCTTAAAAAAACGACGTTTCTGTCCGTCTTCGTTCTTTGTTATTCGTCTTTGTGTCATCAAAAGATAATTACAGACACATCTTATTTTTCTCTTAAACACAGTTGCTTGCCCAAAATTACAGCTATTAAAGTCAATGACTTAGCTAACTAACTAACTAAACTTCACGCCACTTCCCTAGCGGGAAGTGGCGTGAAGTTTAGTTACCCCTAGCGGGGTAGGCAGAGAGAACCAAACGCCATATGGCACGATCCTTACACACCTCACTCGCCTCTTCAACATTCATAATCCTTTTCATAAAAGCTCTACGGTTTTTATGACTCCTAATATCAACTTCTGTTAATACAGAAGACATAAAAACCGTAGAGCTTGTGTATTAACACAACCGTGGTAGGAGAGCCTGGACCTTCCGCGGCTCCTACATCCTTCCACTTTCGCATTGTATATCTGTTTAGTCAATCTTTTGGAGCATGCCTTTTCTTACCTTGACTCTGACGCTGTCGTTCAGACCGACTTTCTTTCTTACATCATCATTCCGAACGCAGTCTGTGAGCGATACACCGCAGATTTTCCGCAGCGCACGCATCCCAACCGCGTTTATTCTACTAGGCGCTCCTTATACTTCGGAACATAGACAGAGTGCTTAACCCACGTGGGCCTCCTACGCGAGTTACACTAGTACCAGTGAGAGGTTTGTCCGTAGATAAACGTGCCTAGGCCTTCTCCCCAATAGTGACGAGAAGGCAACCCTCAAATTTTAATAATCGTGCATTTGAGCTCTTTCAAAACAATGTTCTTTTGCGAAAGATTGCTTGTCACTCGTTATATTCATTCATAGATATCGTTTTTCCAGAAAAAATATGGTTTGCTAACAGCGGTTAAGAGAAAAAAATATAACGAGGGAAATTAATATCAAATACTTCGGTCTAGTCCAGCGTTTCTCAAAGGGGGGTACGCGAACAACTTGGGGTTCGCCATTAGATCATAGGGGGTTCGCGGGCCCCCCCGCCGGGGTCTTCGGTTTGTCGTACCGGGGGGGCTTAGTAGGCCCTGGGCACCAGGACAGGGCCGAAGCGAAGAGAGACCCCGAGATGCGCCGCGACTGCTCGGTTGGGGAAACGAGCAGTTGCGGCACCGGCCGCAGCCCCCTGCGGCCGGACCAGGATTGCCGAGGAAGAGAAGGAGCTGAGTGTTATCGTTGCTCGCCTCCCTATCCTCGGCAACCCGACAGGGGCGCGCTGGGTCGCGCTGTGGTGGGTCGCAGAGGGATTGAGCGTCTCGATGCTCTCCCTCTGCGACGACAGGGCTCTGCCCTCAATTTGGGTCGCCGGGCGGAAGGCGGCCCCTTCGACGAGACGCTCTCCGCGTGCCCCTCTGGCTTAGCAGAGGGCACTGCGCGAGAGTGGGCCCACGACGTCGGTCACGGGGATGGTCGGCGTCTGAATCCTGGGCGGAGTGGTTGAGACATGCTGGGTGGCCTGGCATGTCTCGACGCGCACGCATGCTCGGTGCTGTGCATCCGACGACTGTTGTCGTGGGCTGCACAGCATCGACCACCGCTGCGCGAGGTGGGCCGCGTAGCGCGGCACGCGCATCACCGGAGGAGCAGTCGTATAGTCCCGACAGTGGGGATACAGGCTCCTCCGGGACTGCGCCGCGGGAGGCCACGTTGGGGTTTTAGTCGGTTCGAGTCCGACACACCGCCCTCTGCTTCCCCGAGCAGAGGGTGACGGCTCGTGGGAGTTTCCCCAACTAAAAAAAAAAAAAAAAAAAAAAAAAAGGGGGTTCGCGGGAAGATGCTCCCAGCTTGTCAGCGGGCGCGCTACTGAACGTCAGGAGAAAGTCTAGGGATTCGCCGTCCTCTGGAGATTTTAAAAGGGGTACGTGGAGCCATAACTTTGAGAAACCCTGGTCTAGTCTATTAAAGTACTTGATATTAATTTCAATTTGGAAACTCTCTAATATTAATGTTCTTCTGATACACAAATCACATGCTGGTCCTATAAGGATTCCTTTTGTGATACGAACTCCAAGAAACATACTGTGCATAGAATGACGACTTTATTATGTCCTGCTTTCACTTCTAACTTAATACTTACATTTTGACAGGCCCGTCGGTCGAGTGGTCAGAGACCCTGGCCACGAAACCAAGGGTCGCGGGTTCGAATCCCGCTAGGGGCAAATGTTTCGTGTGATGAACGTGGACATTTGTACTCGAGTCATGGTTGTTTATAAACGTATTTAAGTATGTCTATCCGTTCACCTAGTATCCATAGGACAAGCTTATAGCTTAGTTTGAAACTAGGGAATTGGTGTGTCAGTCTGAAAAATTTATTTTATTTAAATTTAAAATTATAAATGCGAAAGTATTCTGAGTGTTACCTCTTCACACTTAAACTACATTCTTACTGAACCGATTGCAACGAATTTTCACACGCATAAAGTTTGAACCACAAGTAAGGAAATGCACTTTTTTAACCTAGAACAATCATTTATCCCTCAGGACACATGATAAAATCTCTGTAATTGGCTAAAATTGTGAACGGAGCCGCAGGCAAACACTGGTAGGCCTATAAATGTAACTATCCTAAGATTGTAAGTCACCGGGAACAATGTTCATGCAAGGGCCAAGCTATAGCTGAACGACACAGTGGCCGCGTGCCAACCCGTATGGTGTCAGTCTTCATCTTCCTAGCATTATGTCCCGTGCTTAGACGGGGTCCGCTTAGACCATGATTGAGGATTTAGCGAGTCTGGTAATTACATTGAAGCGACTGCCAATTTGACCTTCGTAACCTTAAGAACCAGAAAAAATTTGATTATGGTTAAAAATCCAAAATTTTATTAAATTTGCAGGTTTCATCACGATGTTTTCTTTAACCGTCGAGCTAGTGGTAAATAACTAGAGGTACGTGCCTAGGTTTGAACCCTTGCACCCCTCGGCTATGAGGCGCATGTCCTTGCCTTTACCACCGCTCTTCCAATAAGTATGGTGTACTTACATTGTACTATTTGACACTTTGATTTTGTAAATATAACTACATACATATCATCATGCCCGTTATCTCCAAAGGGGTGGTAGACTAAGTCAAAGGCTAGGTTAGATGGAAAATTGTGAATAAGTAGTGACAAGTGGCTATCTCGTCGCCTAGTCAACCACATACCCAAAGTCAAAGTCAAAGTCAAAATCAAAGTCTAAGTCAAAATATTCTTTATTTATATAGATTTCAAAGAAACACTTATAAATCGTCAAAAACAGTTGAAAGAGATGATTCTACCACCGTTATGAATCTACCACCCAAAACTCGATATATCATTAGTCGCCTTTTATGACATGCTAAGCAAGAAACACAGTTGGCAAATTCTTCTTAAGTCCCAGACCAACATGCGACAGTGGGCTGGGTTGGATGGAAAGCTGTTGTTATTTGTTTATTCCTAGCCTAGTATCTAATATTTTAAGCAATTATGTATTCAAAATTGTTTCTTTACCCAAATAAAGCAAAAAAAAAGTGATTTCTCACGAGCAATCATGAGATTTTCAAGAATTCATAGTTTTTAGTTTTATAAATTACATTATGATTTTTCTCTGATTTTGCAATGACGAATACTGTGCAAATGATCCGCTACTTCATAAAAGATACTACGATTACCCTCTGCTACATTTAGTTCGTCTCCTTCCAAGTGGCTTTGGCCCTTGAGGGATCTGAAGTTTTATGAATCCTTACTCACGTTTAATGGAAGAGCGTGGATAGAATGAACATCTTTAATGTCCCAAATAGGTTTCTTACCTAAAAAGAAAGTCGCCAATGACGCCTCAACTTTCTATATACCATTTAATGAAGAATAAAGCGGTCCTTGTAGTGCATTTGAATAGATATTACATTTTGTAAATATTTAATGTTATGTTTTTGTGGAATGACGGCTTATAATTGTAAAACCAAATTGGTGTTAATGGTCAGTATAATATTCGAAGAAAAGCTGGTATATTTAATGAAATCTTTTCCTTCGGTTATCATCATCTTCCTAGCGTTATGTCCCGTGTTTAGACGGGGTCCGCTTAGCCATGATCCAGGATTTAGCGAGTCTGGTAATTACATTGAAGCGACTGCCGATCTGACCTTCGTAACCCTAAGATAGGGGAACCAGACAATTTTTGGATCATGGTTACAAATCCAAAGTTGTTTGAATTTGCAGGTTTCATCACGATGTTTTCCCTCACCGCCGAGCTAGTGGTATAAATACGTACATAGATTTGAAAAATCCAGAGGTACGTGCCGAGTTTGAACCCGCACTCCTCGGTTAAGAGGCGCGTGTCCTTACCATTGAGCTACCACCGCTTTAAATCTTTTCCTTCGGTTAATGTTCCCACAAACATTAAAACATTATCATTAAAGTTTAATTACATCGCGTAATTTTAAGAGAATATCACTGAATTTACTTTTTATTGTATTTATTGCATGTTTTAATGCATTTTTTCGGTCTTTACGGTGCATATTTTTGGCACATAATGCATATAATCTAATCTAATATATGTCTTGTAACAAAAATATATATGAATATATCACCAAAAGGCTGTGAGCACAATAATAAAGCACGTTAACACGCTTTGTACACTAAATCTAATCCTGGGCGGTGGCGACGATTTATTTGTTGCACAGTCGTGGCGCGACCACCGCAACAACTTAATTAGGTTACCAGCACCATTTTCTTTGCAATTTCATTACAACTACTAGTTTATTCGAGATGTAAACGAAAATATACGGAAAGCTGCAGTAGATGCAATAGAGAGAAAGAGAGAGAGAGAGAGATGGTTAATAATAATAAATAAATATTCGACTACATCACATACATTGATCTGACACCAAGGTAAGTAGCTTAAGCACTTGTGTTACGGATATCAGAATCAACAGTGGTATTACAAATATATACTTAAATATTAGATATTAACACCCAGACACAGAACAAACACAAGTATTCATCATACGAATGTTTGTCCTGGGTGAGAATCGAACCCACAACTCTTGGCGCATGGGGCAGGGTCACTACCGAATGCGCCATCGAGCATGTCAATAATTAAGTTGATTGTTGTTAAGGTTAAGAATCTAAACTTTAGATAATAGACCATCACGACCATCTCCGAAGGTTAGTGCATAGGCACAGACCAAGGAGCGGTGGGGTCTTTTGATTAATTATAAGCAAAAATAAAATTAAGTTATATTAAATTGAAGATTTTGAAAAAGTGCTGACAAGTGGCCAGCTCGTCATCCAGCAATCACAAACTAAATACCCATTAAACCTCTGGCCATTTAACGACATGTAAATTAAGTAGCACAGATGTTACATTATTTTGTAAGTCCCAGACCAACATGAGATATGTTAACTTGAACTACGACCTAATGGTTGAAAGATTAAATTTATGCGCGGAATACGTCATTGAGATATGTCTTGAGCATGATGTATGTTAGTTAAGCGCAGTTAGAGCGGCATTAGCAGCGCAGCAAACGGATTAATGGATGCAAGTGATTGATATACAGCCGCTGCGTTGGCAAAGATCAGCTGTGATTATGTAGGCTAATCAATCCTTCGTGCCGTATAGGAACAAGAATAGTATAAATGTTCATTAAGTTAAACGTTGATTGAACTTTTGGTTAAGTGAAAGTTCAATCAAATCAATACGATTAATGCGATAAGCATCTTGAAATTGACTGCAAAAATGTTAATACTTTGTCCATTACTTAATTGAAGCCGGTATAAATAATAAGAATAACAACCACAGCCCTTTTCGAGCAATGATTCAAGCTTGGCATTTGAAGTGTGATATGTGGGCTCGATCTTCCCACGGGTACAAATAGTTCTTGGTTATTCAGGTTTGAATTTAATTGATAAATTAGCCTTAGGCCTTCGGGATTGTACGTATTAAAACTTAAAAAAGAAGTTTGTTTGTTATTCCATATAAACATTAAAATGCATTCAATAATTATATTTTTCTGTATACATTCAGCACTAGGGAGTAAGCAAAAATTCTTATTTTTATTTCGTAAATAATTTTTTATTTATTATTTATATAAAACACTGAAAGTAAAGTTAGTCAACATAATTTCTGATTCAAATCGCTCCCCGATATAACAATTCACCACAAAAGTGGTTAATTAGCAGCATTATCACAGAACTGCATTAATTGGTGACGATTGATTTACGGCCGCGCGTCCTGCGAGCCAATAACGAACATTTGCATCTCAATGGTGCAATTAATTGACATTCTAAACTTGTATCATTTCGTGTGATTTGTTAATCTTGACTTGAAATTTTAATTTTACATACGATCACGCCTGGAGGCTTAGTTTAAAGAACAAACAATCTCTTTTAACCACTTTCAGCCAAAAATTTAATTACACAATCGTAACCCAGTGGGTTCCCATTACACCTTTAACGATATCCTAGGCAAGGTACATAGTTGATAGATTCTTTTTGATTCCCAGACCAACATACATACTTTACCTAAACAAAAAATCAAAATACAGGCAAATCTCACAACGGGGCGACTGCTCCCAGCAATCCAACTTACGCATCGTTCTAACGACTTTTCTTTAGCCAAAATGGAAGCCATTACAAATCTTCCTGAACTAACTACTACATAATTACATTAATGACTTTACTTTTATCACTCAGTCAAGTTATTGAACAAATTAAAACTTTCAGCCGCGAATCTAGGAGACTTCATTACGATTCTTATGCCTCAACAATGCTAAGCCTCGTTGAGAATATTTTACGCGCAAGGAACTGACATTGTGGAATAATAATCTGAATCGCACTCTGAAAAGTAATTTATTTTTTATCCAAATGGTTCAAATGCAGTTTAAGTTACCCGGGCTATATTATCAGGTCGTTTGACGTCCGTGCAGTGTTGCGCAATATGGTGAAGCATATGAGAATACAAACAAATATACATCGATTAATAAAATCAGAACCAACCCGTTTAACATTGTCGTAATCAGGTATAAACAGCAGGCAGTGTGAAAACAGGCATTAAAAAGAGTAACTATAGAATTTCTTACAGTCTTCCCGGTAGAATCTACTTTCAGTACCAGGGCGGTAATATTTTCTGTATCTTTATTGGTGCTATATAATATAGAAAATATTTGGAATTCGAAAATTAATAGTTCAGCCACGACCTTCATACCTCAAAATTCAATGCAGAACTGAAACACCAAAAAGAGCTACGAGTATATTTGAATTTGCCGCTTTTCCGTTTTGCCATATGTAATAAAATGGTATATTCAGATTCCAACCCATAAAAACAGTTTAAAAAGCACTAGGTGTTTCGAAACAGCGTCACCACACCCTGGTGGAGTGAGCATTAAGTTAGCCTGGCGGGCAGCTGTAAGCGCGGATTACGGCGCGCTCAGCGAGGTGTTTTGATCTCGCCGCCAAATTACAGCTTCGCGAAATAGACTTGCAGTCGGAATAAGCAGGACTTTTCATAACCGAACAATGTCTAGGCATCTGAGTTTTAATAATGGATTTTGCGCATTTTTCAGCGAGTACGAGTACTGTAGCTTGATAGTGCTATCTATACCCTGACTACTTTATCGTGGTTGGACAAGAGTGCTTTAATTAAAAGAACCCTAAGAGTCCTATTCACTACGATGTCCTATGCTACATGGTGAGGTGAGGTTAAATAAATAATCAATATCAGACTACATTACATACATTGATCTGACTCCGAGGTAAGTAGCTTAAGAACTTGTGTTACGGATATCTGAAACAACGGTGGTATTACAAATATATACTTAAATATTAAATATTAACACACAGACACAGAACAAACACAAGTATTCATCATACGAATGTTTATCCTGGGTGAGAATCGAACCTACAACTCTTGGCGCATTGGGCAGGGTCACTATCGAATGCGCCATCGAGCTAGTCAAAAAGTGGTAATGGTAAGGAGGTAATGAGGTGTGAGTACAATACACCGGAATAATGACCCCTTGTATCACAATAGGGATGTTAACACCATTTATATTTAATTTTGAAATATCAATTCTGAAAAAGAAAGTATCGTAGTCGTAAATTGTGTAAAAGCTTATCGATTTTAAATTATATTGAGTCTATGATTTTAAATTTTAGAAAAACTGCTTAATACTAAGTGAGTTTACTATACGAACTAGTGACGTCATATGTTGACAAGCCCATACAAAATATTTGAAGTGGTTTCGTTTTGACAGCTCTTAAAAAGTATTAAAATAAAAAAGTATAGTGAGGCAACACAATATGACAGTCAATATAGTTCTGGTAAGTTTGTCAACAGATGCCGTTGATTGACTTGTCAACAACACACCCTATATTGCACAACGCGCTTAGGAAATTATTACGGCTAACAATATAACTAACATGGCTAATAAGACCTTTAATTCCAGCCCAAAACGCCGAACTAGATAGCTATGTATGATGTTTAATTATCAGTCATATGGTTGTGTTGATGTATGCACTGTTGTGTGAAAAACATTTATGTTCTTAAGGAAAATGGAGCACTTCCTCCGAAACAGGTGTTGTGTCCTTGACAAGAACCTAGTCCTAATTAATCGTCTTGGTTTATTTTTAGACTGGCTCGATGGCTCATTCGGTAGTGACCCACGTCACAGGGGCCAACAGTTGTGGGTTCGATCCCCACACAGGACAAAAACTCGTATGATGAATACGAGTGTGTTTGTTCTGTGTCTGGGTGTTAATATTTAATATTTAAATATATATTTAAAATTGTTGTTTCTGATATCTGTAAAACAAGTGTAGTTAAGCTACTTACCTTGGAATCAGATCAATGTATGTGATGTAGTATATTTATGTTATTTATTTATTGTGTATAGGCTTAGCGGTGAAAATAAAATAGAAAGAACTTCTCGAGAAGTTGCTCTCCAGAAGTTCTATTTCTACGAACATGCTCTTACAATAAAATACTACACAATCTGCTGTAAAACTATGGCACTATGCAAACAACATTTGACGTCATTCGACACATAAATCGGCAGGCGACCAGCTCTGAGCCTGGAGCCGGATAGCGCCGTCACCTAATGCAGTTTCCATCTGCTCTTACGTAAACATTACCTCTCAGCGCTGTTTGGGGAAGTAGATAGTATAAACTATCCGTATACAGCGAAAATTGGTAACTATCCGGGTTTCGAAACAAATTTGAAGCGTCAGTCCAAGGAGAAATAATGTCCTTAAAACATATTTAGACAAAATAAATAAATATAATAATAAATAAATCCTCCAGACTGACACACCAATTCCCTAGTCCCAAACTAAGCTTATGCTTGTGCTATGGATACTAGGTGAACGGATAGACATACTTAAATACGTTTATAAACATCCATGACTCGAGTACAAATGTCCTTGTTCATCACACGAAACATTTGCCCCTAGCGGGATTCGAACCCGCGACCCTTGGTTTCGTGGCCAGGGTCTCTGACCACTCGACCAACGGGCCAGTCGAAAACAACATTAAGCTGGGATAGATTAATGATCAATTTGTCTGATATTCCGTAGCCATAAAAACTAAAAACGTTGAAAAAGCTACAGCTACAATCATGAAATCACTAAATACACATGAAATATATATAATATCGCCATAAAAACAATGCAGTAATGTTATAATAGTAGCTTGATCTAGCTGGAACATCCATCTTCCTTTCTCAGCAAAGTAAGGGTGGCATCGACTGAATTTATCCAGCACTTTGTTTTAGTACATAAGTCAATGATCAATACCACTCGTCCTGTAGTGTCCGATCGAGCCATATATCTCGAACAGCCGTTTACAACGTGTACGGTGACGTCACTAATGCAGCTCCCATCTGCTCCCGCCCGTGTGTACTCGGCCTCTCACCCACTGTTTCGGACAGGGCTTAACTCTGAGTTCACGGTGTTTGGCGGATGGAACATTGACTTGGAGCACCGTTTCTAAAGCTATGCTTTGTAACCTTTATGGCCCCGTTACTATAATTATTAATTTATTCTTTTTATTTTACATGTTTATCTGGTCCTGTATATTTTCATGGGATTGAAGTGGGTCACACTTATAATACTTACTAGTAAACGTGGACAAAACCAGCATAGTTTTTTTTAAGAAGGGGCCTCAGGACTTTTTGGATTCATTTAAGATGATGATATAACTTTCTTCAAATTATTTTTTATGCATTTTACTTACAATTTAATTTATACAGATGAATCTTGGATACATATTCATTGTAATTTACATACATACATAACATCACGCCCATAATTCCCGAAGGGGTAGGCAGAGTTAAAAGGGCAGCATGCCCCTTCAAACACATACAGCCAAAAATAAAGCCAGGATGGGTTAGATAGCAAATTGTGAAAAAGCAGTGACAAGCAGCTAGCCTGTCGCCTACACATCACACACCCAAAACCCGATATACCATTAGTCGCCTTTTACGACAAGCTAGGCAAGAACCACAGTTGGCATATTCTTTTTAAGTCCCAAACCAACATGGGACTATTATAGTAATTTAATGTTGATATTTCGTACTTTACCTCTCCATTGATATAATTCTCCACCATGAATTTAAAAAAAAACAGCTTTGTCGGATTGAAACCGACGACACTCGCATGTAATGCGCGCTTCCTTATCCTCTACTACGCTACAACAAATTTATAATCCTAATAGTTCATAGTGCAACGGCCCCAGGGTGTAGTACAGACTGCAAGTGTAATCTAATGCAGTTTGCGTTTAGTTCAGCAAACAAGCCGTTTGCGACTTCAAACGCAGCGGTGGCCTAGGAAACTTTGCCGGCTGGACTGCGATTTAACGCGGTAGACGACTGCATAATGACGTGGAAAGAGATCGGGAAAATCAAACATATATTTGTGTGGATAAGTCAGAACTAGCAGTGCTAAAGATTTTAAAGCGTATTGTCTTGTAAAACTTATAATTTACTAGCCGTGCCTGCGGTTTCAGTCGGGTTTATGATTAATGTAATATAGCCTATAGCTTTCCTCAATAAATGGGTTATTTAACATTGAAATAATTTTACAAATCGGTCCAGTAGATCCTGATTAGCGCGTTCAAGCAAAACCTAGTCTTAATATATTAACCACAAAAGGTTATTGTTATATCAAGTTAAACGTTTTTAACAACGTTTTAATATTATACTATGTACTACTCATAAAATAAGAAGATAACTGGTTTCGGTTTCACAAACTAAAAATAGCCTTGTATATAAAATTCTGGGTTTCTGACGTCAAAGGACTTCGGATTGAAGAAGCCCGCTTATAATTATACAACTACACATCATAGTGACTCATTGGATGTCCACAGTCTTTCACTAGCCCAGTTCAAGAGAAAAGCAAAAGAGTTGATCGAAGAGCGTGACCACCCTATTGGACCGTAATTAATATATAAATTTATTTTTTTTCCCTCCTTCTTGGAGATATACATATGGATTAATGCATGTAACTGCTTGTTTATCGTTTCCACTTTATTTTTAAGTAGTAAAATAATAGTTTCTTAAAATATTTTTCCTGTAATTGAATGTGTTGTTTACCTTTAAGAGATTGTGCATTAAGCTCTTAATTTTGAATGTCAAATATGTATGTTTTAATGTAACAATTGTTGGTGAACTGAATAAATAAATAAATAAATAAAAATAAATAAATAAATATGTATACTTACGCGTATAGGTAGGCATAATTCTAGAAACAATTCAATTGTAAGTAACTCCTCCAGATGGCACCATTGCGGGCCACGTCTTCCCAGAGCGATTAAGTGCGAAACCCAGAAGGCTGGCCACTCCATTAATTCCGACGCTGCGTTGTTTTGTTCCCACAAACGCTGCGAATCCGGAGATAACAAATACTACAACTATTGTATCTTGTATACAATGTCTTTCTTGTATAATTACTTTGAATACGGTATTGATACTATCAATTTCAAATTATATTAAACTAACGACACAAATAAGATTTTTTTTGTATCAAAAGCAAGTAAGGTTAATTGTACACTTTTGTCAAATGTTTAAATTTAAATTTAAAGTGTAATTAGTAAAATTTTAAACAGAAAAATATAATATGACAAACAAGTAACTAACTAAACTTCACGCCACTTCCCTAGCGGGGTAGGCAGAGAGAACCGAACGCCATATGGCACGGTCCTTACCCACCTCACTTCCTTATCTAACATTCATGATCCTTTTCATACAAGTTTTACGGTTTTTATAGCTCCTACCATCACCATCTGTTAACACACGACCAATCTGGTCATGATAAGTGAGCCTGAGCCTTTCGCGACTCCTACATCCATCCACTTTCGCATTGTATCTCTTTAGTCAATCTATCGTCATCCATTGGTTCCACTTGTCCGAACCGAACTAACGAAGCTGCACTGTTAATAAGGATGACAAAACACTGGATGTCAGTAATGTGACCGAGACGAAATAAGAATCGATATTCAGTTGGAGCCAAAACAAACAATAATCGACCAATCAGCATAATCCCGTAAATCTAACGAGCCAATCAAAACGCAGCGACTACGTTGGGAGCGAAATCAGCGAAATAACGAGTATCAAACAAAACACACATTACCACTCTATTAATTATATGTACTTAATATCCGTCAAAATGACGCGACCAGACAATTTTATTAATAAATTTTGCAAATATCAAGGTAGGAAAAATTTAACCGGGGGTAGAAAATGGTTGACTTTAGGTAATAATTCGATGGCGCAAAGGGTTGGCTGAATTCCACGCCAACTGGAAAGGACTGGTCCAGAACAGGAAGAAGTAGAAATTATTGGAGACCTATACCCAGCAGAGGGACACTATAAATTAGGTATAAAACAGTTTTCTCCATTCCGGGTTTCCCACTCTCCCATTTTGATTGACACTGTACTTATGAACCCACAGAGTCGCAACTATTCGATGCAAAATGACCGCTGTCAACCGAATCAGCTGCGAAGCGTGAAGGCCAGGATATATCTGGATCCCATCTTAAACGGGTGTCATTCAAGCGCGCATTAGGGCGGCTACAAAGGGCCGCGATCAGCTGCCCGCACTTATGACGAGGTAATCCGCGCCCGCCCGCCTGGACCGAGGTTTAATGGCGTGTTAAAACATAGTACACGCAACAAAGTATGTAGTTACTTAAACTCCGCACATGCACAAGCATACTTTATTGCTTGTGAGTAGGTACACTTACTTATCAAGTATCAATGATAGTTTAAGTATAAAAACAAAATCAGATAATGAACATAGAATTGCCAATGAGGACTATCGTTTTTTGTCTTACCAGGTGGCGCCACTAAAGAGTGAGGTCCTAAAATACGGATGTCAAAGTTTGTTATTATGGACGCCAAAACAAAAAATTACATTTAAATCTTATTTAATACAATAGAACCGTAGAATAAACGTATTGGCCATGCTACAGTGTTGCGCAGTCCCGTTTTGCTCGCAAAAAAAGGCGGACACAAATTTCCGAAAGATAAAACTGTCTTATAGCAGTATTTTAACTCATATTTGCCATAATTAATCTAATGTTTTGCTAATTAAATTAATGTTGCGAACAAATATAAATAAACCCGCGTAGCCAACCCACAAACAGTCACATTTGACCATCATTTGACATTTCTGGGACCTCACGCTATACAAGGGCCCCTGGTGGCGAATTCATACGCGATAGCCCTCATTGCACAATTATGTTGAGTCTTAAATTTCCTTTTCAACCATCTTGTTTGTTAGCTAAAAAAAAACAAACAATTTTTTATAAAGAGAAAATCTGGGAACAGCTGGACTAATACTTAACTATTTTATTATCATCTTCCTAGCGTTATGTCCCGTATTTAGGCGGGGTCCGCATAGACCATGATCCAGGATTTAGCGAGTCTGGTAATTACATTGAAGCGACTGCCGGTCTGACCTTCGTAACCCTAAGATAGGGGAACCATAAAATTTTTGGATCATGGTTACAAATCGAAAGTTGTTTGAATTTGCAGGTTTCATCACGATGTTTTTCTTCACCGTCGAGCTAGTGGTACAAATACGTACATAGATTCGAAAAATCCAGAGGTACGTGCCCGGGTTTGAACCCGCACTCCTCGGTTAAGCGGCGCGTGTCCTTACCATTGAGCTACCACCACTTAACTATTTTATAACAATCTTTAAATCCGATATATATTTTTTTATTTTATTGTATGTAAAGCTACACCAGAAACGCTGAGCTCACTAGTTCAGTATTTTACACTTAAAATACATGTTTATTTCTCTTACTACAATTCATGAACCAATTAAATTTACTCAAGAGTTCTAAATGTCCTCTAAATGACATTCACTTCTAAACATGCTATGTAAACACGACTTACTGCGCATTCATTTACTTTGGTCAAGTCGGGCGTGTGCAAATAATTCCCGTTGGAAATCTAATTTGTCGTCCTCGGACGTAAATTCTGTTTTTCATTTCTTTGTGTTTTGATGTTTTCCTTCCACGGGATATTCTTAGCTAATTTTCATAATTTCTAAAGCTTTTTATGCTATGTAGGTAAGCCTAACTTTTAACAACAGCCCATCTAACTAGACTTTCCTTGTCAACCGCTTTCCGCCTGTAACTTTTTCCTTGCCACCCGAGTGTAATTAAAATTTTATACAGGTTTACAAGGACTTTTATTATTATAAACCTAGTAACCTAGTTTTACGATAACATCGTGTACGAAATAAAATATAAACGTTAATTATAATTGTTTTGTTTTTTTTTATATAATTAAAATTTTTGGATCATGATTACAAATTCAAAGTTGTTTGAATAGGTTTTATCACGATGTTTTTCCTCACCACCGAGCTAGTGGTATAAATACGTACATAGATTTGAAAAATCCAGAGGTACGTACTGGGATCTGAACCCGCACCCCTCGGTTATGGGACGCGTGTCCACTTGAGCTACCTCATTAAAATAACCTAAATTGGACCACTTTTTGATCACAAATTCGCATTCTAACAAGTATTTTTTTACATAACTTTCTATGTCTCAACCGAAAATCAAAAAGCCTGATCCCCGAACCTGGCATGTTTTTAGACAAACATAGTTTATTTCGTACCGCAATCTCGCTAAATTCAGTAACGGCGCGAGTCACGTTACGGCCGACTTAGCCGATGACGGAGCAAGCCCCAGGGTCCACCCATCTCCGACGCAATCGCCGAGGTTTTATATCTCCACCAAAATGGAGCAAGCAATTTTCACCCCAGTATATTTGGAGCTTTTTGAGATAACTACATATAGAGCTGTTTTGTCTTGCTCAAATATTTTTAGCCATATATTCTAATTAAACTTGAATACGACTTAATATAATATATTAGAGAACAATGCAACGTATCTATATTAAAAAATTCACAATTCTTTAAGACGATAAAACTGCTTTTTAATCTATTGGGAGTTATTAAATAATTATAAAAACAGTATTTAGGTACCGTACTCCCTAGCGTACTAAGTTTAAAAATGAAAACCAACTTGTTTAGGATTTAAAAATTACTAAAACAATCGTGTGCAAAGGAAAGTGTGGCGACCACACCACAAGTCAGTCAAGTTTATAGCTCCAGTAATATGTAAACAGATGACGTCGATCGAACATAGAGAAACGCCATACAATCCTGCATCGCGCTGACGAAGTTATTCTCGCCACTAAGTATAATATACAATACACCAAGACGCTTAGTCGAGCCTAGGTCCCCGAGCAAGCAACACCTAGCTCGGGGACCTAAATAATATACTATTTAATAATACTCGTATTCATATAATTAACTATAAAACTTAAACCACTTTTATTTTATTTCTCTTACTTATATGTATACTGTAATTTACGCAAGGGAGTAAGTTCGATATACTAACAAATATGTTTTAATAACATACACATACACGATAAGCATTTCATTTTATCTGATGGCTGAAGGAGAAGAAAGCTCAAAGATACAATCTAGGGTAAGGTCTACTGCTAAGCAACCAAGCTAGTTTCTATTAGCAGCTGTTAACGTGTATACCTATCTGAATTCAGCTGAAAAATTACTCTTTTATGATATAATCTTGCATCATTGCCTTCTGAATATATTCAGCAGCCTGCAACTAGATATATATCTAATCATGTATTTCACTGCATCATTTTTAGGTTCATTCCCTTTCCTCTCTCTTCTCCTCAAAAGTCCGGCTACCCCACTCTGCCTCTTTCGGACAAAGCTTCCCAAAACTCGTTGCACATCCGTTTAATAACTGCGAACCACATGAAAAAGCATGACCCAATTCCGGAAGAGACGGCGCCTGCGACACGGGCGATGCAAATCCTCTGGATGTTTGTCTGGCGTGTGCACGCGCATAATTAATGCAATTAGACAAAAGCACCCCGTGCGTATTATACGTAGTACGAGCACGGCCCATTCGGTGTACGTACTAATTTCCATGAAAATATTGATTATATTCTGCTGTTGAGAATAAATGTTATTATGTACGATGACTTTCTAAATACCGTTACTTACGTTTAATACGTAAATCGCAAATAAAAATGAAATCATGAAATAATTACCTACCTACATTCACCACGAACAAAATAATAACATGTTTTATATATTGACAAGTACCTAATATAATATGAGTAATAATTGCATTTATAGAGAATATGCTTTCTCTAATGACCCGTAATCAGGCAATGAACATAGATAGTTGTTAAACTATGTATTTATTCATTGATCTCGAAAATCTCCGTCTACTCCGCTTTGATCGTAACAGATGAAATGTTTAAATTTTCTCATCTAATTAAAAAATCTGATAGAGTTTCCAAGACGAACACACACATGTGAAATGTCTACGATGTAAAATATTGTATAAAGTTGAAATGAAGGTTATGCACCTAAAATCGAGGGTCGTTATATACACACGGCCAGGTGATTTAAACAGTATATTAGAATAGTTGGTCCCAGCTGAAATCCATTGTAAATGTCTCCCGTTCAACTAATCTGTATTCTGATTAGGCAGGGTACCCTTGGGTTGCACGATCAATCTAACATTAATTCGATACGTGACATTATTTCAGTGGGGGATACGAATTATATTAAAATTTAAAGTCTGCTGTTGCCATATTATTACGAATACGTTTTTGAAGATCGTATTATTTTTTATTGTACCTCTTGGAAGGCACCGAAGACGAAATTTCACGAATAGCTGGACCAAATTGGCTAGAAGTAGCGAAGGACAGAAATATCTGACATTCTCTGAAGAAGACCTTTATTATTTACGTTCTTAATCTTTAATTTTTCATTTATGTTCTAATTTTTAGAGAAATAAAAGGCGTTTTTATTTATTTCATATTTTTTATTAATTTTATCATTATTGAAAAGTCCCACATTACACAGAGACTTTAAAAAAATACGCCACAAACAGTGTTCCTCGCCTAGCATGACGTTAATGTGATTAATATATATAGGTACTGGCTTTTTTATTGACTTTCACTACTTTTTCATAATAGAGAATTTTGGAGTAATACTAGGTCTACATGGTCAAAAAGCAGGTAACAAATAGAATTAAAAAAAAAAGGAAAGGAAACCAACCTGATGAAGGATTGTGATAGATGCGGCAGAGAACATCGAATACTCGTAGAGCAAAAACAAACATTTCCATTCAGCTAGATAGCGTTATATTTTACCCATAGGTAACATGGAATGGAAACCTAATAATCTAAAGAATACAAGAACTATAAGAAGAAACCCCTAAGATTGAATTTGATAAATTCGCCGGCACAATTGGCAACTTGCCACCAGCCCCCTAAGGATTTACACGTAGTTATAAATAAACAATACGATGAAGACCATTTGTCACAATAATGTTTTATTATACGAATAAAACACAGATATCCATCTTTCATCGAATTACAGACGCGAAAACAGCGAAATAAATCCATCGGGGAATTTGTCACCCATATTTTACATGGAATCGCGCACATTGATGAAAATCAATTTTTCCGCACAACGATGAAGCGATCGGAATAAATTACAGGTACTGTTGACATACTCGCCACTGCCTCCAATTAGCATTGATTTATTTTGCTGACGCTACCGAGCCCGGCGCACGATATTTGCATGGGTTGAATACGATATTTCTAATTAAAGCCCGCTATATATTAAAGATACTGCGATTAATATTACAAACGAGACCTTCATATTACATTTTCTCATAGAAACATGAGCGAAACGAACATGCTACTTAGTAATATGAAATGTGTTAGAAGTATGTCTGTTGTTGTCTTAATGGCTGTTGGAAATGGGCTTTCCTCTTGGTGTATTGGTAAAAGACTCTGATCACAAAACTATGCTTTTCCCTTCGACTTCGTCCGCGTAGACTTGAATAAAACTGAAAAGAACGAATTTTGTCCAAAGATACCAATATTTAGTTAAATATAAGGTTTCACATTACAGAATTCGCGGAACGACTATTTATTTAAACATTCAGTTGCATTTTTTTTAATATTGATATAAATAAAACTTCAATGTGGGAAATATACCTACTACAGATACCATTGACACACTCCTCGCTGAGTCCAATCAGCACTGATTTATTTTTATGACTCCACGATCGCCCGATTATTCTGCGCGGAGCGAGTGGTCCCAACATTGTGTATGCCCGGGCTTCACTGACGATGAGCTATGCAATGTTAAGCCATGGTAACGTAAAACTATTATTTATTTATTTATTTAAATATTTTATCAGACCCAGAACTTATTAATTAATATTAATTGAATATTTCCTTCCCGATATTCATACTAACTCAAATGTTTACTAAGTAAAATTTAAGTCGATATGACGCGAACTCTAAGTAACTGAACACTTGACCATTTTTGGTATGGACTAAAAAAATAATAAAATGTCGCGATGATCATTATATCAATTCTGTTTAAAAAAATCACGTTCTGTCGTCTGTTATATATATAAATAAATTTAGCAAGTCTGGTCATAATGAAGTGACTCTTATTTGACCTTCGTTGCCCTAAAACAGGGTAACCAAATAGGTTAGACCACGGTTACGATATGCCTCTATCCACGGAGGTTATCAATGCATTTGCCAAGGTACCCCTGGTGTTGCAAATGCCCATAGCCTACGGTCACCTCTTACAATGGGACAGGCTTGTATCCGGTATTTTGTTTATTTTTTTATATCAGTGATATAAAAAATATAATATAAATTTCTGTAAAAATAACAAACAAAATACCGGGCCCTCTATATCAGTCCAACCCACTCTAAGCTCCATCGCTAATCTCAAAAAAAATTATAACATACAATTTTCACCCACTCACTTTACTTTTCAACGGGAAAGTTATCTCGTTGACTTTACGTATTTGCATTAATTGGTGAATAACATTTCGTTCCTCACTCGGGCAACAATGTTGCTAGTGTTTCTCGTTTTGAGTTTTAATCATAAACAAAAACTGCCTTTTTGTCTTGCATAATTTATGCAAGATTAAATTAAGTTGGGTAACTCTTGGAACAACGGTTTCCATTGAAAGTCAAATGAATTATCCTGCTCAGTAGAAATACTAAAAATAGACGTTAATTTTAATGGGACTTTAAGCTGGAATCAAATTATCATTTATTAATTGTAAAAAAAACACTTCAACTCCTTTTATAGTAAGTTAATTTTTACTTCCAATCCTCGGAAACTATTAAAAGTCTTATTAAATATTAAATGGTGTGTTAACTTTCTTACAATTGTAAGAAATATATGATGAAGAAAGATGATGATGATCTATAAGAAGTGTGATACAATGTCATAATTATAATATTAAAAAAAAAAGTGAAGTGAAGAATTAATAAACCAACGAACCACTTCAAAGGATATACAGAAATTTCTCATTTCTGGGCTAAGGCCCAGCAGTGAGGCACTGTAGGTTAGATAAAAATTACGAAACCTTAAGGAAAACTCTCAAGCATCCATAGTATTGCCCCGGCGGGCACAGCTGTTGACAATCCCTAAGTGCTCCTTCACTTTAAACGGCGAGTGGCTATTTGTTCAGCCAACATCACAACGCAAGTTACGCTCACTATAATAGCAACGTTTCTCTGATAAAGTTATGTACGTGAGGTCATCTCGAACGTTACCTCGTAAGTACGTCATTTACGACATTACGCCCACAATCCCCGAAGGGGTAGGCAGAGTCAAAGAGACAGCAAGCCCCTTTAACCACATTTAGCCAAAAACAAAACTAGGCTGGGTTAGATGCAAAATTGTGCAAAAGTAGTGATAAGTGGCTAGCTCGTCGCCTACATAATCACACACCCAATACCCCATATACCATCAGTCGCCTTTTACGACATGCTAGGCAAGAAACACACTTGGCAAATTCTTTTATAGTCCCAGACCAACACGGGACCAACTATATTAATAACGTGCTTAAAAGAAAATGTGGAGAAGAGAAAGAAAAATTAACAGCCGCATCCATAATAATAGTGCGCTTGAACATTTTCAGAAAGAACAAAATGTAACATTTCTTCTACACTCTAGGACGTCTTTCCACAAAACAAACGCAGCACGTACAATCTATTGTCTTCTAACCAACTCCACGTCTTACGTTCACTCATTTTTTCCAAACAGAGCGCAAACGATCAATCTTCTGTCCGACACACAGTACTCAAACTATTCCACGTTTGAGCCTTTATTGCAAGGGAATAAGGTTTACAGTCGAGCGATAGTATACATGTTAGTGGTCTGCTGTAGTGTAGGAGCGCCGCGTAGTCTCGCCGAGAGCGTATAATTATTCTTTGGCCCCTAGAGAGCGCCACAGATTACGTTACAAGCACTGACGGCTTCCGTGACGTTGCTGAGTCAATCAAGTTTCTAAAAGCATCACCAACACGTGTTATCTCTAGTTTCCAGTAATGCTGGATGAATAACAATTAGAAATTTGCATACTGTTTATAAAGACATTTCGCCACAAAAAATACTTTTGGTCATGGTTATTATTTAGCATTCAAAATATCAACAATAAATATCAACAATAATTTTCTTCATAATTACCTATATTATTAGTACATAAATTAAAAAAAAGTACTAGTAATTACAGTAAATTTTTCTTATTTTTTTATTATGCATTGAATCGTCTTAATTTTCATGCTATTAATAATGAAAATTAAGACGTACGACGGAGTATTTTCAGTTTTTTAATACCTAAGGCTCAATTGTGCTGCAACGGCAGAATAGATTTTAATGAAATTTGTTATCAAATAATCTTATATTCATAACCTATTTTTGTACATCAAAAAGGGAAAAATGTACCGTAGCGGAAGATATCACTTATAAATACATAAGTAAGATCCCATAGGCGCTCACAAGAAGTATGTTACAATTTCCGGGAGTGAGAGGAAGTCTTGGGGTTCAGGGAACCAATATTTTTCGTTCACTCCACGAAACGCTGTCGCTCATTACATTTTAAACGAAACACAACATTGGGATGTTTACACACGTGCCTCAACTCGGGGACAGGACGAAATAAAATTCTAGTATTTTAGAGAGCTACCGTCTACGTCTTAAATTCATATTTTTTCTCTGAAGCCTTTTTAAATTTACATAACGGTGGAAGATTTTTTTCTACATGAAAGACGAACAAGCGAGTATTAAATATTAAAATCTTCATATCCATAGTATTTTTCTGAAATGTTTTGAAACTCGTATTAATATAATGAGCAGGATGATCATCAACATCCTCTGTCCATTTCATATATCTAAGACTTTATTATTAGATCTCCAATAATATTCTACATCTACCTACCTATTACAAAATCTACAGGTTGACAATCCCTGCTTAAGTAAACTTAAGTTATTTAACCATCTACGTGTTTCAATCAAATTTTAACCGCATTTTTAAGTAATTTACTTACATAAAAAGTTTTCGCAAAGCAAGTGGCAGTCGCCAGGGTCGGCCGCAGGGGCGCGTTAAAGTTTGACTCCCCTCCGCAGCTGCAAACGTGCCGCGCCGTATTACCGCCTGCCATTGTACAACTGGACAGGGGCGGACTGAGACACGTTCAGTGAAAATATTCTTAGGTACCCAATGTTCTGAACCAGTGATAACGGTTACTTGATCTGATCATTTATAAGTGTTTTTTTTTAAGCCTATTATATAAATATCTTTACATAGTATAAAATAAAGTCGCCGCTTCTGACTCTTCGCATAGAACTTCTAAACCAGGAAAAGGATGTTGATGCAGTTTTTATCAATAGATTAAGTGATTCAAGAGAAAGGTTTACATGTATAGTTTAATATTGTTTTGTACTCACCGTGCGAAGCAGGGGTCGCTAGTATTATATAAATAGATAGTTTCGTTTCATTTCACTATTATTAAACTAGTGAATTGCAATGTAGTGTGAGGTAAGTCAGTGGATAATGACATGCACTTCGCTTTAGAAGTCTATTCCTATTTTCCCTGAAGGTGTAAAATGTGATATTAAATATATTTGTACGAATATTTACTTCGGCAGTGAAAAAAAACGTATGCTGAAAGTTTCCACATATGCAACACAATTGTTGCAAACGTCGTGTTAAATTTTTTGTTCATTTTTTTTTTGAGAGGACATCGGTATTTGGTCGAAGGCGGCCTTACCTACCTACCGGACTGGCGGGGGAGCGGGAAACTCTCACCTTGCTCGTTATCACGACGCATGCGCTTATATATACCACTAAGCTCCTACATTAGTAATCTCGTAGCCTAAAGCTGTAGCACTGTAGCAAGTCTGGTACTCGTAGTATCGTACCAGTGAGTCATCGAAGTTACGCTCAGAAATATTATTATCTACCAGAAATATTCATTACTCTTGCACAGTTATTTCGGCTTAGTAGTCGAATCGCACGAAATTCATTCGCATGTGCGAACGCATTTCGTGCGAACGTGCAAAACGACCCCTTTCAATAATAATACTATTTTAGTAGGCGTTTTGCCCGAATATATTTTAATCGCGTGCAAATCGACCCGTTCAAAAATTGGTAGTTTCAATCGGAACTTCAAATTGTTAAAATCTATAATTCTTTCACCAAAAAACAGTATAGAGTGATGTTTGTCATAGGGTAATATGGGTAAAGCATTAAAGTTTACGTTTCACTTGTGAATTTCTAAATCATAATCGTTATTATCGTAAAGCAATTTTAAGTTCTGAAATATAGACAATTTAAAACAGTAACCAATGAAGTTAACTCAATTCACCTTACCATACCTTTGGACATCCATTACTCGAGACAATATAACAACGTTCATGATTCCCAAGGGACGAAATAAGAATTCCTCATACCATTCCACGTGCGTGATATATTGTTCCCGCGCCAAGTCCCGCCCTGGGACAGGGCGACCAAAACATTCGTTTGTTAAAGCTAATTTGGCCTTACGACGGAACTCCCGACTTGTCCGGAATTCGCGAAAAAGTTTTAAGTAACTCAACTTACACATTACGACGCATTCGGTTGTTAGGGAACTGCCGAGTGAAAAAAAGATGTAAAGCAGTACACATTAATTAAGCGTTTGTTTGTTTCAAATACTTTCATCGTGTTCTCCAAAACTTTGTTTTATCAGTCCTTTTTTGTACCTTTCTATTGTTTTTCTTCTATGTTAGACCACAAAAGTCGAGTAATGAGATTTTTTTGAATTAAAACATCCAAAAGGTGGCGTAACTGTGACTTGCGGTCTTGTCACCCTCCTCATTAGTTAGTTGTCAGAACAAACTGACATTACGTGTCACATTATGAAGGGTGCTGTCAACAAAGAGCAAATAGTGACAGTGATAAGACCGCGAGACTCCCTCGCGCCATCTGGCGGTTTTTATTTTTTGAAAACCCTCATTGAATGAAATTAAAAATAGATTGTTAAATGACTTTTGACGCAGTTAAGAAACCGGAATTTAAAAAAAATCGCCAACTATAAATGATAATAAGGGCTAAGGGCTAGCCTTACTATATCAAGAATATTTGTTTACAACTATCAATATCTCACTCGCCGCTTCCACCCCAGTAACTCGATACCACGACACAGTTCCAGACGAGGCATGTTATCAGCACGCGGAAACTCATTTGGAACCTTGCCATACGGATCCCTACGACGTTAGCCGACTAGTGTTGTAAAGGACTCGAGATGGGCGTACGCAACTTTTGGTCCAGGTTGGAGGGGCAAGTAAGGCAAAACCATTTATTTTTGGTCCAGTGGGAGCAATACCATATTATTAATAGGTTCTTATGGTAAATAGACCTTGGCACACGATGTTCAGGGGAGTGGCTGTCCCCCCCTTGCGTACGCATGATAGTTACCCTTCAATCGGTCAGTTTATTACAGTTAGCTTTCAATTAGTGAACCTCAAACACAAAACTGAAATGTAATGTATCAAGCTCTACATATTGCGACTTTAATTTTTAATCTTTCAAAAAAAAAGTTTTCGTTCATGTGTTATCTCAAAACGTCCCAAAATTACAAATTTCATTTAACAAATTCACTTACCTAATTCTTCTTCTTCTTCTTTTTTACTTACCTAATTATACTTAACAATACCACAAGAACTGGGGCACATTAGGTACTTGATGCTTGACAAGTAGCTACATAATCTCATACCTAAAACAGAATACACCTTTAGTCACCTATTACTACATGCTAGGCAAGTCACACTGTTGGTACATAATTTTTAAGTCCCAGACCAACAAGAGAACAATTAATTAACAATATTGGAATATTGTAATCTTAATATGTAATGCGATGCTTTTGTTCGACTACGTCACACGAAATATACGAATCCTTTGCAACACTATCCGACCGTCTTGCGTCAGTAACGATGGCCTCTTGGAAACAATTCACTTGGGTAACTTTTTTATTTGATTGATGGTCTCAATTAACTGCCAGCATGAAATGATTGCGTAATATTTAAAATTATAGACTTGGCTCTAAAAAGATGTTAATGATGTGGTAAACTATAAATCTAATTATTTTTTTAACATAAAACATTTTTCAACCGACTTCGAAAAAGGAGGAGGTTCTCAATTCGACCGTATACATTTTTTAACAGCAAGAGAAAATTGTATCACTTTGATAAATACGAATAAATTATACTTTACGGCATACATAATATTAATAAACATATATACATTATCCCAGAATAATGGCCGGTTCCTGAAGGTCGAAAGTTTTAGTACTGAATTCTGGACGAGTAACCAGCTATTAATTTTACTGACAGATGATTAAAAATACAATACGCCGAACGCCTCATGTTGATCTGGGATAAAACAAAAGAATGTGCCAACTGTGGTTCTTGCCTAGCATGTCGTAAAAGGCGACTAATGGTATATCGGGTTTTGGATGTGTGATTGTGTAGGCGACAGGTTAGCCGCTTTTCACTGATTTTTCACAATTTTCCATCTAACCCAGCCTGGTTTTATTTTTGGCTGAATGTGGTTAAAGGGGCATGCTGCCCCTTTGACTCTGCCTACCCCTTCGGGGATCATGGGCGTGATGTTATGTTATGTTATGTTGTTATGTTACGCCGAACGATGTATCTGCATGCTATCAACTGATACAGCCGACTACCTACAAAACAGGTGGGCATTAAAAACACCATTCTCAAACCGAAAGCACGGAAACAACATCAACTTAAGACTAGCCGATTCACTTTTCTCTGCAATTAAGCAATAAGGTATCGTGCAATATTAATGGGTGAGCCGGTTGCTCTAAAGATTTTGAATAAATAATGGGGCCATTAGCTTTTTTGTCCGGAAGCCTTTGTCTTGTGAGGGCCATTTGTTATTTTCTCAGCGAGTCCCACAGGGAGCGAACAATCACTTTGAATGACGGAGTACTGAGGAATCGCACTCTTTGTGAGGATATTTTGGGGTTCTCAATCTTTTCGTAATATCGAAATACAATTGAAAGCGATTAGGGGGATCGGAAAACTCATTTTAAATGTTGTTTTCTCTTAGATGAATTTTACCACTGGAATAAGATTGACGATTGTTGTTGAAAATAATAACTCGGCTGGTGTTATACTACAAAATGTCGACATCAGGACCATCACAACTACGTTACATAGCATAGCCGTTTTCTTTATTTAATTTACTTTACAGATGGGAGAGGTAAATGAGTATGAAAGATTTCCTACTGCCGACAACCACGTTATGAATCTTCTTTAGGTAATATTGTTATTGTATTGACTTATTTGAATACACAGTTTGTTATTTCCTCTCACACTACGCAGAGTCCTAAAGGGAACTTTGACTTTGAATTGAATTTTGACTAAAAACTTCATACACTAAGTTTAAACATGAAGAAAATTACTCCGACATGCTGCTCAAGTACAACTCTTCGAAAAACTAGGGGCAAAAACTGTTAGCTTTCCATTTCAAACTTTGCTGAAGGATCGCCACATTTTAATTAAACTGTTTCACAAACACACAGCTCTGAACTCCGCAATTCCTCAAGTCAAAGTTAGGTTTTGCGAATGAGGACGAGTGAGGGCCTGCCCTCGTTTAACGTGCTCAGAGAGTAACCGGATTAATTCCCCGGCGCGCCACCGCGGCGCTAGTTAGGCATGTCGCTTAGCGTAATTGAATTCACTCTTTCAAGATAAACTTCAATACTCTTTGTTCAGGAATCCGCAGCCAGTGAGATTTGTTCGTTGCTGTCTGGTTAATTAGTGGGAGTGTCACTGTTCGCTCCTGCTTACTTGGATGTTGTGTTTATATTATTTATTTTATTACTCGATAGTATCTGCATGAACTTTCATAATACTCTTAGCAGACATTCAATTGTTTTGTTGGTTACAAAGTGAATACCTGTGAATATATGACATTTAATGTACCACTCGATGGGAAATTATTTATTCAGATTCAAGTGTTTACCAAATAAGATATGTACATATGTCTTAACGTCCCGGCCGAGATCTGTTCCAATAAAAAGTTTCCCCATTTTGAAAACTTGGAGATAACTAAAAAAATAGATGCGTCCTTTAACCTTTTTTGTCATGAGCAGCAAATATAGCAACGCAAGAAGCAAAAAAAGCTATATAGTTTCTGTGAATTTATAAAAAATAGACCCATTCATTGATCTACAATAAGTATATAAAGACCTAGCTTCAAAGGAGATCTGTCATAATATTATTACAATAAATAAATGGGACTGTCTGAAACAACATCAACTTGTGCCTTTCACAGCCGTCAGAAGTTTACCTACTTCCATAAACAGCCGTACCTTTTGATTAATAAATATCTAGAACTGACGTAACCGACTTAGACAACGGAACTGTAACAGACAAAAATAACAGCTGTTTTAAACAGCTTACTGTTAAAATATTTAAAAAAAAAAATTAAGCGAATACTAGGTATTTATTAAATTCCTCTTTAGAGTTATGTACCCTACGCCCATTCTGTACGCCACAGAAAGTATTTTTGGTGTGTATTTGATCTGAAACAAAATGTCTGTGCATGCTTTTTACTATTTGCTTTATCGGAGCTATAGCACAAAGACATATTATGTTATCCAGAAGGTTTTGCTCAAAAACAAGCGAGTACTTTTCCGAATTTATTCTAGTAGTAAAGATTATCTTTATTTGATCTACAAGCAGACACTTAATCTCCTATGCCAATATGATCTCTGGCCATAAAAAAGAATAATAGCGCAATAAAACAAAACTGTGTAAGTATTACAATCGAATTCGGCCTCTATTTGTTGAGACTAAACGTTTCTGCAATGGACGGGCGATCAATCACAGCGGACCCTTATCCGAACGCGACCTAAGTAAATAACAGTTACTATAAACAATAAATAGGCGCTTTGCACGCAATCGCATCGTTATTAGGAGATCGTGTCTGCTATCGTATGAAACGAGTTTTCAGATAGGTCTTATGTATCCACACGTGTATAACATCATGTAATGGTGGCTTGCTACATTCCAAATTGTGCTGATGTAATACAAATATCACGTTTGCAACTCACTAGGCAGAACCTACGGAGCATTAATCTAAATCGGGATTATGGGCTTGATGTTATGTTTGTATGTACAAATAAAATTGAGTTGAGCTAGATAGAAACTTATAGAAAAGTTGTTAAAAATGATCAGCTCCTCGCCTATACAATCACAAGCCCAGTAATCAATACATAATTTGTCGCCTTTTACGACGTGCTAGTAAATTTTTCACATTCTTTTTCCCTAAGTCCCAGTCTAAAAAGGGTAAATTTCTTACAGTTTTATTTTGAAAAATTTTTTTTTGAGTATCTTATTCTTGAAAGTTTTAAGAGAAAAATATGGCTTGACGGTTCTATCCTAACGAAGATCGTCCGGTTGATTCTCGATCTGCTTAATTTAGGAAACGAGCTTTTTCTATTTGGCGCCGATCTGAGTTTCTAAGACCGTAGATCAATATTGTTTGTTACTTTCAATGTTAGGTACATTACCGGAAAAACACATGTTTTAAACTTGACCCATCTAAAAGACAAAAATAGCTCGCCTTTTATATTTAACTAGCTGTACCCGCGGTTTCTCCCGTTTATGTTAAATGGTATATAGCCTTTAGTCTTCTCGATAAATTGACTATACAACACAAAAATATTTTTTCAATTCGGACCAGAAGTTACTGAGATAAGTGCGTCAAGCAAAAAACAAACAAACAAACAAAGTCTTCATTTCATCATCGACATAATGCTAAATGTACTTTGTAATATAGGTACTAAATGAATTAAAATAATAAAAGTATCAGTAGTTACCACCACATTTCAACAAACATAAGAATATTTGAATACGAGTAAGTACTTCTTATAAATTCAACAATAACCGAATTGCAATCGGAAAACTAATTTTGTGACACCAAGTCTCAGAGGCCCCCAAGGATACTCGCAACCCAATTGAAGTCTGATCTAAGCAAACAGTATCTGACGCCTACCCAACCTCTCACGACCGTCTTCACACGCGAAACAAAAAAGTTATCCTATAAATCAGATCCGAGACCAGGTGTCTCGTTCGCAACGTGTAGTTGTAACCGAGATAAAAACTCGGCCGCAACTTAAATGGTTCCCACATAAATGCAAGTAATCTCGCCCGATCTCAAATTGGTAACAAGTTTGTTACTAAATCTAAAACAGCTACTTTGCAACTCGAGGAATATTTATGAGCCCCTGAGGCTTAGAATTAAATAACAAAGT
Source organism: Glyphodes perspectalis (assembly GCA_951394215.1). NCBI lineage: Eukaryota > Metazoa > Arthropoda > Insecta > Lepidoptera > Crambidae > Glyphodes > Glyphodes perspectalis. Next base: position 13,397,236 of record OX596205.1, on the reverse strand, counting down.
TTATATTTGCACTAAGACTTTGTTTCGTTAAGTTGGTAGGCCCTTTCGCTTGATAATTGTAATCAAATAGAGTGGAGGCCTTTTGTCTTCGAGATCTATCGTTTTATTAAGAAACCCAAGTGGAATAATTGAATAATTAAATATATTAAAGTAGCACAGGATTTTGGATGAGAGTTTGTTTTAAATATTTTTATAAGTAATTATCATTTAACATTTAACAGTCGACAACTAATAAGTCATCATCTCCCTACCGTTATGTCCCGTGTTTAGACGGGGTCCACTTAGACCATGATCCAGGATTTAGCGAGCCTGGTAATTACATTGAAGCGACTGCCGATCTGACCTTCGTAACCCTTAAATAGGGGAACCAGACAATTTTTGGATCATGGTTACAAAGTTGTTTGAATTTGCAGGTTTCATCACGATGTTTTCCTTCACCGTCGGGCTAGTGGTATAAATACGTACATAGATTTGAAAAATCCAGAGGTACGTGCCCGGGTTTGAACCCGTACTCCTCGGTTAAGAGGCGTGTGTCCTTACCATTGAGCTACCACCGCTCTGTCGACAACTAATAAGTATACAGACTTTAACAATGAAACCTAGTGTATGTAGGTATACTATTTCTTGCCTTAAGATTTTAGAAGAAGTCTTTGTTTCATGCGTGTTTATACGCTACCTAATTTCGAAAACAGTAAAACGTATCCAATCTATTCTAACATTAAACCTTATAATTTTAATAACTTAACTTCCATTTAACTGTTTCACAACTTCCATTTACTTATCTCTGTTTATTGATTTCATTTTGTTATCTTCAACAATACTTGTTAAACATTTTCTTCTTTACTTCTTCCCTTCAACCACCGCACGTTAACAGCTTTAGTTCCAAAGTAAATTCCCCAAAAAAATAAGCAGCCGCAGATTTTCCCGCGGAGAATTTTCCCGTCTCCCAACTCCTCGTAATCAGCCCGCATTTGTTATTCAAATACGCTCCTTATCTCCTCCGCATAAGGAATAAAGTTAACAACGTTTAACACTTTTACCCTTTCTCTTCTTTCGTGCATAATACACTGGTTAATTTAACTGAGGCCCGCAACTTGGGCGGAATTTAATTCGAAATTTGAACGAGGTAAATGGCTGCATGCGTTTAAGTTTTGTCGAATCAGGGTGCTGAAATTTCCTCACACGTGACTTTGCAAAATGGGGGTAATTTCATAAAAGGAACGCATGTTTTTTTTGACGTTCTTTTCTAAATAACGTAACCTATGTCAACAGGAAATTTTCTTAAGATTTTTCTTAAAGGATATTTTTTTGAACCTTCATCTGAGGTTGTAAACTCGTGTAATACTCATGTGTTTTTGACAGATTTATTTTGGATTGAATTAGATTTTTAGGCTATGGCGTTTCTCATTTTTTTAATGAACGATATGCATGCTCCGCCTATGTTATTATTTATGTATGTAAACATACATACATACGTAACATCACGCCCATACCTAATCCCCGAAGGGGTAGGCAGAGTCAAAGGGGCAGAAGGCCCCTATAATCACATTCAGCCAAAAATTAAACTGGGCTGGGGTAGATGGAAAATTGTGAAAAAGTAGTGACAAGTGACTAGCTTGTCGCCTACACAATCACATTTCCAAAGCCCGATATACCATTGGTCGCCTTTTACGACATGCTAGGCAAGAAACACAGTTGGCACATTATTTTTAAGTCCAAGACCAACATATGACTTATATTACTTGTTTGAAAAAATGCAAATTTTTCCAGATGATGATGAATGTCGGCTTCTGGAATTATCATGATATTGAAATCTGCTAAAACGAAACTTAAACTAAAATTAATTATTAATTAAGAGACGATTGCGCACTTAATTAAGCTTCATATACTATGCGTATATTGCAATGTATTCGAAACCTAATTCAGCGCATTACGCAGATTGCATCGGCGACAACGCGTCAGAATGGACGCATTAACGGCTGAAATGCACCAACACTATACTGGTAGATAGCGCAGCGTATCTCCAAATACATTGCTTTTCGCATTCACATGGCAAGGTTACTTAGATATTGCACAAAAATAAAAGCATAATTTCGGAGCGGGATGATGATATAAAAGTTTCGAACACAAAATTTTCGTCTTTATCCGTTTTGGTAAAGGCATGCCCATGACATGATTTTCGTTTTATTACAGGGTTTTCCTTAGAGAGAGTTCACTTTTTAACCGACTTCAAAAAAAAGGAGGAGGTTCTCAATTCGGTTGAATTTTCTAAGCTTTTATCGTTTATCGGTTCTCCTTTTCACAGCTTTCCATCCAACCCAGCCCACTGTCCCATGTTGGTCTGGAACTTAAAATGAATATGCCAACTGTGGTTCTTGCCTAGCATGTCGTAAAAGGCGACTAATAGTATATCGGGTTTAGGGTGTGTGATGTGTAGGCGACAGGTTAGCCGCTTGTCACTGCTTTTTCATAATTTTCCATCTAACCCAGCCCGGCTTTATTTTTGGCTGAATGTTAAAAGGGCATGCTGCCCCTTTGACTCTGCCTACCCCTTCGGGGATTATGGGCGTGATGTTATGTACCTATGTATGGTTCTCTTTGCCTTCCCGCTATGGAAGTGGTGTTAGTAAGTTATCGTTTATATTTGTCTAAGAAGAGTCTTTCTATGAAACTGTCATGAGCCCCCTAATCGCATAGCAAAATTGCATTTATTTGGATCTGTGTCTGAGTTGGTCTCCTTTTATAATAATGTCCTCCTAACCGATATCGCTCACGGCGGCCAATCTCAACAGGATTAGCCAACTGCGCAGGAGATATTATAGTGCACAATTGTATGCGCAAACATAAGTGCACTCTCTATTCCTTCACTCTCATAGTCCGGTGAGACGGCAATTCGACATGACCGGGGAGAGGTCAGGCGCAGGACCAACGGCTCAACGTGCTTTCCGAGGCACGGGGGTGATTAAACCGCCAACTTCCTGACTCCGGGCTGTTACTGAGTAATTTTAATATTGAAATACCCAGCCACAAATTTCTGGCCCAACCCGGGATTTGAACTCGGGACCTCTTGGTCCTTAAGCGACGCATGCTACCACTAGACCAACGAGGCAGTCAAAATCTCCTTCTCGGTCTTCTTTTATACAAGATAAACGGCTTATCCAGCGCTCGGTACGCCAAAGACCAATAAATATGTAGATATATATAGTTTCGTTATATAGTATACTTACTAAAACAATACAAACACTCCAGTCTAAAACGATATTGGCATAGTTAATTGCATATTTGTGCAAAGCATCCAACGCGAAGCGAGTATACTAATTTACACATACTTACGCGGCAATGCAACATGGACAGGTGGTATCATCAAATAAGGCCAATTAACAATGCAGTTATGCACGAAACACTGGAAGTAATTATGAAAGATAAATATTATGAGTTGACGTAGTTTCCAATATTGACAAATAATTTCTGAAATGCCTAATAATAATTTATGAACGTAACAAATCAACCGTTTTTATTGACAATAATCAAATATACATTTCTCATCGTCCCTCGTAATAAAAAACAAATAACATGTGAGATTTTATCTAAGAAATACTACGTATACAACTACGCACTCATACAGTCACATAATGAAATTTTTACAAGTATTTCTTACGAAAAACTTGTCGATTTCTCTGTCTCTCGCCGTCTAAGTAAAAACCTACGTCTGAATTATAAAAATTGTTACGCGTTTAAATAATGTATCAGTTCTTAGCGTTTGTCGCGAAATCACAGTTTCTGGCAATAAAAAACATTATATTCTATTCTATCGCAACCGTTGCACCAACAGAGTGGTTCGAATCAGTATTAACTGCCTCGATGGCGCATTTTGTAGTGACCCTGTTCTATGGGCCAAGAGTTAGGTATGTGGGTTCGATCTCCACCCAGGACAAACATTTGTATTACGAATGTGTTGTATTTGTTCTGTGTCTGAGTGTTAATTTCTAATATCTAAGTAAGTACACATTTGTAAAAAAAAAATCACTGTTGCTTCTGATATCCGCAACACAAAAGCACTTAGCTCGGAATCAAGTCAATGTATGTGATGTTGTCGGATATTATATTAAATTCGCGAACGGCAATTCTAAATTGTCTAATGTACTTTCATCCAACAACGCTTGGGCATAAACGAACACGTGTACAATCGTAATTTAACAAATGACGTGACATTATCAGCTTGTGAGCGTCAGAACGGACGCATTTGAGCTCATGCGTCAGACGCGATATCGCTAGCGAGAGCCCTCCGGCGGAACGAAACGTGGAACAATGTGTGAATAAATTGACACTTACAGAGATTTACTCTCATAAAGCTACCGCCGTAGAATTAAATTTAGATAGCATCAGTTAATAATTTCTCGGCGATGTCTACGTTTTTCTCCATGACCACTTTAAGAGAAAAATAATATAGTTTCCTTTTCCTGCTTTTCAAATAATTCCTAGATATATCACATATCCAAGGTTTTACATAATAAATGGGCGGTAGGTAGCTTTTGTTCTTTTTTCAAACTGAATTTTAGCTTTTGGAAGAGAGAAGTAACGTAAGAAATCTGGCTCCACTTTGAGGGAACATCGTTTAACCCTACGATAGCTGCGACCGTGATTATACGAGTACTTTTCCTCTTGTATATATTGTCTACTTTTGATACCGACTGTATATGTGTATTGTACAGTCGGTATGAAAAGTAGCTGAACAGTTTTTAACTCTATACCTAAGGTCAAACTCTTATCTCCAAAATGATTCAAAGCGCCTATTCATTAAAATATGTAAATGAGCCTTTTAGACGAACCGTTTGTGTATTTCTTAAAGACGATGTAGGTACCAATGGCTTTTAATGACACAAAGACAAGCTTTTGCTGTTTTAATGAAAATATCCCAATATAAAGGAGTCTTGGAAGTGTTTCTTACAAATATTTAAAGTTGAAACCCAACATTAAATCTCAAACTCAAAGGTACAGAGAAAATAAATTGCTATTTTTCCGATTTCCATTTAAATTTGTGCGAAATTAAACTACGCTTATTTATGAACGTGCTGTTATGAACTCCCATTTTTGACCTAATTGCTCTGGGAGTCTAAAGTACCAACTGAACTGTGTTCATTAGACAAACATTTGCCTCCAGCGGGATTAGAACACGCATTTTGACTTTTGGTTTTTCATGACGAATTTCTAACAAATCAACCAAGAAAAAATAAATTATTGATATATATATGGTTGAATATATGAAAAAAAATTATTCCACGCGACCATATCCACAGGTTTATCATAGTCATAGTAAGTTTTTATCTACCTACTAACAATCATACGTATACCTTAATTGTATAGCCAGTATTATCAAGTTGTCATACTTAATTTATCAATTAAAACTGATTAGACTCGCCCGTTGGTCGAATAGTTGGGACCCTGGCCACGAGACCAAGGGTCGCGGGTTCGAATCCCGCTAGGGGCAAATGTTTCGTGTGATGAACATGGACATTTGTATTCGACTCATGGATTTCGAGTTTATAAACGTATTTAAGCATGTCTATCCGCATGTCAAACTAAGCTTATGCTTGTACTATGGATACTAGGCGATCCATAGTACAAGCATAAGCTTAGTTTAAAACTAGGGAATTGATGTGTCAGTCTGGAGAATTTATTTAAAACCAAATCTGGTAAAGTTACCAGTTCAGTCTTAAATCAATCTGTGTGAACAATTTCCGAAGAAGAGGGCCCTTCGGAATCCAGAGCTCAAATAACTTTAAACGAACATCAGCTGAGTATAATCCCGCAATCTGAATGGTAAGTATTAATACAGCTGATTACTAATTAATTGTTCCGTTGGTGCGAAGCGAGCGCAATCCAGTAATACCAGGCTGCCGCTTATAAATTGATCTATTATTAAAATCAGAAAACGGGAAAGTTTACCTCTCTCCCAGGCGCTATTAATTTGGTCTAGCCCCAGATATGAGCGGATTATGCGTAGGGAATGTAAGCCTTTCGTATCTCTGAATGAATTAGGGATAACTTTGTGATTTAGGGTTATGGAAGTAGATTTTTTGTAAGTTATTTAAAATAAACACAGTCTTTTGAGATACCTGTTTGAAGTTATGATTGTTATTGCTAGATGTTTGTATGATATTTTTTATTAAATTTGTCCCATGTTGGTCCGGGACTTGGCCCATGTTGATCTGGGACAAAAAAAAAAGAATGTGCCAACTGTGGTTCTTGCCTAGCATGTCGCAAGAGGCGACTAATGGTTTACGGGCTTTTGGGTATGTGACTGAGTAGGCGACGAGCTAGCCACTTATCACTTCTTTTTCACAGCTTTCCATCCAACCCAGCCCACTGTCCCATGTTGGTATGGGACTTAAAAAGAATGTGCCAACTGTGGTTCTTGCCTAGCATGTCGTAAAAGGCGACTATTGTATATCGGGTTTTGGGTGTGTGATTGTGTGGGCGACTGATTAGCCGCTTGTCACTGCTTTTTACAATTGCTGCCCTTTCGACTCTGCCTACCCCTTCGAGGATTTTTGGCGTGATGTTATGTATGTATTTTTTATTAAACATTAAAAAGGAAGATCTCGTTTGCATAGTGTCTACTGGCAATTAATTGCGGCTTGCCTATGTCAAGCATCGGTACCAATGGTAAACTAAATAACAAATACAGACTCGTAAAAATTTATAACAATACTTCTATATTATTTTCATTTTCTCGTGTTCAAGCCAATAATATATATGTACTCATATGAGTTGACATCCTTATCAATGCACTGCCACGTTTATAGCCGGCATCCATAAGCTTATACAAACAGTAAACTGGATGGAACCTTTAGCGGACTACAATCAAATAAATATTCTCGCCTAGCAAAGGCGTGAATCTAGCTGACAAAACGCCACGTAGAACGCGTCGGCATTTATCTTTCCGGTTCAGTAGCTTTTCGAACGCTCTCCTATAACAAAAAGCATTTTGTTTGGCAGCAGACGGATTTAGGAATCCGTAAATAATTAATATGAATAAAACGCTTTAGTATAATGCACTTTAGTTTCTATTAACAGCCCGTAAATATGTGAGTTTTATGCGAACGAAAAAACCCTTTTTTCTACCTAGACGATATTGAAAAACGTTGAGCGTTGCTGAAAAGGCATGGTTCAACATGTTGAACTTGTGACTGGCTCGATGGCGCATTCGACAGTGACTCTGCCCTATGCGCCAAGAGTTGTCGGTTTCAATTCCCACCTAGGACAAACATTCGTATGACGAATGCTTGTGTTAGCTCTGTGTTATGGTGTTATTATCCAATATTTAAGTATATATTTGTACTACCACTGTTGTTTCTGTAACACAAGTGCTTAAGCTACTTACCTCGGAGTCAGATCAATGTATGTGATGTAGTCTGATATTTATTTATTTATTATAGAGCCCTGCCAGTGACGTATCTTAGTGGCAACTAAATGTGGGAAAATGCCACGTGCTCTCGACTCAAAGCCCCTGTGCATAAAAATGTCCTAGCATTAAAACCGCACAATCATTCTTCGAGTAAGGATCTGATGTGACCGGTTGAAAAGCTCCAAATATTATTCCTATTCAGAAGCAGTAGCCTGTCGCTACTATCAGCCGCCTAATCGATTAGCGGCTGTATATCATTTATACCTTTAAACTATTAAATGCTAACTCTTCATTTCTAAAGATAGTTTTTATCAATAAAATATAGGTACGTACCACACGTTGAAAAAATAAGTATTGTCAACATTAACTATTATAAAAAACTATTCGTAAAATCAAAATAAATTGTCCCATGTTGGTCGGGGACTGAAAAAAATGTGCCTAATGTGTCTCTTGCCTAGCATGTCGTAGAAGACGACTAGTGGTATATCTGGTTTTAGGTATGTGATTGTGTAAGCGACAAGCTAGCCACTTGTCACTACTTTTTTTAAATTTTCCATCTAACCCAGCTCAGTTTGTTTTTGGCTGAATGTAGTTAAAGGGGTCTGCTGCCCCTTTGACTCCGCCTAACCCTTCGGGGATTATGGGCTTGATGTTATGTGTACATGTGTGTGTGTAAAATAAAAAATATCATTTCATTTGTTTCGTTATCAATTCGCAAAATAAGCACAACAATTGAAGTCATTAACAATGGAATTTGTATTTTAATCCGTCAACGTTATCTGTTGTCACTATTGTTTATTCCGTGGTCCGTGTTTGCATTGAAATATTTATTACACCCGTTATTGGCCCAGCCGGCGCAGCAATCAAAACGTCTGTTATCATGGGGAATAAAATGTCGAACTTTTTTATTTATTTATCGGAGCCATCAGTTCGAGCCAAAGTTTGACGGCTAGTACGTACTGGGATTCCAAATTTATTGTTGAAAAAATCTATTCAGGCGAAATCTCAAAGCGATCCTCCGCAACCCTTTCGCGATTCTGTCTAAAAGAAATGTGCCAGACATTTCTTTTTTTAACTTATATTTTGAATCTGTGCAAAAAAGTTTGTTTCTAACAATAAATCTCATTTTTATTTTTTATTTTTCAACCGACTTCAAAAAAAGGAGAAGGTTCTCAATTCGACCGTATATATGTTTTTCTAAGCTTTAATTCACATGATTGACTATGGATGCGACATCGACCTAAATGATGGTGTAATTGATTACATCTATTTTTTTTTTGTAAGTGGCCAAAAGATATTTCGTCGGTGGTATTGCAATATCGCGTAACTAACACTTGATCATAAGGTAAAATTTTCCAATTATTTAGCCCAGTTTTTTTTCTGGCTGAATGTGGTTAAAGAGGCCTGCTGCCTTTTTGACTCTGCCTACCCCATCGAAGATTATGGGCGAGATATTGTATGCTACTAGGTATTGTATGCTCTTTTGGTTTATTGTAGATGCATGTCTTTTATTAGAATCGAAAAAAACTTCAGTTACGTTAGTGCGTTGTAGGTATATAGGTACATCAGAAAAACTGGTTTAAGAACCTCATTGCTCATTAGACTATCTACCACTTAGGCAATTGCAAGCGTCAAGCTATGCATGTATGTAAAAGACGTTTTAATAAATAATAAGGCAAAATAGTTTTTTCTCCTTTATACATTCTACGCTATCTCTATTCATATACTACAGATTTTATGAATATGGTCATGGTTTTTGAATTAAAATGAATTTGGCCTCACAGAAAAACCATGAAAAAAAAATTACAGGAATGGTTTACTTGCCATTTTTTTCTCACCTCGCCTAACACTCAAAAGTTAATAAAATATTGAGAAAGCTTATTTTTTAATGCTTTTAGTAAAATCGTTGCCAATGTTATCAGCCTTTGTAAGCACCAACACAAAATATTTCAATTGAACGGCCCATTTAAACGGAAAGAAACGTTCCATGCAAATGTTGGTAACGCCTCGATCGCATTACCGCCAGAGCCGCTAGGTGTCGTTCGTAGATCATTACGCCTCTATCTAGAATCTAGATAAACACTTATGTGCTCGAGTGCTTAAGTTGCTCCCCAGCTGCCTCTCGGAATTGCTGATGCCACAGATTATTTTGGCAAGATCGAGGATACCTCACAATTATCTAGTTTCAGAAGGGTCAATAACAACTTTAGTGCGCTCATTAATTTATTTTTGATTTGATATGGACCTATGGATTTTGGGTCAGGTTCGGAATAATCCATTTTTGTGGCTATTTTATTAAAGTTTTAATTATTAAAAAATATCTATCTCAGACGATAAAGTAACCTCACATATCTCCTGTTAATTTACAAAGGGAATTTCTTGTTTCACATTAAAATAAAGTGCTATAGTAGGTACCACAAGCTAATAACATCAAACTATCAAATTATTTGATAGTTCGGAGGTTTATAAAACACGAAACTTTTGACGCCTTCATTAATTCATTTCATCCCATTCTTTTCCATCTCTTTCAAATTGATCCAAACAGATTGAAGTCCTCGATTCTTATTTGCGCGTGTACGACGCCCTTGTCGGCAATAAAGCCGCCGTTTTACTGAAGCCGCATTGTCAGTTTCCAATAAGACGTGATACTCCATTATGCCATGTGAATGACGGCTTCATACTGAACTATTGAGTTAAGCTAAGGGGAACTATGTTATAAGGGGTTGTAATTGAAAAAGTGTCCATAGAAAAATAGTTCCAGAACTAGCCATGATGGCGCTAGTGCGCCAACATTATTTAATATTGCGTAACTTGTTAACACCGTTGAAATACTCGACTACTTACGCAGTCAAAAATCAGTCAAACATTTGCCGCCACAAAATAGACATAATGTTAATTACATGAGGAAACAGAACTGTTTTATTTCCAATCTTAATTTTAATTATCAAGATATAATTTGCAACTTACCTTTGTTTGAAAGTACGCCGTAATATAAATGTATATTCATTATCGCAGTTACCCTAGTTAGTAAAAGTTTCCGCCGAGCCGATGGTGTCTTGCCCGGCGGCGCCCCACAGGGGGCTCCGAATACTCCTATGGTAACCCTGCCTGTCGTAGGAGGCAACTAAAAGGGCGTTTGGGGTTGTGGAGTGACTGTAGGAATGAGAAGAACCACCGTGAGGTTTAGTCGGTAGTAGAGTGTTTTTTCCCAGACAGCTCTGAGCCCGACACACCCTCGTAGACCGAACCTAGGTTTACGTAAGTGTATACCTCACGTTAATAAGAAAAATTTAGTAAAGATTTGAATTACAATGACACACAATACAATACAATCGATAGACTTGGACATAGTCTTTCGTATTTGACCTTACTCAGTAGACTCACTCGCACCATTGAGGTCATTCCTGAAACTATTTCTTAATGCTTTTATCCAAATGGATTTTCAGTTGGACACTTATATGAGTCTGCTCTTCTTCTCCTACACTTCATACATCGAACTAGGGCCTCGTCAAATAAAAATGGCGCTGACTTCATTATACGCGACTTGACTAGCATTTATGTTACACACTTTATTGTAATGAGCTTAGGAGCGACAAACGGTTGCGAGTGACGCAACCACTTAGCCCTTTAATAGAATACCGACCTATTTGACATCGGAAAAGTTATGCTGCCTGTCTACAAACCTCCTTCGTAAATTCTTAGTTTTGTTGTACTTGTAACGCAGTCAGGTTATTAGTCTGGCTATTATATGCATATCATCACGCCCTTAGTCTCTGAAGGGAAAGGCTGAGTCAAAGAGGACAGAAGACATCTAGCCTTTTTAACTACCTTATACAAAAAAATAGGACTGGGCTGGGTTAGGTGGAAAATTTTGAAAAGTAGTTACAATTTAGTATGCTAGCTCGTCGCCTAGACATTTGCATATCCATATACTTTCTTTTGGTCGCCTTTTACGACACGCTAGACCAGGAACTTAATTGGCTATTCTTTTTAAGTCCCAGAATAACACATACACGGTGTTTTAGCGTTGCGCGATCGCGTGGGCACCTTACATAAAGGCGTAGAGGTACATCCCAGGAGTTAAGTCGGTATACCCCGCTCACTACCACCTTGGGCGGAGTAGGGTCCTCCTATCATCTGGAGGGCCCAGGGAGTCTTACACACCCCGCTGATTCCCCCCGGTCTCAACGGGACGGTGCGTAACGCATTCCCCTGGGTAAACAAAAAACAGGATTTAATTTATCATTATGGACTATTTTTATGTAGGTGTTCAACACAATATATTAACTTATCCAAAGTAAGTTTTAACTGGCACTACTTATGTATTCCAGAATACTAATAAACAAGAAAAACGAATTGCCTAATATTACCACATTCCGCTCTCGTAACAATTTCCGTAGTTCATTCGGAAAACTAATAAATCCCATAAGGTCCCAAACTTTATGTCTAGGCGACTTGTTTTTTCCTTTCTGCATCGGCTCATCGTACGTAAAATTATTGCGGTAAATGTGTGGAAATATAACGTTCCGTTGTACGCGACGCAACAATAGCCAAACGTTTGAGTAGCGATAAACTTCTAGATTTGTTTCCGTTCGTGTCCAAGCATTTTATTGGCTTTCTTTCCACGCTTAAGGAAGGGTCAGCTTGTTTATTCCTGTTTTTGTATTATCTTTTCGCCAGATACAGATCTTGTGTATTGTACAAAAATAACATGTGGACACTTTTCGATACTTTTTCATGTATCTCTATCAACCTTTGTATTCTATTGCTCTTAATCTACGACACCTCAGCTGCAACGACCTCTAATAAAGACTATATATTCACATAACTGGATAACAAATAATCTAATTTGCCTCGTTTAATCTTGGCTTACGACCATCAAACGTAGTCGTTACAACATTTTACAACAAGGCATATTATGCCTAGGATCGTCGTTAAAGTGTACGTTCTTCTAGCTAAGCTTACGAGGCCTACGAAGTCATTTTGAGATTACACAACCAGGCATGGTTACATCTATCATCATTAAATCGTAGCCCAGCTAGAAACGGTTCTAACGGTACTAAGTACTAGGCTAAAGAAGAAATAGAATTATGCATCCATCTATTATGAAAATTGTTTACTACGGACAGAACATTATTAATTCATCCGACTTTTGCTCATTTTGTACCCAAATTTGACCAAATAACGTCCCGGGTGATTTTCATATCAACCCAAGTTGCGGACGCGAAACAAGAAGAAGCAGTTGACCCAAAACATAATTCAATTTGCAGTCTCATTCGCGGCGACTTGCGGATAGAATTAAATTAAATTTCTCGAAGGAAATGTCTACAAAAACTTCAGTGTTCGTAAAATTTATTTCGCCAGATTTTTTCCTTATAACTTCTGCAATGTCCGTTCTTATTAGCTGAGTAGTAAGTCGGGCAATCGATATTCAATCGGGTATGTTAAATGTCTTTCGTCTAGATCCGGACTTCTTATACTTCTATATTTCAGGGTTTTTATTCTTACACCTAGACAATATTTAAATTCTAATGTCCCATCTTGGTCTGAAACTTGTAAAGAATGCGCCAACTCTGTTTCTTGCCTAGTGGGTATATCGTAAAAGACGACTAATGGTATGTTGGGTTTTGGGTATGTGATTGTGTAGCCGACAAACTAGTCATTTGTCCCTTCTTTTACACAATTTTCCATCTAATCTTGTTCAGTTTTATTTTCAGCTGAATGTGTTTAATGGGGCTTGCTGCCTCTTTGTCTCTGCCTATCCCTTCGGGATTGCGGACGTGATGTTAACTTATTTTATGCTCAATTGCTAATTCCGTCATTGTTTGTATTAATAGTAGCTAGAGATGCATTTCAGGGTGGTAAGTTCAATCCCTTAAAAGCATCCTTAGCAACCGCAGCTCAAAACAATTTAAGTGTGTGTGACAAAAGATCTGAATATACTAAAAATATATTAAACTAGATATAAAAACAGTTTTGTTCTGAACTTCGGAAGAATAGATAAAAGTGAATGAAGTGATTGAATTGAAGTCAAAAGCGATTCCGTGCTGGTTTCAACTTCGGTAGTCTTTTGTTCGATCTAGAAAACAATAGGTACGCTACAGAAATAGAATCTCCAGAACAACTGTCATTTGCACTAGCGTGACTACAGAAATAAAGAAACAACAATTCATTTTATTATTCTCACAGACTTTATCGATCACTCGCTGTCTGAAGAATTATATTGGAAATAGTAGTACTTATTTTTAAACCTTACTGTACGGATTGCGTTTCAAAAAGTTTTCATTTCAAGCGCTCAAAATCTATAAGTTTGCTTGCTATCGCTACTTTATGTAAAATAAGAAATTATGACGAATTTACAGTAACCCTTACTTACCTATGACAAATTAACACATATTTTTTAATGCATGTGACGAATTTACTTTACAATAACCCGATAAAAATAATTAAATCAATTTACATTAGTTACCAAATAGCTCTCCTAAATTTTGTAAGTACTCCTATTTTTCTTTCCATAAAAGAGAACCAGGGACCAAGCCCTTACATGTAAATATATTAGTCAACGGCCTGAATGCTGGAATGCGAGATGACAAGAAAACCAAGCTAGTCAGGCTAATATATTCAAAAATGCTTTTTTTTTATGCCATTAATAAAATCCATTGCGGTGTATTCGGACAGCCTTCATATATTTTTATAAAAGAAATTACTTTTGTTCAGAATATTTATTCTAGAAGGATGCAAAGTTTTCCCGAATATACCTCTTTTCATTCATGTTCCAACGACGTCAGACAACTTCGCTCATTACGAGGCTAAGTGCAAACAACCCGATTCACAAACATTTATTCTTCTTTCGCTGAAGTAGCGCTGAGGAGTTGGAAACAAAGCCCGCTTTGTATGGAGCTCACGTTGGCCAAATATTGGCCAAATTTTGATTTTCATGAGCACTTTCACCTGAACTAATATACTTACAAATTTTATTGTGACTGCAGCATACAGGTATATGAAAATTCTGTACCTACAACCGCATAGTAAACATTAGCCTTAATTAACCAACTTTATGCCAAGTTCTACTTTGAACCGATTATGTAGAAAAAATTACAAAAATTAAAGCTTTGATTAATTATTTACAAACATTTAAATTTTAAAACCTTAGTATAAAATACTTAGTTACCGGAAATGTGAAGCATCCACCTGTCAAGATTGTTAAAACTTTGTTTTTTTTGTAGACAAGGTCAAAAGCAAAATTTTTAAACACGTCACGAAACTATTTAGTCTGAGGCACCTACAGCCCTTTTTTATAATAATGGTCTTTAAATTATCTTTTTTTCATATATAACATAACATAACACATAAAATAACACCTCGCCCATAATTCCCGAAGGGGTAGGCAGAGTCAAAGGGATAGCAGGCCCCTTTAACCACATACAGCCGAAACAAAACTGGGCTAGGTTAGCTTGTCACCTACACAATCACATACCCAAAACCCGATATACCATTAGTCGCCTTTTACGACATGCTAGGCAAGAAACACAGTTGGCAAATTATTTTTATGTCCCAGACCAACCTGGGACTAACTTTTCCATATATTTTTTTATATATCTTGATCATAAATTTACTGTATATATTCAAGACTTTCCACAGTTGCTAACACTACTCATAAAAGCGACGATGTTCGAGTACCACAACTCAGGATGCTCAGCTTTCAAGAGCACAGTAAACAGTAAGTAAAGTATGAAATAAAAGTCCTCGTCGTCAGGAGTCGTAAAAGTATAGGGCCTTGCGTTGATGGCTGTCAAGTAGGTAGGTACGAGGCAACCACAGGAGGCGGCTGGCAACCACCGGAGTCCATCGGCAACCACTAAAGGCACTCGGGAACTGCCAGAGTCCGTAAAGGGAAATGTGCCACTATCAAATGAAATGGCGCGACTCGAAGCGCCGCGGCGGGCTTAAAGGAATGGACATTCTCTAGACGCCACACGATGTCACCGGCACGGCGGCGTAAGTGGTAAGTCTACTTGAATATTTCAAATGCACTTTGTGGGCAAACGAGCAAACGGTTGCACATAAATGTCTTACTATTACAGTCTATAGACATATGCCTAAACGTAAGATTAAATATTGTGCCAAAAAAAATATATCTCTGAAAATGCAAACGTGCAATCGTAAATAATGCAATAATGACAGTATTGGTGTAGGTAGATTGGAAAAACTACATACATTATCTTTAATATTATATTGTTTGTACGTAGTGCAAGTATTATAAGTATTATATGAGTTTTAAAGTACGTACATAAACATATTTTCGTGTAAGCACCTACACCTACTAAAGTATGAAAATAACATTTATACTTTGAGCTTTCGACTTTTGCACACTAAAAATAACCTAGTATATATATTTATAAAAGGTTAATAATTAAATAAAGGCTATTAAACATATTCATAGCTTACTCCAGTTCAATTCCAGTTAATTGTTTATTAAATATATTTATTACATAGAACACATACTATAGAAATACACACTTCAAAAGATGTGAAAGCATTATAAACATGCATTTAGAGGTACGTTTTCAAGTGATCTTTCCATATGCGCATCTGGGAAGCATTCGCATGTAATCGTTTTACAGAAGTGCCTTTAAAGTTCATAGACTAAATAGCAAAATGCTTATAAAATAAGTAATATCATCATCTGGGAAAACTAGGAGAAAACTTGTTGCCTGTAAACATGTATAGTGAAGTATCTTTTATCTACAAAGAAAGGAAGAGAGGATTTCTATGTATACAATATATTATTGATCTATAACATCTTTAAACTTTGCTAATGTTATTGTTTATGAATGTATAATATCTTTAAACTTTGCATAGGTTAAGGTAAGGCATTTAAAGACCGATAAATAAATACTAGAATACTTATCTGTTTTTATTTCATGTATAATTTCTGAATACAAAAAATAGAGATTATATCCTCAGAATTTGTACCTTCACAGCAAAATCCCAACAAAGTGGTAGTCAGAGACAGAAAGCCCCCTTCGTCGCCAGCGTAATCATAAACCAAAAACTCAATACACCATTAGTCACCTTTTACGACATGCTGGGCAACCACTTAACACATTCTTGACGAGTCCCAGACCAACTTGAGGCAACCGTTATCATAAACTAATTAAATAGTCAGAATAGAATCCTTTTGACGAGATCTTGCACTTAGTGTTACTCCTGAATAATCCTTAAAAAAAAATATCCATAACTTTACGCCGAACGTTTTGAAAAACTCAGTGCATTTTGTCCCAGTAGAGTATCGCCTGAATAGCAAGTAAGTGCCACTATCAAACGGGATGGCATGTCGTGGGATGGACGAAATGGTATTGGAATGTTCGATATTTCTTTAGAAGGTATCGGTGAGGAAAGAATTGTAACGAAATGGCGAGACCTCGGTTACCATTCCAATGAAATGGTTATTCGAGTGAAGTTTGCATTTGTTGAAATTGAACGTAATATATGTTTGTTTAGTGAATGCGCTTTATGCATAGAGAACTAGCAATAGTCGCAAGAAAAAAAATATTACAAAACATTTTCGAGGTTATTTACAAAATAAAAACTAAAAATATTAACTATGTTGTGCTGTATATCAACCAGCTCAAGAGATATAATGTTTACATAGGACTCTAGACGCGCTTTAGGGTAACATAAATTAATAATCTCTAATTCCTAGGCTCTGCTCTCAGTCGATATCGGAATACTTACGTAATGAGGGTTTTTTAAATCAAAACATCCAAAAGATGGCGTAACTGTGACTTGCGGTCTTGTCATCCTGCTCATTGGTTAGTAGTCAGAACAAACTGACATACTGTCAACAAGGAGCCAATAGTGACAGTGATAAGACCACGAGACTCCCTCGCGCCACCTGGCGGTTTTTGTTTTGTGAAAACCCCCAATGGAATCCACTACGAACCTAATTAGTAATTCAAAACCTTTTTCAATGGCTTAACTCTTTACACGAGATATAATCCTTCTTATATCTCGTCTCTTCTTATACCATAAGGTAACTTTCTAAGGTAACAATTCATAAGGTAACTTGGGAAATTGGGAATCCTAAAGGGAAAATTGTGGCCGGACATAATTCCGGCCACGACAACGACAAATAGATAACCATCATCACAATTTTCCTAAAAAGCAAAAGATGCAAAGGAAAATGCACGTAAGCCCATTTATGTGACAGTAACGCATAAGTTCCCTTATCACCAACAGCGTCCGCATTCTGAACACGCTAGACATTGACATACCGCCGCCATTAGTCGTCTGGACCTTATCTGACTTTCTTTGTAACATGAGAACTCTCGCATTTGTAAGCCAACTGACCATTCGTCTCAAAAACAGTCTGCATGACGCTTTAATGGAGGACTATGTTTTGAAATCCGCTGGGTATACGATGAATGGAGATACATTTTGTTAGTTGCGATATTCATGAAATGTCATATCGCTATTTGAAGCCTTTGAAAGTGTGGTCCCTTAATACCTCTTCTTTGAAAAGGGTAGTAAAGGGAATGAGTACCTATTCAATATACATATTTCTCTATTGAAAAAAAATATAGCGTTAGGGTATCAAATCCAAAATTGTAGGTAATGGTTTATAGGCTTTCCAAATGAATTATGCGTGAGTAATTGCAATAATTGACTGACAGGCTCGTTGGTCGAGTGGACTGAAACATTTTTTCCTGTCTTATGTATTAAAACTTAGTTATGTATGTATACGACGGGTCCGACTTGAAAAATTCTTTCAGTGTTAGATAGCTCATTTATCGGCGAAGGCAATAGGCTATATAAAATTAACCATAAACGCGGGTGAAACCGCGAGCACAGCTAGTTACGAATACAATAATTAAACGTATGTGGCCACTAAATACAAGTTATAAGATTTGTAATTCCAGTGTTGGAAAATCATTAATAAATATTTAAAGACTTTCCTAATCAATACAGTAATATTGTACAAACGTAATTAACGTTTGTGTTATTAAACTCGTTATGAAATTAATTGAAGTAGCTTCATATATGCCTTGATTTACAGTTAGTAATTACCATAGCAAATGAATCGTTTCCGTCACAGCCTGTGACTGATTGTACACACGTATCAATTAAAGCGCTTCCTCGCTTGAGGACGCGGAACAAGATTGGTGTGGCCACAAGCGGCGGCACTTGTGATGATACCGCGGCGATTTACACTTTACATTCATTAACATAACGTAATGTCTCAAGGTTTAATCAAGCTGGGCTTACTATAACATAACATAACATCACGCCCATAATATCCGAATTGAAAGGCAGACCAAAGGGATGCTGGTGTTACAGATTACCTACCAGTTACCACGGTCAAATAGATCATGTGTTAACAGACGCTGTTAGGAGCCATAAACCTGTAGAGCTTGTATGAAATGAGTTAAGAATGTCAAAGAAGCGAGGGTGTGTAAGGACCGCGTCATATGGCGTTCGGTTCTTTCTGCCTACCCAGCTCCAGAATTGTCGTGAAATTAGTATAGTCCAGAGATGTAGCTACCCAGGCAGTGCCCTGGGCTCCAGGGGGCCCCAAAACTTGATTTAAAATGGATTGTCCCGGATCGGGAGCTACGTATGTCCATATAATATGAACAGAGGGGGCCCAGTGTGTTTTTTGCCCTAGATGACAGATTATGCCGGTAGAAATTGTAGTTTCACATTTTATTGAAAGAGTACTAGATAATCCTAATATATATAAATTACGCGTCACGTTGTTTGTCCGCGATGGACTCCGAAACTATTTAACCGATTTTAATCAAATTTGCACACCGTGTTCAGTTTAATCCAACTTGAAAGATAGGATAGCTTACATGTCAATTTATTTAACCCGATTACGTGTCATTGCCTGTTAAACGGAACGAAGTTCGCCGGGTCAGCTAGTAGTCTAATATAATCCCTCCTTTCCGCCACCTCCTCTGTCTTGGCAAACGACTCGTAGCAAGCCATCCCCAACTAATTGATTTCTATCACGGCGCAGCTACTGTGACAAAGATTCCCCTAATTCTATTAGCAAATTGACGTATGATTTAGGCCACTATTTCGTTAATTAACATAATTTGCACGACTGCGCGCAATTAATAAAGTTCCCCCTCTATCCTCGCACGATATATCTACGTCCAATTTAATTAAATGGATCAGCAAGCAGCTCTTTGTGATGATTTTGTTGTCATTATATTTTGTGTTGTCATTATGTTTGTCCCATGTTGGTCGGGGACTTAAAAAATTATGTGGCAACCATAGATTTAGAATTTTTTGACTACGCAAAAGATACATCAAGCGTGGGAGCGAGAAATCCTGCTGAAATACAAACCGCCCGAGAGAAAAAGAGACAGCGAATGAAGTACCTATATGTCAATGTTTTTGCGAGTAAGAGGCCATAGCGTCCCGGTCTATTCTACGTCGCAGTGAAATTTGTGCATTTATGTATTAAACCTTGGATTAAAATCGAGAATATTAAATGTGCAATTGATGTGACTTGTTCTGTACGTGATTGTGAGGTTACGCGACGGAATAATCCGAATAAACACACTTTTAACAGGTAAATACGATTTTATCATTAGATTTTTTCAAACCATATTTTGTCAAATTGTTGCTATTAATCAGTTTAGAAAAATATGTTTACAATAGTATATTGATTATAATTGATCTTTTTAAGTATACATCGTGATTATAATCAGAATTGAGGAAAATATTGTGTAAAATTGTAAATAGTTTGGTTACGCTAGTGCTTGACAAAGCGGTGACGTCACGAGTATCGATAAAAACTTAATCGTCTTTTAGCGACATCATGACATGAATACAAAGATATTTAGCCAAGTTATGTTGAAATATAATTATATTCACATTGGGAACTCATTATCTCCGTAAATTTGTTAGTTAAGTAATTGATAATTTTTCTAGGTTTCCAAGCAACCCAGCGTTGTATAAAAAATGGATACGGACTATAGACAGACCAGATTGGACTCCCAGTAAGAACTCCACTATCTGCAGCAAACATTTTGACGGCAAATGACGGCAGCAAAAAATTTGTTGCACTACATATTATTTTTAAATAACTGAATGACACCAAATTAAAAGTTGCTGATATATTATTTGTTTCATTTCATTCCATGAGTCAAAGCAAAAGTCATATCTTTTTGTCTTAGTATAAATCATAGAACATATTTCTATTTTTTTAATTTTTTACACGCTGAATATACGAATAATTTTACCATCTCATTGTTTATAGAACTGCTTAGAATGAGATTTCTTACCGACTAATTCCAATTTACCTAATATATACAACTACTGATTTCAGTCAATGCCATAAATAATTATTTAAAAGTATAAAAAAGCGTTTTAAATACCTATATTATTAGTATACAACTGAATCAGTCGATAATGTAAAAGTGCGTCTTTGACAACACTATTTTTAACTCACACATAGACGTCAACCAACACATGCTTAAATTTATTTTGGTCATGTCTCCGAGCCGTCTTTGTGTATCTTGTACATCCTAAATCTATGGTGGCAACTGTGGTTCTTGTCTAGCATGACGTAAAAGACGACTAATGGTATATCGGGTTTTGGGTATATGATTGTGTAGGCGACAAGTTAGCCACTTGTCACTACTTTTTCACAATTTTCCATTTAGCCCAGTCCAGCTCAGTTTTGTTTTTGGCTAAATGTGGTTAAAGGGGCCTGCTGCCCCTTTGACTCTGCCTACCCCTTCGGGGATTATGGGCGTGACATTATGTATGTATGTATTATTTTTGCTGGCACCTGAAAAAAACTCTTGTGCTATGTTATTTATGTACTGGGCATATATTAAGCCCAAACCGCGCCATATATGAAAATAACATTTAAATATCATAAACTTTGATTTAAACTTGCAACCGCGCATTTTGCTTGATGCTTTCTATTTTTATTTATATTAATATGAACGGATTAATACGAACGATATCATTTTAATGCGCTGTATGGCTTTCGAATATTTTTAAAAGTGAAATGGTTTGTTTAAAAAGCTTTTGAGTGACAATTTGCCGCCAAGAACTTGTGAATAACATATGCAGAAAAAAATGTGTCACTGCAACATTATTCAATGCCAATAAATAGTCTTACAAAAAAAAGCAAAATGTCATTCTTACCAGTTATTCTCTATCGATATAAAAATCCTAGGCGGAATCAATGACCGTGTCCGCTGTCTGCCTTGAAAAGGAATACGTGACTAGAAATAGTGTCTATTTTCTTGGCACAAAAACCTGTGGAGAACAGGAGTAGTAACATTAAAAACGGTATACGTGTAACACGGACTAGTAAAAAAAGAAGGACTACACGCTGTCATATTGTAGAATGAAGTCACGTTTATTCATGTGTGAGTGATACTTATGGATACCATATATCGGATATAATGTCAATATGTGACGTAAGTTACGTGTCAAGTTAGAGCACCTGAGGAGCTTCAACGTCTAGTAAGTGGCGCGGAGTCCTTCTTTTTTTATTAGTCTGTGACGTGTAACAAGAAAACAAATTTCCCGGACATGCGTGTGCAATGACCAAATCCTCCATGACCAGCCAATTTCTTTACAGTTTCACATTCGATCACGTACCTACATACAACATATATCAAGACCATAAATCTTTTCACCTCTCTGGGACTAGCAAGGTTATACTGACAATCTCAGATTACAGAACAAAACCTTTTGTTCTGTAATCTGAGCCGACAATATTGCCCACTGAAAATATTGTGCACCTCACACATTAAGTGTAAGAAAGAACGAAAGAAAGAACTACTTTAGACTCAATGCCAAACTACCTATTTTGCCAACGCCATTTACATTCGCTTATCATTTGATTTGATTCATTTGAACCTCGTGAGATATGGAAGCCGACAGTCACACGTGAAGATTATCGATGCGATGCGATTAACTTATGAATGCAGATGTCGTCTCCCGGAATAGACAGTACCTAATCATCTATACTGCGAGAACATGGTACCTGTGCTGATGGTTATAAAAAATTAACTGACAAAACCAATTTTCCTAACGCCAGCGTTAAGGAAACCGTTTTTTTCTTGTCGGTCACAAGAGTGGAAATTTTCCAAATATCCTACTTTCAATCTGGGAAAAATAAAAAGACCCTTCAGATGTAATAACAGAAAACGTAATATTGAAATGCATTTTACTTTGAGCGTAAATATTCCACCACGAAAATACCGCAAATTGGTATTAAAAAATATTTTTTACTTTGGTAAAAACATAGCGCAGAGATTCAACCTTCGGAACTAATTTGAGTGACTTTCATCCTTTTCATTACTTTGCGTTCCTTGACTACTCTGCTGTGAAAATCATCAAGTAAAATGGTTTGTACCCGAATATCATGAGTTTTCAAACATATTTGAGAATGGGTTTGGAATATTTTATAAACTATAGCAAGTTCAATGGAACTTGTTTCTTATAACACAGAGTAATAATATACTACGTACAACTTATACATTTTATTTTTAGCCAAATTTATTTTATAAAACTTATTGCTCCTTCGACTCTTCCTACGCATTCAGAGATACCATGCATAATAGTAGGTACAGATAGCGCGCGAGTTGAATGCAGTCGGGGCCTGAGACGAGACATACCTGAGCTCTGGATTCAACTCGCGCGCTATCTATATGTATGTTAGCATGTTGTTTCGTATTGTTTTAGATTAGATCACTGTTCAATCAACATTTACTCATCGTTGACAGGCCCGTTAGTCGAGTGGTCAGAGACCCTGGCCACTAAACCAAGAGTCGCGGGTTCGAATCCCGCTAGGGGCAAATGTTTCGTGTGGTTTACATGGACATTTGTACTCGAGTCATGGATATTTATAAATGTATTTAACTATGTCTATCCGTTTACCTAGTATCCATAGCACAAGCGTAAGCTTAGTTTAGAGCTAGGGAATTGGTGTGTCAGTCTGGATAATTTATTTATTTATAGTACATTTTCGGCATACGCTACACCATAAAGTAAATTATATTTGGCCGCAACGCCTCCAAAGGGCTGGTCCGGGGATCTCGGCTGCCCTTGAGTGAAGTAATCAATGCGATCCCATTACCGCAGGCTCAATATTGGAGCAGCGCATAAACAATTCATGACGTGTTAAACAATACGCGTCTTGAGTCCCCACTCAGCGGGTACCCTCATAACCGCCCGCATGTTTACAATTTCTAATGAGGCACTCCCAAAATTGCATCCAGCTATATTTATATTGGGGTAACAGAGCAGATGCTTTTAATGTCAGCGCGAATTAATAAAGTTTCGAAGTCAGGTCAAGATCTTTTTTTCTTTAGATACTTCTGAAGATGGCAAGTGGGCATACTGCATGACTGGTGGCCATATCATAGGCTACACATTTGGTTGGCCCAAACCATTCCTTGTTCGTAATAGTTTCCGGTAGTCTTGCGGAGTGTTCTTAACAACAGATACCCTGTAACACTAAGATTTGGATTTTAAAACATGTTAGTGACATTTTAATGGTATAAATACAAGCAAGCGGCCTCTATTAACATACATCTCCAGCAGGAGTCACACACCACATCTTCTTCCAGGACGGTTTAATCCCTCGTCTCTTCTCTTCTTATAAGGCTGAATCAAATAAAATAGACACGGTTATACGTATCATATTGATCAGTCTCAAAATATTCCCAGAACGATGAAACAAAATCAATGTTTAGATTACTCAGAGAATACTCCCATTTTATCGATGTAGCCTACCTACCAACTTTATGGATATTTTCTTTACTGAGTGAAGTTGGGTATGTAATAACATTTCCAGTACCTCAAAATTCAAGCAAGCATCATAAACAATTCACAACATGTTAAACAGCCTACGCCTCAAGGCTACAAACTCTCATAACTGCCGCCGTATGTTTTCTTTCGATTCCTAGGAGACGCCTGCAAAATTGGCTCCTTGTATTTTTACGGTACT
This sequence comes from Glyphodes perspectalis, assembly GCA_951394215.1. Lineage (NCBI taxonomy): Eukaryota > Metazoa > Arthropoda > Insecta > Lepidoptera > Crambidae > Glyphodes > Glyphodes perspectalis. The sequence goes on along the minus strand of OX596205.1, from coordinate 13,372,838 downwards.
CCAAATCTCTTTTGTAACGCGTTATGCATATAGTACATCATTTATGGCAGTTGCTGTTTTTGAAGTATCACATTTTCTTTGTCAAGTTTATTTTACCCTCCAGTCGCGTGGATTCCTGAATAATATTTTTGTGGGGCTACTTTATCTTAGACGTCCTAAGTTTTTCAGATAATAACTAAAAGATGAAGCAATTAAATAGATTACGCTAGGTATATCATATTAGTTAAGAATTGTATTTAATCTAGAACGAAAGGCAAACGGCATTCACCTGGCATGCGGTGACAAGAAGACGGATGACCAAAAGTATAAGTAATAAATAAAAGGAAGTATGTCATATTTTCTCCTTTTTTGCTATTTATTTAAGTTTATGAATGATTAAATTAGGTATAACCTACAAAAAAAATTAAGGCAATGGAGGACATTTTTTTTTATTTTTTTTTTCTTAATAAGTATATTACAACGACAAAGACAATAAATAATAAAAATACGTATCAACGCCTGTAAGAATTAACTTCCTTCCACTTTCTCGTGATATTTTTTTATTACCCAGTCGTCAGCCATTTAATATTTGCCATTAGTTACATTACTCGTAAAAAGATTAGGTAAAAACAAATTTGCACCAACTACATCTTGGACATGTAACAGTGTAGGTATCCAGTAAGTAGGTACACTTTCTCTACAATATCTCCGATCGAGCCTAAATACCTTTACTTGCTTGGCATTTATTCATGTGTTTACGTTGAGTGTATAATGTAATTTAACCGCGCTACAGAATATCTTCACAACTTACATCAATAGATAGGTAACGCAAATAGAAAACAACGGGTCGTGAAAACACGGCTTTAGCCCATAAACTTGGTTCTGGCACTTATCGAAATTGAACTTCTTAGTTGTCTCGCCCGTAAACAAGTGGGCACGCGTTGGAATGGGACGGTTACGAAATAAATAAAGTGTATGTAAAACAAAACAATGGCCTACTCGTATGAGTGAATAGGCTTTGTGAAATAGAGTCGGAAATATCATATCACCATAAGAACATACTTACATACATAACATAACATCACGCCCACAATCCCCGAAGGGGTAGGCTGAGTCAAAGGGCATGCTGCATGCCCCTTTAACCACATTCAGCCAAAAATAAAGCCGGGCTGGGTCAGATGGAACATTGTGAAAAAGCAGTGACAAGCGGCTAACCTATCGCCTACACAATCACAGCCCCAAAATCCGATATACCATTAGTCGCCTTTTACGACATGCTAGGTAAGAACCACAGTTGGCACATTCTTTTTTTTTGTCCCTGATCAACATGGGCCAAGTCAAGTTCATGGGACATAAGAAAATACTTACATATGATTAATAAATAAATTAATTAATTTTTGAGGCTGACACACCAATTCCCTAGTTCCAATCTAAGCTTATGCTTATGCTATGGACACTAGGTGAACAGATAGACATACTTATTTCAATTTAATATTGAATTAATTTATTTTATTATATATTTTCATATTCGGCTCCAACGCGTGTAATATACTTAAAATCAAAATAAATAAAATAGCGATTTCGCTTACATTTCTCTGGAAGTCTTAATCAAATGTCGTACGTGACGGCGTGTAACCCGAAGTTGCCTCAAGCAACAACAATTAAGAAATTTCTAAGTTGCCAAGCGCCACACGACGCTGGGACGTTCAGTCACGGTTCCGTTGACATTTCACTCCAGACGTCTACTCCGAAGGGATATTTGACAATTTAATTAAAGCCCTGTGACTGTAACAAAGAATTTGTCGGCTCAAAGCAACAATAGAAGGCAGTTTGTGGCCGCGACTCGGACGTAACAAACAAACAAGCGGGTTGACCCTCATCAGTTAGTCGTGGCTTGATAACATCAACTTGTTTGGAGTAAATATCAGATATTGTTCCCTTTATAAAGTGATCACATTCACACAAGTGGACTTCTATCTATGCTTATATACTTACTGACATTTTAAAGAGCTTGTAATGTAACCAATAAATTCAAAAACTATCTGAATTAAATTTAGGCACAAAATAGGCTGAATAGCACATAGGCTATATTTTATCGATGCAACACGCGAGCGGACCACAGGTAGAAGGTAATATAACATAAGTAACGACCTTGAAGAGGTCTTCAGCGTTTGAAAAGGATTTGTGAGCTTTGAAAACATTTTCGGGGGAGTCTGCGGTAGAAGCAACTCGGACTGAGTAAACAAACACCGGCTAACTCCCTTCAATTCGCTTCACCTGCCCAATTTGAACGCGAAAGCGAACATTTGGGTAGGTACCTGAAATTTAAGTAAACATTTACCTATCTACAAAAAAAATCCTTAGACTGATCATGACTGGATCGATGGCGCATTTGGTAATGACCTTGCCCTATATGCCAAGAGTTCGATCCCCACCCAGGACTAACATTCATGTGATGAATACTTGTGTTTGTTCCGTCTGGGTGTTAATATTTAATATTTAAGTTTATATTTGTACTACCACTGTTGAATCTGATATCCGTAACACATGTGCCTAAGCTACTTAGCTCGGAGTCAGATCAATGAGTGTGATGTTGTGGGATATTTATTTATTCATGATGATATCCAAGCTTGGATAGAATGAGAAACCAATACCTTGAAACAGCCTTTTAAACACGTATAAGTTGTAGTGGCTCTTAACGAAGCAAGGCATTAAAGCTAGTTGATTTATGAACGTCATCATCATCTTCCTAGCGTTATGTCCCGTGCTTGGGCGGGGTTCGCTTAGACCATTATCCAGGAATTAGCGAGTCTAGGTATTACATTGAAGCGACTGCCAACCTGACCCTAAGATAGGGAAACCAGACAATATTTGGATCACAGTTGATGTATGGACGTAGACGACTCAATTGTCTTGTTTTTTTCACAAGCGCTCCTACAAAGAGATACATCATGCTCCTTGCTTAATCATATCATTACTTCCAATTTATAGTGGACGGTACTGAGCTTTTACTCAAGGAAGCAGGACTTTTAGTGAAATTAATCAACATTCGGGAGAGATTTACTGAGCTTTGAACAAGAGTGGGCGGGTATCTGCGGCGACGGCGATTTGGACAGAGCACAAACAACGGCTGACCCTCGTCAATTTGCCACCTCCTGGCTACGGCGACATTGTAGCAAGCCCTTTGATCATTCAAAATTTAAGTAAACACCTCCTGATCAATCAATCACTTATAACTTGAGTCCGGGCGATAATAAGGCCAATAAATACCAGCTTAATTTTCTGAATGTGTCGAAAGCAGTAATTTTGATATTTCAATATTCGTAGTGTCTAAGTTATATTATTTAGGAGAAATTTATCTTAAATTAACTAAGGATTTATATGAATATGTACGGAATTATTTAAGGAATGTTGAAATTCAAAGACATTTGCGAGGGACCGAGCGAAATATTTCATTCATCTACAGGATTTTCACCTATTAGGTTGTGTTCATATTCAGCGTTTACTAAGAAGCCACCGGGTTCTTCTTGAGACCTACGTCAAAAGTACCAACACCAGCATATTCTTAGGGCATAATTTTCTTCACCACTCCATACAACAACAGTCGCATTTTTCGACATGAATTTTAAGTCCCATACCAACACGGCACTAAGTATATAAAATTCAAAAAAATACAAAATTCAAAATTTCTTTATTCATGTAGGCTTTAAAAAAAGCACTTATAAATCGTCAATTTTACAAAATCTTTAGAGCAATGTGAATCTACCACTGGTTCGGAATGCTGATTCTACCGAGAAGAAACCGGCAAGAAACTCGGTAGTTACTCTTTACAGCGTCAAAATATACATGAGTAATATACACTTTTTTTAAATGTTCTAAACCAAATCATACAATCAGTCATATTGTACAGTATCTAATAATATCATACAGTAAGTAACTTAATTTAATGATAACGATTCTAAACCGAACTTCTTTTACAGTAGTAACACAGATTACTCAGAGAAATGACCAAATGGTTTTGCGGGTTACAACAATGAACGGCAATCTGCGGACGCGATTGGACGCAGCACAAACAACTGACCCTCGTCAATTCGCCGCCCCCGCAGATTTGTCGCGATAACACCTGCTGGATACCTTTGGGTTTACTGTATACTGCAATAAGGTACATGCGATACTTTGGATACTCTATTATATCTATTCCATGTTGATCTGGGACTTAAAAAAATGTGCCAATTGTGTTCCTTGCCTAACATGTCGTATAAGGCGACTAATGGTGTATCGGGTTTTGGATGTGTGATTGTGTAGGCGACGAGCTAGCCATTTGTCACTAATTTTTCACAGCTCACCCAGGCCAGTTTTATTTTTTAGCTGAATGTGGTTAAGGGAGCTAGCTGCCCCTTTGACTCAGCCTACCCCTTCGGGGATTGCGGGCGTGATGGTGTGTATGTATGTATGACATACATATACATACATAGATCTATGTCGGAAAAGGCTTATCCTCAAGAGAGTATAAAACTCTTCGTACATTATGGATTCTCAGAAAAGAGATACGACAATAGACTCTCGATAATCGATTTATTCAGTCGTATAAGTATTGCATCGACAGAGCATCAGTTTATAAAAAGATTATAGCTCAGTGCTAAACACGTCACATATACTCAGTCTCTAGACTTAGTGACTGAGTATATGTGACGATTGTACAAAACTAGAATTGATGTGTTTTCCCATGGGGTAAAAATTATGATAAGTACCCCTTACTGTTATTAGTTGAAAAAGTCCTACTCGTATATATTCTATAATTGCTGTGCTTACAGAGTTTGAAGGACTTTTGCAACTAAAGACATTAAACATTTAATTCATATATAAGATTAATCTTAAGAAGATGTATTTATTTGTTGCGCTACAATTCTGATTGTAATTGTAATACTTAAATTATCCAAAAAAACATTGAGTTTTTACAATTTCATACACTTCTTTAAAGTTGAAAAGAAACAGCCAGCAACTGGCTAAGATGTAGTTTGGTAGTTGATAACTAGATACCTTTAAACAATTCACCCAGAAAGTAATAAAAATATTTATAAGTCTTTTTTCACCGCAATCCGGTGTCGTTGTGTGAAAAAGGTTACTCGTAAAAGAGAACAAATGCTGAAAACTTGGCTCCCATTTTTTGTACCACAGATAAGCAGTGCTTTGCAAAAAAATAAAGTTTTATTTTCACGGCTCCGTTATTGCCCGTTAGCTTTCACACCCTTTGGAGTTGAATAAACCGGATTGCAATTAAATAAAATACATTTAGAATTCGTGGGGTATGCAGATGTAAATTAAAACCACGTCTAAGTAGGTATAAGATCTGCAGACATAAACAGACGGTGAATTTGGTAGCATCTTGTGCCTATGTTATTTAACAACTTTTTAGTGTTAAAAACAATACGAATCGAAATAAGATACGATTTTTATTACATATTAAAATGGTCACTATACATTTTTGTAACTTATTTGATTCTTCTGTAATCTTGACCATTAAAATCTATTTAAACTAGATATATGGAGGAATATCTATCCCTTGTATTTTTAAAATTCTTTGTAATCCGTCTTATTGTGGGAATTTTAATTATAAACAGCTTCATCAGCTCTAGTGTAACAATCACATCCACAAACAAACAGATCTGTTTACCGATTTCAATACTCCTCATCTCTTAAACTGACCTATAAAGAATAGGTATCAATTTTTTTCGATTTCGAAAATAAATCGGCTTACATTAATGGCCTTTATTGCTGTAACTCACGTCAAAATGGAATAAAGCGAAACAAACAAACAGTAGCAATGACAATAAACGTTCAGTATTGCGGCCGTTAAGTCAGGTGATCAGCGCTAACAGACGGAAGGGCGACGCCGATGGGCGGACCGCGACCCATGCAACTAGGGCTACCACAGTAGCTTGAGTTTTGTCGCCCAGAGCGTAGACCCTAAGTTGAGACACAGAGCACCTCGTTGAGTCAGGTCAGGTGATCAGCGCCAACAGACGGAAGGGCGGACCGCGACCCTTGCAACTAGGGCTGCTACCACAGTAGTAACTTAAATTCTGTCGCCCAGAGCGTAGGCCTAATTTTGAGGCCCAAAGCCCCTCGTTTAAGCCAGGTGAACAGCGCTAACAGACAGAAAAATAAATGGGCCGCGGTCAATCCTCACAACAAGGGTTGCTACTAGCGTATCTTGGCATTCTGCTGTTTGAGACGTTCGCCCAATGTTTCCCTAATGGGAGGCACCCTGTAAAGTGAAGCAATTAGCGGTAACCGTAGGATGAGTGACGCTAATGGTGACCATGGCTTTCACAACTAATAAAGTCTTCAGTAGATAGCATCAGATTCAGCAATAATTGTTGTCAACTATTAAAATTTCCACGCCCAAAATAACGCACAGGAACTCCCAATGCAGTCACAGTGCGCTACTGCATTTATTTGCGAAATTGTTCGAAAATATATTTAAAAGAAGATATGAAAACATTTGTTTAAATGTAAATATATGTATAATATAATACACTAACAATATTAATAAATAATATATATATATATTTAAATAAAAGAAAAGAGACACTAAGTTCAACCCTAACCTTCACGCCAGTCCTAACGCGAGGAATTATTGCGGCTAACCTAATTGCCGCTGCGAGGGCGCAATGCCATTTTGTGCTGAAGCGGTTTTTTGGTAATTGACAATGAGGGGTTTTTCTCTTTTCAGATCTTTTCAATTCTAAAACACATATAGATTTCCATGCAACCGTTTTTTTTCCGTCGGCTTTTCTGTATTGAAATGAGAACCGGTAACGTAAGTAGTTCTAGGTACATGGGCTTCGTATCAAAAGGTTACAGGCACTTTTCTTCACCAACGGTTGTGGTGGGCTATTTATTACATGGGGCCCCTTATTTCTATTTAGAAGTATTTACGACTTCAAAATAGAAATTAGGGGCCCCATGTAATTGATACGGCTAATACAGCGATAGCTTCACCCTGCTAACAACTGTATTAGTTTAGTTCCGCATACAAGTATAACTTGCCATTTTTGTTTAAAGTTTGATGGTAAATACAGTTGTATCTAATTTAATATGTAATCAATTAAACTATCGCCCTGCACTTGAAGTGATTGCTCTGTTACAACAATAAAAGAAGGACGAAACCAACTAATTTTAGCATTTATAATAAAACCTAAGTATATTTGGTACACACACACAGCCGTACACACGTCTTAAAGTAAACTGGATACCTATGTACCTATTTGAATTCGAAAGACCTACATAAACGATTCTACGAAAGTCTTCTTTCGCTGAATTACTTAAGCAAGTAGTTTGATTTCAATAAACGCAGCGCTTTCTATTATTATCCAGTTTCGGCACCGCGCCAATTCAAAGGTACGGCTGCCTAATTTATTGACGGGGCCTTATATTTTTCGAAGAAGCACCCATTTGGAACGCCTAGATAATTTATAGATCATACTAGCTGTTATTAAGTTTGTTACTAGTTGATAAGAAAAAAGGTTTTTGTAGGCGCTATTATTTGTACAAAAAAATATTGCCTTGTTTCATAATTTGTTATTGAGTTAGATACATACTTAGTAAAAAACTATACTCATAATTTGTATTTTTCGTGGGCAGGTACTTAAACTTGTCAAACTAAATAGTCTTGTATTAGGTGGAGCTTTCAAATTACCGACTTGACTAGTTTTACGATTGGCTCTAGTTAAATTATACTTCTACCATGTAGTTCTATTTAATTTAACTTAACTAGTAGGGTATTTAAATACAAAACTTTAACATAGTTTAATACAATTAAATTTTTTGATAAATGTGGCATATGAAGCTTATGTATGCTTCTTGAAGTCTGTCTGCCTCTTCTAGGGTTACCTACATGACGTTATTGTTACATTATAGGCAGATCCGTTTTCCTTTTAACATACTTATAAGGCTATCACGTCCACATTATCATGACATGTATAAAATATAATTAAATATATAAATATATGTAAATTAGTATATAATTCACAGACTTAAGATTGTTAGCACTAACAACAACTTAATAACAAACGATAGATTAAGAGATTATGTAAATAATATTATTGTACAATGACAACTGAAATAAAGAATTTGAATTTGAATTTAACGTATGCAAAAATCAATCAAAAGAACATTTACCTGATAAGATTTGCTCTAACGCCGATATCTCATAGGTGACGGGTAAGAATTCCAGATTTAAAGAAACGCCCCCACGGAATAATAAAAGGCGTCCAACGCGAAATATTCGAGCCGTCCGCAGCCGACGCGCAATGGAATTGTTTCCGTTATAAAGAAGATTTAACACTGCGGCGGGGTCCGTAACCGTTTTATTTTGTTTTATTAGGCACGGTTATCCGTTGGGAGCGAGGTGTAGCCAAGTTACAACTTGGCTATTTCTAGACGCCCGTTCCTAAATTACCATTTTTTTACATGTCAAAAGTGTCTGAACATAAAAAACTCTATAATTTTATTAGATTGAATATCTTTATTATTTATAATATTTGTATTATAAATTTCTTCTGTAGTTATTTTTATAGAAAGAGATATATAAGATCAGAATTAATTTTCAGTCTATTATTTGTTTGAAATATTGATTGTTTTTAAAAAGTAGGTACCGTTTATTTGGAATAGATCATTATACGTATCTATGCAGTTAATCAAATACCTACTTAAATAATTAAATTTTTATGCGACTTTTAAAAAGAAGGTCCTTTAAGTTTAGTTCATCCTACAAATACAAATCCTACTTACATATAAATATCGAACAAAAATGTAAGTATGACCGAGACAAATACTAGTGCGATATTCTATTCACTTTCCTTTCATTTTTACAATAATAGATTTAATTGCAGTCCAAATAAACAGAAAATGATACGTTTTCACAATTTTCCGTCTAAAGGGGCCTGCTGCGGTTTGACTCTGCCTACCCCTCCGTGGATCATGGGCATGCTGATAAGTATGCTTAACAGAAAATGTGTATGTGTAAGTATACCATTCAAGCGGACTTGCCAAAAAATATATAGTGAGGTAGTACGTTAAATCACGTTGCCGTTAGGAGCAGGTTAGGCCAACCTTTTTATTTTAAGAAGGCAGCGAGGAGGGTAAACGAAGGCAGTAACAGATCACCCCTATTAGAGGCGACAGTGCGGCCACAAGATTTCAGGCACGTCAATGTTTATCCTAAGTAGGTGATCATAAGTAAGTACCTATCTATAGAATTACCTAATATTGTTGTAAATAAATAAAAAATAACAAATTCTCCAGACTGACACATTAATTCCCTAGTTCCAAACTCAGATTATAAGCTTGTGCTATAGATACTAAGTGAACGGATAGATATACATAAATAAGTTTATAAACATCCATGACTCGAATACAAATATCCATGTTTGCGGTCCATAGCGGGATCCGAACCCGCGACCCTTGGTTTTGTGGCCAGGGATTCTGACCACTCGACTGTTAAAATATATTAACAGATCAGCTATAAATTAATGACTACTTACCTATTTGTAATAAAGCATTCTGCCATTTTATACCAAGGCTACCTCTACACTACCCGATTATCCCAGATACATATTTAAACCTATATTTTCTTCTTACATACATGTATAAACTACTAAACGCCGATATTTGAAGCAAAATGATAAGTGCCCCCTGTCTTAAGTACTCGTGCAAATCCCTCTCGGGACCGATACTCTCTGACGTTAGGCTCACTTGCGTTAGGGATCTGTCGACCGATATCTATCATGAAAAGGGTTTTCCGAGATAAATATTCCTCGGAGTTCAAAATAGGCCACTTTAGTATAAATGATCCATCTATTAGTTATTTTCAAGTGCTATGGACCATGAACCTAGAATATTTCTTTATCAACAAAAATCTACAAATACACGAATGTCTTAATTAACTTACAAAAACAATTTAACTGGGAAGATTATAAAAAATATTTCATACTAACTTTATGCTTATCCATCTCAACTGTTATTTTATTATTCTGTATAATATTGTATAAAGTATCAACTTCAGAAATTAACAAAATCTATTTAATACGTACCAATACTCTTCGTTAGCAAAAATCACAGTAATCAAGAGTCAATATGCATGGTTCAATTCAATATTGTTTTATATTTTGTACTATTTTAAAACATCCAGTTGATCAATAATTGTTTGATTGATGTTAACAAAGACTTGGTATTACGTTGATATTACTATTTTGGGGGTAAATGTTTTTTTAAGTTTCTTTCTTTTAATATCATGGAAAGTAGATTGCTGAACAAGTACAGTACTAGACGAGAACACAAAAAATATTTAACCTGTGGTAAATTTTGATTGATTTACAAAATTTGACATTAGTGACATTATGTGATTTGGTGATGTGATGATTGTGATTTATCAAAAGTTTTACTAATTCTGTACAAATTTAACATTATTACGGCCTAATACCAGTGCTAATACAAAAATGTTCTTACATTTATCAGTTTATTCATAAGATGTCTGAAGCGAAAGGGTCAGAGGACAAGATCATCGAATTTGACCCTATTTTGCCCGACACAGGACTCTTGTTTTACGAAGAATGCCCTCAAGAGTGCGAAATCGAGCGTCCTAGACTGTTGCCATTGAAATCCCCGACACAGATACGCTTCGAAGAGCTGCAACACGAGGCGGCAAGAGTGTGGAGAGAAAAACAAAAAACAGCAAAGAAAGACTAACCTCTTCACCGTGATTCGTATATTGTGACAATGGTGTACACTTTGTTTGTGGTAGAGCTCGTCTCAGCCTTCGTGCTAGCAGCCACCTTGCTGTACAGATATGGGGACTGTTACAGGAATCACTTGATTGTTACTGTGTCAGTGCTAACGGCATGGTATTTCTCATTTGTTATTATGTTTATCTTACCATTAGATGTTTCATCGGTGAGTGTTATATTATAAATATAGTCTTATCTTACTGTCAATTATAAAAGCCTGTGCGAATTTGGTGCATGATAAGATAATAAGATATCTTGTCTTAGACACACATGGGTTTCACCAATAGAATGTGTGTGATAATGGAAAAAGAAACAAACAATATAGTGATCTATGTGTATTATGCCAACATGTATAAATACTTTTATTGTATTTAAATACTAACTTTGCCTTACCCTTCATAATTAAACCAAACAATAATATTATTGTACATTTAATACCAAACATGGACACCGAAAACAAATAAAAGCTGTTTTACATATTATATCTCATTTAAGCTAACTAAGTATTTATATTTCAGCGAATATCAATCAACTGTTCAAGTTTTACTGAGCAACAATTAAACATTCATATTTTACATAATAAGTACATAATTTAAAGGTGTATTTGCCTAAGTTTGATAAAACCAATCTTAAGTTAGTTTACTTTCCTCTACCTGAACTTTTAGCAATAAGTCTGCCTAAATTGTACAGGTTATATCTATAATATGTCCTGTAAATGTCAGTGAAATAGCAGCATATATATCTTTAATTCTATTTCAGACTGTATATCAACAATGTTTGTTAAACGCAAACACAACTGCTCTGAAAGCAGATCAGACGACACAAGTAAGCAACGCATCAACGGTGGCACCGCCGGTACACTGCCAGAAACCTTGGAGCAACGTACCTGACTATGTGTTCCATAACTTATGGAGAGTAGTGTATTGGACATCACAATGTTTGACTTGGTATGGTTTTATTTGTTCATATTATTTTAAAATCATTATTTATTTATATTTATATCATTATAAAACCTATGTTATCCAAAATTATCCAAGTTATGTAAAATTATGTCAAATAGCAGTGCCCCGTGGTTTTACTCGCATAGTTCCCGTTCCCGTCTAAAATATGAAGATAAAATATAGTCTATGTTACTCCCTAATAAAGTCACTTTCTATTGGTGAAAGAATTTTTCAAATCAGTCTAGTAGTTTTGGAACCTATTCAATGCAAACAAACAATCAAATTTTACCTCTTTATAATATTAATATGATAACTAAAAATTTATAACTACTATGTACTTAGAAGCTTTTTCTTTTACTTGGAACCTTATAATTTATATTCTATATCTTAAGCTCGATCAACATATATGCATATGCACTATTTATGGGAATTCCATTGATATATTAAAGCATGACTCAGACACACACATTCAAATAACAACTAAATTAATTTTGGTTAAATTAATCATGTAAATGTTCTATTTCAGGCTCATAATGCCAATGATGCAATCCTACAGCAAAGCTGGAGATTTCACAGTTAAGGGCAAACTGAAATCAGCTCTAGTTGACAACGCCATATATTATGGCTCATACCTATTTATATGCGGTATCTTGCTCATATACCTGGCTTTCCAAAACGATGGCATTGACGGTCCCAAAATTAAAGCCATAGCATCTTCGGCCAGTAACACTTGGGGTCTTTTTCTATTAATCCTTCTACTGGGATATGCCTTAGTAGAAGTACCGAGAAATCTGTGGAATAGCTCCAAAAAGAATTACTCCTTGACTCAGAGCTACTTCAAGATAGCTAAGTTGAGCACTGATAAGTGTGAAGCTGAGGAAACTGTTGATGAAATTTTAGATGTAAGTATAAGTAAAATAAGTAAGCTAGCTATGCTAAGTAAATCTTCATGATTTGATTGGCACATATGTGCCACAGGAAAATATTTATTATATTTGCTGTGCTATATGTGCTGCGAAAGATTTGTGAATGATGGTCACAGGAAATCATAGATTAGTGTTCAATATCAATCAATTGACGCGGCTGATCAACGGATACGGGTCGATGAAAGATCATCCTATTATAGTGTCGATTGACGACCGATCGCCATATTAACAGCTGACAATCGACGTTACCATGGGTTTTCTAAGATAAACTGTTCAATATCAACTCAGACTTGAGGTTTGTTGCAATAAAGATCAATGTTATTGTTGATTCTGATATTTGTAACACATGCTTAAGTTACTTACCTCGAAATCGAAATGTGATGTCTGATATATATATTTAGTGAGAGGCAGTCTGCTTCGTTGCTTCAGTGGTAGCATACGCCAGCGCCGCCGTTGGACCTGTGCATGACCTCTCTGGTTATGTCAGCTTGTGTCTCACTGGACTATGAGAGTGAAGGAACAGAGAGTGCACATGTGTTTGCACAGACACTTGTGCTCTATAATATCTACTACATAGTGGCCTAATCCTCGTCGAAATCGGTTAGGAAGATATGTTATTGTTATTTTAATTCACTGTTCTAAAATGAACCTTATCACGTTCCAATAGAGTCTACAAGCGGCATCGACTGCGGTGGCGCCGGGGCACCCGCTGCACCGGCACGTGGAGACAATCATACAGAAGCTGCCCGTGACGCTGCGCGACCGGCTGGCGTCGCGCGCCGCGCCCTACCGCCCCGCCGCGCCTTCGTTCAAGTCGCTCGTCAATTTGCATAAGAAGGTATGTTTGTTACAGTCACGTGCATATTTATGATTGTGTTTTTGGGAATTGCAGGCTAGGTGATGTGTATTATCGTTGACTAATAATAAGCGTGTCTCGCAGACGATCAAGGCGCTGCAGACGGCGCAGCGCACGGAGACGCAGTGGGGCATGGCGCTGGAGCGTGCGCTGCACCTGGAGGACGTGGCGACCAGCACGCGCTCGCCCGAGCGCCGCTTCGCGCACGCCTGCCGCGCGCCGCGCCCGCGCCTCGCGCGCCTGCTCTACCCGCCCGCGCTCGGTGAGTCCGCGCCCGCGCTGCACCTGGAGCACGTGGCGACCAGCACGCGCTCGCCCGAGCGCCGCTTCGCGCACGCCTGCCGCGCGCCGCGCCCGCGCCTCGCGCGCCTGCTCTACCCGCCCGCGCTCGGTGAGTCCGCGCCCGCGCTGCACCTGGAGCACGTGGCGACCAGCACGCGCTCGCCCGAGCGCCGCTTCGCGCACGCCTGCCGCGCGCCGCGCCCGCGCCTCGCGCGCCTGCTCTACCCGCCCGCGCTCGGTGAGTCCGCGCCCGCGCTGCACCTGGAGCACGTGGCGACCAGCACGCGCTCGCCCGAGCGCCGCTTCGCGCACGCCTGCCGCGCGCCGCGCCCGCGCCTCGCGCGCCTGCTCTACCCGCCCGCGCTCGGTGAGTCCGCGCCCCGCGCTGCACCTGGAGCACGTGGCGACCAGCACGCGCTCGCCCGAGCGCCGCTTCGCGCACGCCTGCCGCGC